>OZ038004.1:18875844-19110844 GCA_964035705.1 Porites rus | reverse complement strand
CCACCCTCATTTTAAGCAAGACACTGTCTTAAGGCAAACTGTGGTCTGTTTGAATTGATGTAGACAAGAAGAAGCCAAAGCAAGAGCACTAGGACCAAATGTTTCAGTGCCGATCAAACAGAGGGTCCTGCTACTTGGGTCAGGTTTCACGGTTGCTCCCTGCGTTGAGTATCTCACGAGAGATAAGAGCCTGGCTGTCACAGTTGGTGAGTATAAAACCTAAATCCGATTATGGATCCATTTAAAACGTTCATCGTCACTCTCTATTAACCCTTTAAGCCCCAATATCCACAAGCAAATTCTCCAAACTGATCTCTATACATTTCTTTAAAGAATGAGTTGAGAGAATTTCAGAAAAGATCAAAGCAGTTTATCTTTGGTGATCATTTAATTAATTCTCATAACCTTATCTCTTGACCTTGCATGGATATCATTATGAGAAAATTGATGTTGATCAGTATTGGGACTTTAAGGGTTAAGCAATTTGTTTTATAGAGAATTTCAGCAAAGGACGCAGCGTGACGGAGCAGTTAGAGTGCTGGGCTTGCAATCCGGAGAAATCGAGTTTAATCCGCGCCCTTATATAACTTGCTTACTGGATTGTTGGTGGAAGTCCCGAGTTCAGCTTCACGGCTACTCTTGTAAATAGCCAACTTGTTTGCCTCCAGCCAGTTAGATGGGTAGTCATGTTAGCCAGTTGTGTGGGTCGTCGTGTTGGTAATTTTTTTGGTAATGTAAATTATTTTACAGCCTCCGATCAAATCAGTGAGGCAGAAATATTGGCATCTAAGTACAAGAACACGTATCCAGTTTTGCTTGACGTCACACAGTCTGAAGAGAAGCTAAAAAAATTGATCCAGCAACATGATGTTGTAATCAGGTAAGATGACTGTAAGTTTATGGCTGCCACTAAGATTTCAAGTTGCCGTATCAAAAAACATTTAGTAGAGTGGGATTTGAGGAACCAGGAAACTCCTTTCGTTCTACAGTAGAACCCCGTTAACTCGAACTCTGTAGGAAATCGAAAAACAGTTCGAGTTAATTAGCGAGGAATTCGAGTTATCCGGGTAATTTTCAGTCAAATTTTGATCAAGGGAAAGGAAATTTAGTTCGAATTTGCGGGGAATTGGAGTTATCCGTGTTCGAATTATCGAGGTTCTACTGCATTTTTTTTGTTCGCCAAGGGTCATACCCATAGTAGCCGCCATAGGGAGCTTAAGCGATGACGACGATGATGGTGACGAAAACGTCTCCTACAAAGTGAATTAACGCTGTTTCGAAATTCCTTGCACTTGTCTCATGTCGTTCATTTTGACAAATGTTGGGGAGTTGAATTCTAAAGGACTGTATCTGAGTATAAAAAAGAATTTAAGCAATTGTTGTCTTTGTTCACGCCCTCCTGGTTGTGCAACGACGGGAAAGAAATGAACAAAAAACGCGTGACGCACGTGCAAAGACGTTGTTTTGCTAATCCAAACCTATTGCTTTTTTGCCGTACTCGTCGCTGTTGTTGTCGTGGTCGTCAAAGCTTGAGCTTCCTTATTACCGGTTCCCGGTCCTGTAAGTGCCGCTAGATAGCCGAAGGCAGGAACATCGGTGTCATAGCCAAAGGAAATTCCCTATCGGGAAAAATGCCTCGAGAAATATATTTTTAACGTGCAGCGGTCTGAGCTAGATGATTTTGTTGTTGTTGTTAGAGTGGTTTTCGTTTGAGTGTCGTAAAACCAAAACCAAAGTAATTACTCTGGCCAATCACATAGGACACAGACAATACATTGAACCAATCAAAACTCGAAGTAATTACATGTGGCTGACGCAAAGCGCGGGAAAATGCATGCGAGCACGTCACAATTGGCTTTGGTTTTACTTCTGATTGGATGAAAAGGTGGCGCGAATCTTTTAAGCCAATCGCATCGTGTAGAAAGTGCAAAACCAATTACTTTTCGACACTCAAATGAAAACCGCTCTAGTACTAAGTCACCTGTTGCTGTCCTCTCCTTCCCTGAGAATAGCCTGAAAAAACAACCGACATTTCGCGACGCCAACACTGGTTTCTCCGCGAAATGACGTCTGAGGAAAACGAACGCAGGACAGTCCCACACTGATGACGTGTCGCTACCAAAATATGGGTAGTTTTTCTGATTGGTCGCTGAAACGTCGGCGGTTTTCCCAAGCTACGCACCCCGTTAATGGTTTGAACAGATTGGTTGGGTATAGACTTCTTCGAAATCAACATTAAAGTGGGATGGGCGGCAAAAAAATCGGCAAGTGGTTGAACAATAGAGTGTTTTCACTTACGTGACCAGCATATATGCAAATTTTAGTATTGGAACAAAAGAAGGCGTTTGCATAAGAAAAGAGTTCAACTCCCAGAGGACTGGTTTGGGACACCAACATGGCCGCCGTTTCATTGTTTTGGGACATCAATATGGCGGCAGTGACGTCATGTGAAAACACTCTATATGATGAAGAATGTGGCCAGTGGCCAATAGCCAGTGGCTTTAAGATTCGACTTCATCTTGACAGTTACTAGTTCTGGTTACAATAGTTTTGTTTCGTTCTTCTTTGTAGCTTGCTTCCTTATTCTTTACATCCTGTTGTGGCAAAGAGTTGTATCGCTCACAAAAAGAACTTGTTAACTACAAGTTATGTGCTACCTGCAATAGAAGAATTACACCAGAGGTAATCACACTGAACTTTGTATAGAAAGTTAAACCCTTGGGCCGGATCGTTCAAAGCAGTGGTTTAAGATAACGCAGGATTAGTGCGAAATTTGAATGAAAGCTTAAAGCGCAAATTCACTTTAATTCTTTTTGTCCACAATTTGATGATTGGCTACTCTAAAAAGAATAGAGAAATTGTCCGAGAAAATGCTTTTGAGGAAAAAAAAAAAAAAGATCGTTAAAATTTAACCCTGGGTTAGCGCTTATCAGACTTCGAACAACTGTTATATATTTCAGCGCCGTTGATGCTGGGATTGCGATCGTGAATGAAGTCGGTCTGGACCCTGGTATTGATCATATGCTGGCGATGGAATGTTTCGATGATGCGAAAGCTGAGGGAGCTGTGGTAAGGAAGGACTATCATTTTGAAGAAAATACGATTGGGGGACATTGGTTTGAATCACAAAACTGGAATTGAGTGTAGCCTTTGCTTTGCGATAAAAAAAGTTTACAACATATGGCCATTCAACTTGCAGCTGTCATTCTATTGCAGGGTTTTATCTATTCGTGTTGCTCTAGATTTTTCTGTGCAAGATCATGTCTTCTCTTTAAACCTCTTACTTATTACCATTCAAGCGACAGCTGCTAACTACTACTCTTCTGCGGTACCATTTATCATTAACTATTGAGTTTGTCGATCCATAAGTGTAAAAATTCAAGTCAAAGCTCACCTGCGGTACCATTTATCATTAACTATCGAGTTTTTCGATACATAAGTGTAAAAATTAAGGTAAAAGCTATATAAACAGCTCTTTCCTGTGGTGCTGTAATTATGCTTTTGAGTCTGCGGATAAAATCCTTAAGTGTGACCATTTAAATGAAAGCTAAAAAGCAATACTTTCCTGTGGTACTGGGGTGACTAGGGTGACTAGGGTGACTTGGGTGACTAGGGTGACTAGGGTGACTAGGGTGACTTGGGTGACTAGGGTGACTTGGGTGACTAGGGTGACTAGGGTGACTAGGGTGACTAGGGTGACTTGGGTGACTTGGGTGACTTGGGTGACTTGGGTGACTTGGGTGACTAGGGTGACTAGGGTGACTAGGGTGACTTGGGTGACTAGGGTGACTAGGGTGACTTGGGTGACTTGGGTGACTAGGGTGACTTGGGTGACTAGGGTGACTAGGGTGACTTGGGTGACTAGGGTGACTTGGGTGACTAGGGTGACTAGGGAGACTAGGGTGACTTGGGTGACTTGGGTGACTTGGGTGACTTGGGTGACTTGGATGACTAGATGACTAGGGTGGCTAGGGTGGCTAGGGTGACTTGGGTGACTTGGGTTACTAAAGTGACTTGGGTGACTAGGGTGACTAAAGTGACTTGAGTGACTAGGGTGACTTGGGTGACTTGGGTGACTTGGGTGACTTGGATGACTAGATGACTAGGGTGGCTAGGGTGGCTAGGGTGACTTGGGTGACTTGGGTTACTAAAGTGACTTGGGTGACTAGGGTGACTAAAGTGACTTGGGTGACTAGGGTGACTTGAGCAAATAGGGTGAGTAGGGTGACTGGGGTAACTTGGGTGACTAGGGTGACTTGGATGACTAGGGTGACTTAGGTGACTAGGGTGACTTGGGTGAGTAGGTGACTAGGGTGACTTGGGTAACTAGGGTGACTAGGGTGACTAGGGTGACTAGGGTGAGTAGGTGACTAGGGTGACTTGGGTAACTAGGGTGACTAGGGTGAGTAGGTGACTTGGGTGACGAGAGTTGAGTAGGGTCACCTTAGTTTTAGGTTGTAGTTTAATGCATAAAATGTTTACGTTGCCCATGTTTTCCTATCGGTTTCCTTACGTGTAAAGTAGAATCCTTGTAACTCAAACTCATTAGGGAAACGGAGTAAATGGTAGTGAAGGTTTGAACAAAGGAAAGGAAACTTAGTTCGAGGTAGCGGGGATTTCGAGTTATCTGAGTTCGAGTTATGGAGGTTCAAGTATATATACCTTATGTTGGCTTTGAAAACGTCCGATGTCTTTTTTTTTCAGGTAAAATCATTCCGTTCATACTGTGGTGGTCTCCCTGCCCCAGAACACGCTGATAACCCTCTTAGATACAAGTTCAGGTACTATGCTTATTCTTTAATTAAGTACCAATTTGTTTATGCTAATTTAGGACTTAATATGTAATTATGCAAAAGAGGATGGCCAAACAAAGCTGCCTTAAGCGTCTTTTCAGTTTTTGCGTCATTTGGTCGTTTCCTTCCTTTGGGTTGGTCCACTGAGTGAACACGGCGTGAGTGCAAGCTCAGTAGCGGATCTGGACCTTCAGATAAGGGGGGGGGGGGGGGGGAGGCGGGCCCCGCGGGCCCCTCCCCTGGATCCGCCACTGAGGCTGTGAGTAGACTGAGGAAGCTTTCCCTTAAGCCTTGCGTCTGAACTTCCTTTGGTTAGGGCCTTTTGGGGCTCAGTAATTTGTGCTAAGTGTTTTTGTTGTTTGGTTTCTTAGCTGGAGTCCACGAGCGGGTCTGTTGACCATCATGAACGGTGCCAGATACCTTTGGTATGGAAAGGTAGGTCTTAACATTCTGGATACGTACACAGCACCCTGGGCCTTTGCTTTTCCCCTTTGACCTAAGCTTTATAGTTCGCTGTCTTTCATGCGGCCACGTTGGGTGACAAGAACAGATTCAGCGGTTGTCTCCTCTGGCAACGTAGCTCTTTTTATACAAATTAAGCGGGGTGGGGGGGGGGAATTGTATTGTTTTCTCGACGAACAACTCCGCCTTGTCACGTGTCTGAAACCAAGAATAGGGAGTCCAAGAAAGCACGACAGGGACAACACACACATCGCCACGATGGCGACGAGAACGAAAATGTCAAAACAGCGATAGGTTGAATAGGCAAAACAACATCACCCTTTTTTGTACATTTTTTGCCGTTCCTTCTCTACCACGACGTGGAAATGCCTAATTTTATATTTTAAGGAGGACGTAACCAAGCGATGAAGAAACTTTCTCTTTCTGAACTTGGATATGGTTGTTATGAATTCGACTCCAGAAGAATTCGCTTGCATTATTTTGTAAGCGAGTTGGAATAATCTTGATAGAAATTGAAAGAAAGTCAGCTCCCTTTTTGAATGACGTTTTCGGTACCTTAAACTCCACATGGGCGACATCATTGTTTTTCAAATTTGCAAAGATTGAAACAAAAGAATCTTTTGTTACAAGAACCAATGCGCTTCTGGCTGGCATATTGATATACAATAGGTGACGTCAGCGTGAGGATCGCTATTGTATAAAAAAAGGTGCTGATCTTGAAGTACTAATAATAACAGTTTGTATTTTAGACCGTCGATGTAGCCGCCGGTGGGTCTCTATTGAACGAAATCAAACCAACGAACATGTTTCCAGGATACAGACTGGAATGTTACCCCAACAGGGACTCCTTGGCATACGGCGATTTGTACGACATTAGAACTGCTAACACGATACTCAGAGGAACTCTGCGATACGAGGTTTGTACAAAAAGAAGGCGACTGTTTAGCAGCCTAGCGTTTAGAGGGCCACTGTGTTAATAGACATGATGGAACACTGAAGTATACAGAATTAATGCATTTTTCTCCACCAAGTCGCCATATTTGGTTATCCTCCAATAAACCTCTCCCTTTCAATACTGCACTACAATGTTCCTCATATTAAAAAGTTTCAAGAATGTTACTTCATACAAAGAGTTTTTCGCGAATGGAAATCGGCCTGGGTGTTTAAGCTTGGATAGATGTATTTTAGGAAGAATAACCCATAAGTGGGAATTCAAACTCCAACCTCGTGTGACACTTAGGAAGGATGCGAAATTATATTGAGCTTACCTTTTAAATGAAGCGTTGTTTATTTTCAAAATTGCTTCTTATCCTTTTTTAATACCATTAGGATTACAAAAGAGTTCATATCTCTTTGCGATTTATTTCCCAGGGTTATGCTACAGCTTGCTTGGCTTTGTTTCAACTTGGAATGTACAGCTCGGCGGAACGGTCTGATCTAGCTTTAGCTCACGAACAGCCCTGGGTAAGATCTTTGTAAGGCAACATACTTATTTGTTTGTTGGCCATACACTTGTAAGCCGTTTACCAGATTATTTGTAGTTTAAGATTCTATGACACCCCTTTTCTACCCCGCCCCTATTAAACTCAACAGGAAGGCAAACTTTTCTCGTATGGCAAAATGTCAGGTCAAGGGAGAGGTAGGTGGTCCGTTTTCCAAAATCGTATTCGCAATAATAATTTTATGTGAAACCCTTCTCCGACATATCAATGTCGGGTTATTGGAGGGACAGGAGGGCAGTTTCCTAGCATCTTATTAGCTGTATAAGATTCTCCCCACCTACTCCTCCTCTAAGCTAAGGCTAGCACTGACTTCCCTCGTATGGCAAAATTTCAGGTCAAGAGAGGAATTGGAGGTCCGTTTGCCAGACTCTAATTCGCAATTTAATTGTACCTACCACTCCCCTAACGCAACGTCAAAACTGACTTCTCTAGTATGACAAAATATCAGGTCCAGAGAGGAGTTGGAGGCCCGTTTACCAGAATCTTATCCGCAATATAATAAATTATCTGGAAAACTGCCCACCTACCCCTCCCCTAATCCAACGTAACAGACTTCTCTCCTATGGCAAAATTTTGGGTGAAGGGAGTGTTAAGTGCGCAGTTTCCCAAAATCTCATACTGATCAATTCATTCCTATTTTTTCCCCCTACACTTCAGAAACAAGTGTTGGCCAAGCTGGTAGGCAGACCTGACGCCGGCGAATCCGAGTTGTATTCGCTTGTATTTGAGAAAGTAGGCAAAGATCAAGCTCGTTTGCAGGCTATCAAGGAGTAAGTACAGTCTTCTTTCGAGTTACTTTTATTCTAGATCGTTCAAAGCCCTGTGTTGCTGGGAAAACACTCGATTCCATTCGCTTAAATGTTATAGGACATCTTATGATGCCTACAAAAATTAATTGCCTAAACCCTTTAATTCTCAAGATCTCATTAGTAATTCTCCTTTCTGGCAGCTATACATTTTTATTTTTCACATTCCAATCCCAGAGACAGGGTACTGCCCATAATAGTCATTAGGGTTAAGCAATGACTATGGTGATTATGATTAAAGCACTGAAAATAGTGATTAAAAGTTAAGCAATGATTACCCTGATTAGGGTTAATCACTGAAAATAGTTATCAGATTAGTGTTAAACTCTGACTCAAAATGGTTAGTGATCATTTGCTGTTGGGGTTGAGGCTATAAAAGTGTAAATTAAAATTGCACTAGCCTGTAAATCCACCATAGTGTTGCGGCATGGGCAACGGGCTACAGCGCTTTTCCCTGGAAAAGAGGCCTCTGCCATCATTGAAACAGTACCTGCGCCTCCCGTTCGTCGTTCGTTTGAATACGCAAATAAAGAGGTTAAGCATCACGTTTACGTCAACCGGCAACAGCGAATTTGTACCACGTGACCAAGTTCTCCTTTGCTTGTCGCCTACTGTTCATTTTTTCTACACATAAATTAGTATTTTCACGCACTATTTTCATCCATAAGGATTTTCTGAGCTGTTTTTATCCGCTCATTTTCCATTTTGAGAAATCCCCAACTTGAATCTGACGTTTGCCGTTTGCCGTATACATGAAACTTAAACTCTCTGATGGATCTTCGCGTCGAACCAATAAACTGAATCAGAGCAGTAATTAATTTTCCCCCGAAAGGGGTTAAATAAACATTATCATACAATTTTTTATTTATTTATTAGTTTAGTTCGTCGCATGTTAAGATCGACGTTTGTCCCGGAGACCGTGGATCTTCAGTAGACAACAAATGTTGTTACATTTGATCTTTTTACTCCCAGTCCCCTGTCATGCAATGAGATTGTTCGTTTTCCAGTGGTGCCACGCGGTTCAGTACTCTAAATACTCGCGTTTCAATGCCCTCCGCTTGTGTATGACTTTTTCCAAATATCAGCTCGATGAGCGTAACGCGAAACTGTCTTACTCTGACACAGTAAATTATAGGGTTTACTAGTGAGTTTGCTGTAATTGTCAAGATTACCGTAAAGGTGAGAATGTCCCGTAAATTAACTGATTTTACAACATCGTTATTGATTAGTAAACCGGCGAAAAGGAGAGGTAAATAACTCAGCATTAAGAAAAAGAGTATAGTTGTTGTCGTTTTGAGAGCTTTCTTCTCCTTCAATTTCTTTTGTTTAACTTCCACTGAAACATGCTGATTAGCAATTTCTTTTTCGTGTCGACGAGCCTCGCGGTAAAGCACAACTTGGCAAAATACAATAATGGCTTGCGCCGTGATTACGCTGATAATCCTTGTTATACTAAAAAATGAAATAAGCAGCGTTAGTACCAATGCCATGATCCAAAGGAAAACGGATAAATATATTAAACGAACTTCCGTGACGATGGTTGTGTACTGTAAAGTATGTTTGATCGCTATGTAGCGCTCCAGGTTTATCATAACCATGTGAAGGAGTGATGAAAGAGTTAACAGTTTAAATATAAATTGGCACAAAAGTGTTTGCCACAGAGCGTCGTCCCCTTGTCCGCGTGCTATCAACCAAGAGATAAAAGCAGGTTGTCCAATTGCGCCCATTACGGCATCGGTAGTCGCCAAACATGCCAGCGTAATGTTGGATTGGGTTCTCAGAGCAGACTTGGTTTTTACACAGATTATGATCAGTACATTGAGAATAGTTGTTAGAGGACAAGTTATAATGCTTGCGACTGTGATGAAGACAAGCACTGCAAAGGCTTCTCCAGTTACAGGCTCTTTGCCTTCTTGCCGATCAGTCGCACTTGTGTCCATGTCTTCCATGTGAGAGAGACAGATGGTTCATGGGTTCCGTTTAAATTATTAGTTTCAATGGATTAAATTATTTTATGTACTTTCATTAATAAAGAAAACCGACCTGCTTTAATTAGCATTCGGCAACTTAAAATGTCCAGCCAAGTTTTAAAATATCCACAAAGGATATATAAAGTAATTACCATCTTTAAAAAGCACAAACGAAATCAAAACTTGTCAACCAAATTAAAATGGTCCGACTTAATAGAAAGTTAGACTGTTTGCACGGTGAACCCCAGAATCATTACTTAAATTTTGTGGAGTCTCACTTTTGACGAAAAAGTGCTTTTGGTTTTGCTGAGATAAATTATTGTATAGTTATTAAGGTGCTTTTTAAGCAAATTCGAACAACAGCTGAATCAGAGATTATGTTTCTGGTAAAGTGTTGTTATCCGCTTCATAGAATCAGACTTTGTATTTGATTTGCATTATTTGAAAACTGACATTAGTTGCTTGCTGAGGCGCCAAAAATGGCAAACAAGCAAACATAATAGGGCCATTTATACGAGGAAAAATAAATGGCACATTTCGTCTAAAATAAGACGCGGCTTAGCTAAGACGCGTCTTATTTTAGAACAGCCCTTAACACCTGTTCTTAGATAAAACGCGTCTTAGCTAAGACGCGAAAAACTTCGTATAAATGACCTTCGCGTCTTACATAAGACGCGAACGCCTAGTACGCATGCGTTAATTTTTGGCGTGCCACGTTGGATTGTCGTTGTTACGGGCAACATTCACATGAAAACGAGTCAAGAACAGAAATAAGACGCGAACCATTTATACGAGCTGTTCTCGTCTTAGATAAGATATGCTGGTATAAATGGTACAGTTCGCGTCTCATTTAAGACGCGTCTTATGTAAGACGCGTCTTAATTTTTCTTCGTATAAATGGCCCTATTGTGACAAATAATTTGTCTGTTTTATTTATTTATTTTTGCAAGCACTTCTGTTTTTAAAACTCTTTCTTGTCAAAAAAAAAAAGAAAGTCGTTGTATTGATGTTAACACAAAGCACGAAACGTGAGCGACTTACACTGTATGTGAAATCACGGTTTCATCGATCAATACCCCTAGCATTTTATGATAAGATAAATCGATCGATTTTGTGCGCGAGCGTCACCGGAAGCGAACATTGAAGAAGAAGAGTTTACCATAAAAATTGTCGTTAACTTAAGACGTTTTTCTATTCCTTTTTTGACTAATTGAGATTAAAAGGTTTCCCCGCCCACTGCCTTTACAATAACTGACTTGTTTGCATTTTTGTCGCTGTTTTTACGTTTGCCTGCGATTTTTGTGGGTCATTTTCATTTTGATGCTTTTTCGACTGTTTTCGACTTTACACACTTACATTATGTATGCGTTTTTCTTTTGATCCACTTTCAAGAACTTTTTCAAATTCGCGATACTTATTCGATAAAAAGACGCTTGGCGCGTCAGGCGCCGTCCACACGAATCCGGGTATTTTTGAAACCGCATCTTTTTCACTCGAATCGGCCTTTCGTCCACACGAAACCAGTGAATCCGGTCACCGAAACGGTATCTTTTTTACACCGCTCTCCACAGTGGTTTAAGACCCTATCAACACGATTCCGGATAAAAAAAATATGCGTCTTCAAACGTGTTCGGATTCGTGTGGACATGGCCTTAATGTGATGTGACGCGAGACGATTCGCAACAACGACGATATTTGGCGCAACACAGCGTTGCAATGTTGAAACAATGTTGCAAGTATTCAAAACAATGTCGCTACAATGTTGCAACGCTGTGTTGTGCAAAAAATCGTCGTTGCGAATAGTCCCGTTTAACATCACCTTAAGAATGGACGGAAGGCCTAAACACCTAATTGTTTTTCAGCATTTTGCCTAAAGAAATGAGGAATTTGTGTGTGATTTTGAGTTTTAATTTGTAATAGTCCAGTTTCGAGTTCGATATGACCGCTGAATTAAAGAAGTGAAGACGCATTTTTTACAGGGTTAGCCTCCTTCTGAAGTAATATATTCACAAATTCCAACGAGAAAAAGACCTGTTTATTACTCTGGCTATTGTGTATATTCATATTTCAAACACTTGGAATTTCTGAATATTTTACTTTACGTCGAGGCTAACCCTGTATAAATGTGCCGTTAATGTTCGTATTCAGCGGTAATTTTTAATTCGAAACTGGACTATTCTAAGTACGATACGACCGTCGTAATCTTACGATGTTAGTGTAGGTAATAGCATGATTTGTAGTGATATTTGGCATAAATATCACGAGTGATATTTCGAAATTGTTACACGTAATTTCACGAGCCGTTAGGCGTGTGAATTGTGATACAATTTTGAAATATCACGAGTGGTATTTATGCCAAATGTACTACTACCCACAAATGGTTTGTAATTTTCACATGTAGGTTTTTCAAATTAAGCTGAAATATCACCGCTCTAAGCCAATCAAATTGCAGAAATTTCTCATGTAGTAGTATAAAAATATTTATACTACTACATGAAAAATTTCTGCAATTTGATTGGCTTAGAGTAGTAATTTGAAATTCCTACATGTGAAAATTACAAACCATTTGTGGGTAAGATTATAAACAAATAATAAGATGATATGTACTCGCAAAAAACGTATATTTTAATTTCTGTGCAAGTCCTTGAAAAGTCCTTGCATTTTCTTTGACTTTGAATGTAGTGGCCCGGAAAGTGTTTTCTGACACTTTTTGGTTGTCCAAGACAGAATATTAATCATAGCTCAGAGAATTTAAAGGTTATTTACATAAAGTGCTCTATGTCTTATGCAATAATTAACTAACAATTTAAGACAAGTGAACTGAAAAATGTAGAGAGGTTGGTGAAGCAAACAGTTCAAGCCTTAAAGTCTTATTAGAATAGACTGGGAATGTGTATTTTTTGTACAATCTGTGAAATTATATTCCTAGTAGGTAGTCCTTGAAAATGTAATGTGGTTCTTGAAAAGTCCTTGAAAGATGGTTGCAATTTTTTGTATGAACCCTGTTAATAAGACAACGGGAAAAGGCCTTTACTCTTTTTTAGTTGTTGTATATTTATGTATTTAGTATTTGTTATTTATTGCACCCCACCGGGTAACTGCTGCCGCTGTTTAAATGATGAAAATCAAATTCAAAGTTCTATGCAGCAGATAACAATAACTTTTCCGAAAAATAAACTTTACCAGCTGCTCAGTATAAAAACGAGAAAGTTCAGGATTAAAGAAAGAAATGTTGCTTCTGTCAAATAAATGGTATTGTGTTCCTAATAAGCCAATTGAACGCGGATTCAAAATTCGTAATTGCAAATTATCTTAGCAAAGTTCAGTCAAACCTTTATTTATTTATTATTATTATTACTGTTATTATATGTAATTATTATCATTATTATTGTTATTATTATTTATCTAAATGACTCATTCGTTATTTTGGTATTCCAGTTAAAGAATATGATATTTGTTTGTAACCCTCATGTTTAGTCCAGATATTAGGGAGCTTAATAAACAACCACGGCGACGGCAACGACAACGGCAAAAAGGCGATAGGTTTAGATTAGCAAAGTTCAGTATGGAATTACTGCGCTCTTTGCCGTAGACGGCTGTTAATGTTTTCACAGACTAGAATAAGAGCAAATTGGGTTGGTGCGGTCTTTACTAGTTTGGACCGATTATATTATGCAGACTGATAGACACACAAAACGGCCTACTTTGAGGATTAGTTTTCGCTAGATTCAAATATCCAAGGGGATTTTTTTATAAAGCAAAAGTGATTTTAAGATAAACGAAGGAAAATCTTATCAATCAAATTGAAATGGTTCGACTCAATAACAAATGAAACTGCGAGGAAATTAGCACTGCTAACAAAGAAATGCTGAAATAATAATAATGATGATGATGATGAAAAATAGGAAAATATTTCATCTGAGGTTTTTACGTCAGTCATGTCCATAAATTATTTATTTATTTATTTATCCTTTCATTATTCTTGGTATCTCAGCGAGCTACTGCTGCTCCTATTCAGATTTTAAAAATCAAATAGAAATATATCTATGAGGCAGATGTTAACACTTTATCCAGACTTAATCTTCTTCAGCTGTGCACTTTAAATTTAACCTGCTTGAATTCAGTAACAAAAGCACTCTGACTACTAACTGTGTGATTTATATCAGCTTCAACAGGAAAGTTTATCAAAACTAAAACAAATGGATGACTTTTGGAGTACAATTTGCTGAATTTTTTCCAATAACTTTACGGTACTATTGTTCTTTACATAGATACGAAACGTCGGCGAATTGCCTAATCATGATTTCAGTGATCAATACCGTAGCATTAAACTGCTATTTTTATCGACCCATTTATTGTCTGCTCGAGATGTACGGGAAAGTAACCTTGAAGGACAAGTGACCTTTGTCAAAAGTGTCATTGTTTTAAGATCTTAGTCTGTTCCTATTTTTTTTTGGTTCTCTTAGCCAATTTGAAGTCCTGGGCCCAGTTGTTCCAAGACCGATTAGCGCTAACCCAAGGTTAACTTTTAAGCATTTGTCCCAATAATTTTGTCGATTCTTTTTACAGCATCAAGTCATCAAATTAAAGACAAAAAGAATAAAACTGAATTTGCTTTTTAAGCTTTCATATCTGAATTGAAATTTTGGACTAACCCTGGGTTATCTCAACCCTACTTTGAACAACCCGGCCCAGATTTTTTTTTTCACTCGTGCAATTCGTTGACGTCTCTCCAATAAAGTGAAGGCTAATTAGTCATTATACTTCACACTATACCGGATGGCTGTTCAACTCGCTAAGTAGTGAAATTCAAAACAGTGAAAGTATCAGAGTATCTTAGTCAAATATACTCTTTGTTGAGCTACATACCTTTTCTTTTTTCCTTTTCTTTTTTCTCTTTTCTTTTATTTTCTTTACTTTTAAAAATTAATCCAAATTTTCATTCAGTACCCTCAACTTGTATGGTTTACCCTATAGTTCCAGGAAGCCTATAGTTTAAAAGCCCCCGGCTTCTATATAGGCTTTAATTAACATTATAAACATTATAAACATTGTATGTGGTTAATGGCAAAAATGAATGAATGAATGAATGAGTGAGTGAGTGAGTGAATGAGCAAGCGAGCAAGCGACCGAACGAATGAACAAACGATATAACGAACGAACGAATGCTTTTCGTGTGGCAGTGTGAACACCTATCCGATATGTGACTCTCCACTTTAGACACTGGCACGGCGTAGGTTCACTCCGTTACAGAAATCGTGCCGAAATCACCGTTCTTATATGAGAAGAGAAGGCCGGTATATTTTAGGATGAACATGGCCATAGGCTAATCAAACACCCGTATACATAATGGCTACTACAGAACACAAACAGGGCTGACGACAACAAGACAGCAACTGACAAACTTTATTCCACAAGGAAATTTGGTTATAAGACTGCCTATGCCGTCGATTTTGTATCATGCCACTGCAATTCTAAAAGTTTTAATAATTTTGGCTGCCAGTGAATAAAACTCTGCTAACAATTTCTGGGTTTTAAACTAGAGTTTAGCTCATGTTCAGCTTGCGCATGACTTTTTCTAAATATCAGCTCTATGAACGCAACTCGAAACTGTCTTACTCTGACACAGTAAATAATTGGGTTTACAAGCGAGTTAGCTATAACTGAAAAGATGGCTGTAAGCGTAAGGATGTCGCGTGAATTATCTGACTCTATTATATAGATATTAAAAAGTATTTGGACGAATATGAGAGGCGAGTAATTCAACAGTAAGAAAAAGAGCACAGTTGTTGTCGTTTTAAGAGCTTTCTTCTCCTTCAACTTTCTTTGTTTAACTTCCATTGAAATTTGCTGCTCAACGGTTTGTCTCTGATGGCGACGAGCCTCGCGGTAAAGCACAACCTGACAGAACGCAATAATGGCCAGGCATGACGCCATGGTAACACTGTTAATTTTTCGCATCATGTTACTATTTTGAAGAATCACAGGCAGCGTCAGGAGAAATGCTATTATCCAAAGTAGAGCAGATGAACATATTAAGCGAACTTCCGTGACGATGGTTGTGTATCGCAAAGAATGCTTGATAGCTATGTAGCGTTCGACGGTTATCATAGCCAGGTGAAATAGTGACGACGTAGTTAAAAGTCTTAAAATAAAAACATTAACAACGGCTTGCTTCAGGTTCAAAGAGTCGTCCCCTTGTAGACGTGTAATCACCAAAGAGAGAAAAACAGGTTGTCCGATCAAGCCCATTACGGCATCAGTAACAGCCAAACAGGCAAGTGCAATGTTGGATTTGGTTCTCAGAAATAGTTTTGTTTTCACAGAGATTATGATCAGTACATTCAAAAGAGTTGTAAGAGGACAAGTTATAACGTTTGCGACTGTGATGAAGATAAATACCGCATAGGCTTCCTTGGTTAAGGGGTCTGTGACTTCATGCCGATCCGTCTCACTTGTGTTCATGTCGTGTATCTGCTGTATTTTGGTGAATTATTTCCACCAATTTTTATAGAGAAAAGAAGTTGTTACGTCACGTTGCCATGGCAGCAAAATTTCTGGACCTCAAGAAAACCGTAGCAAATATGGCAGAAAAAAAAAAACGAAAAAACAAAATATGTTTTACTTTCGCACTCGGAAAAAAAACGGTAACCCATCATTCGACAATGCAAACGACTGTCTCTGTCAGAAAAGTTTGTTCATCTCCAGAAATTTTGCTACCATGACAACTTGACGTCTCACCTCTCCTCTCCATAAGCTTCCACGGATTAATTATTTTTTGTTTTTCTATAAGTAAAGAAAACAGGCTTACTTTAAAAGCATGAGTACTCATTCGGCAGCTTAAATGTCTAGAGGTTATTATAAAGTAATTGCCATTTTAGAAAATACAAACGAAACCAAAACTTGTCAATCAAATTGAGTTGGTCTGTGATGGAAAGTTAGGCTGTTTGCACGTTATACTCCGAAATATTTACTACTAGAGTCTCATTTTTGTCCAAATATTGCTTTTTCCTCGAATCAATTTTCGTAAACTATGTATTTCCAAAAGTAAATAAAACCCGCTGACTTTAAAAATTAGTATTCGGAACAAAAAATATCCATAGAGGATTTACAAAGTAACAGGTTTGGGTCGTTATTTTTTTCAGTTAGAGTCGTTTGTCTTAAGGAGAAGCTTAGTTTAAAATCAGAGGCAGAAGCTAAGTTTTAAAATTAATCTTCGCTAGATTAGAATGTCCAAGGAAGATTTATTAGGCAATAGTGATTTTAAGATATTTTTAAGGCGAAACCAAAACTTGTCAGTCAAATTGAAATAGTTCAATTGCATAAAAACAAAATAAAGAAAACAAATTGAAATAAAGAAAAACATAGTATAAAACAACGGGGAAGGACCTTAAGTTTACTCTTTTTTTTTTATTGAAAATAAATGTATGTAGTATTTGTTATTTATTGCACCTCACCGAGCAACTGCTGCCGCTATTTAAATGATAAAAATCAAATTCAAAACACTATGCAGCAGATAACAATAACTTATCCGAAAAATAACCTTAAGCAGCTGTTCAGAATGAGAACGAGAAAGTTTAAGATTAAAGAAAGTAATGTCGCTTCTGTCAAATGAAAGGTGTTGTGTTCCTAATAAGCCGATTTTACGCGGATTCAAAATGCGTAATTGCGAATTATCTTCGCAAAACTCGGTCACACCTTTATTTATCATTATTATCATTATTGCTATCATATATTGTTACTGTTATTATTTATTTATCTAAATGACTTTTTCGTTATTTTTGATATTCCGTTTAAAGAATTCCTTAAGTTTTAAGATGACTGAGATGACGATATTTGTAACCCGCGTGTTTGGTGCAGATATTCATTTCCTTTATTTTAGTGAAAATGTCCAAGTGAATCCAAGTGGCGGAAACAAGTTGTCAAATGTTAGAAGTTTTTTATCATTTAGCGATCGGAAGAGGGCTTTATCTCCTTTAACGGAAATAAGCGTGCTAACTTTTGTGGTGAAAAAAAGGACAATGGAGCTTTCCCGGGTGTCTATTTTAAGTGCATAGGCGAGAAAACTTTCACGGTAAATGCCGCTGTAGTAGTCTAGTAGTCTCTGAACATTTTATAAAACTCGTATAAGACTGACGACGGCTACCACATTTTCCCGCCAAAATGACGCTGGTTTGAGCGTGCGCACTCCTTAGTGTTGGGAAAATCTCTTTCTCGTAGTCGTCCTTGTCTTAGAATAGGGAGCTTAAGCAGCGACGTTTTTGAGCGACGTACGTCAACCGGAAATGGACGTTTTGCACTCTTGAGCCGTGATTTTGAACAAATTTTTGAGCAGATCGTCTCTATAAGAATTAAGACACTTGGCAATACAAATACGGTAGCGTCAAGGCTTACTAAAAGAGAAAACGGCACACTTCCGGTTGACGTGCGTCGCTCAAAAACGTCGCTGCTTAAGCTCCCTAATCTAAAGCTCTGTGTCCCTCAGACGTAATTAAAATATTTAGAACTAATAAAAATATAGACACAACGAATTAAAAATTTTAAATACTACAAGATACAATCCTAAATTACGATATTAAAAACTACTAAGATAAACACAGTGAATTTAAAAAATACTATAAGATAAGAAAAAGTGATATGTACATTAGAATTTAGAAATACGAAAACATATCTACACATAAGAACTAGGCTAAAAAATATGTTTTAATAGCGTTCTTAAACGCGCCAGTGGTGTCCTTCTTTCGCATATCAAGAGGAATCCTATTCCATAGCTTAGCTCCACGAACTTTAAAAGTACGCCTCCCTTCCGTTTCTCTATTATAAAGAGGACATACCAAATTAAACCTTCCATGACGGCTAGCTCTGCTGTTGCTCATGAGATCTGAGTTTCTAGGTAATAGTTTCGTTATATAGTCTGGGCAGTCATCTTCACTTCTTATGGCTCGCCACGTGAGTAAGAAACGCGTGACGAAGCCGTGAGAACGTCTGAGTAGTAGGCTATTTTTGTTGCTTTCTAAATTGACGACAATCATTTATTTACAGCCTGGGCCTCTTGTCTGACGAACCCGTTCTGCAACAAAAAACGCCTCTGGACACACTTTGTCTGTACCTGACAAAGAAACTTGCTTATGGTAGGAAAACATTTTCTCTGCTAATGGCTTTCATTCCACGGCCTGACAAGAAATTAGCTTTTTTTTCGTTTATGTTTTCCTTATTGCTATATCTACAATCAACGCTTATTTTTCTTCACTCATCACAAAAGTCAGTTTTCTATACAGCGTGAGAGGCAAAAGAACAAATCACGCCATCACTACTTCATTTTTTCATGGTCTAATAAACCTTTTTCAGGATTCCGCCATCTTTGCATGCGCTTTAGCATTGGTGGGATAAAAGCAATGTCACGTGGTTTCTCAGGAGGGCAAACAAGTGATGAAATTTGTTAAGACGAGTAATCGTGGTCGAGTTTGTTTGTTCTCTCATAACGAAACGACGATTTTAGTCTTGAAAAACGTACAGTTCGAGTTTCGGATAATTTTACGTCAGTATTGCTTGCTATGAGAACATCTACGGGCTACTGCTTTCAGACAAGAAACAATGATCACTTCCACTCATAATTTGCCATTACCGTCCTTCTTCATTGTCTGGTGTGTAGACCAAACAAACTCGCCCGCGATCTCTTCCATTAGTGGTCACTTGTTTCCCCTTGAGAAACCACGTGACTTTGTTATTATCCCATCAGTCCTTGAGCGCGTGCAAAGATGGCGTGTATCGTAAAAAAGGTCTATTATAAACCAGTGAGGGCTCGAGAAATCATTCAGCTATAAGGAAATATTTTTCTCTTAGGGGAAGGAGAAAGGGATCTGGTTTTGCTTCAACATGATATCACTGTGGAAATGACTGACAAGACCCAGGTAAATACATAAAGATGTGGTCATTGTTACTGGTCACATCCTGGTTACATCCTACGTTTAAATAATAAAAAACGAAAATCACTCAAGCTTGACCTAACTGCACTTTTTAACAACTCTGCAAGAGGGCGAGGGGCTTGCACTGTGCATTCCAAAAAAATCGGAAGTGTTGAAAGTTTTTTTGATGGGGGCTGTGTTCCTTCAGGTTGGGGTTTTCGCCGTTGCTCAGTACTGTGACTTGGAGAAGTTCAAAGCATTATTTGTCCTGTTTGTTTGTTTGTTCCTTTTTAATTTGTTTACATATTTATTTATTGAGACTCTTGTGAAGAAATAATCCATGCCATCATCCGTTTACAAATCTATAATATTACTTTTAGAGCTCAAATTCTCCTTAGTTACTAGCGTCGTTTTGTTAACAGGAAAACCGCCGTATTGACATGATTTGCCACGGAGAGCCAGACGGTCACTCAGCTATGGCGCGCACAGTTGGGCTCCCTGTGGCTATTGCAACGAAAATGATGCTAGACGGTGAGTCGAAGAGTTGTTAACGACCTTGAAATATATTATTGTCTTTTTATTTATCTATCTATTTATTTATTTATTTATTTATTTATTTTTATTTATTTATCAATCTTGTCAGACCTCTTGGATATCTTTGCATGGTATGAATACTACCATTGTTAAAACAAATGTTTGCCTCTTATATTTTTGTTTTGCCACAACAGGAGACTTGAAAGCCACAGGCGTTGTCCTTCCGCTAAATCGTGAGATTTACAAACCTCTTCTTACACGACTTAGAGCAGAAGGAATACAAAGCCAGATGACCACAACAGTTTTATGACAAGCAAAATGGTGAGGCAATTCCCTTTCATTTGCGTTTCCCGTAGTTGATGTTGTCTGGTGTTGGGCGTTGCAGCCAAAGTTGGGAAAAAGGTACTGAGTATTATCCTGAAATTTACGCCGGGAACTTCAGAACTGTGCTTCTTAATTTGCGAGATGTACCGGTACCCGCAATCTTACCGTTAATAGCTAATTTAATGCGGTACGTTATTTACAGCTATTTCGAGAAAGTTTGTCGGAAAAAGTGCACACGACAATCCTGTAAGGCATTGTGGGTGGTTCTGAGTTTTTTTTTTCAAAGAAATTTGAAAGAATTTGCACGAAAGGCCATGGAAATGTGTTTGCAAGTGCTAAAGGAAAGTAACAGAAGTAGGTTCGACAGCTACAGTCGTCAGGAACAGTGCATTGATCATATCCCATATTACCTTTTGGGATTGTCGGGTGCACATTTTTCCCGACAACCTTTCTCGAAATAGCTGTATGGTAGTTATCATTCTGTTGCAATACGTTGATAAACTCTAGTTTGCAACATTACTAAGTGAAGTATTTGTTGCGTACGCAATCGTATTTGATGACACACCTTTCCGTCATCCTTGATTTGTTTTTTTTTTTTTAATCTCTTCCCTCAATTATCTCTGCGAGGGGATGCCTGAGATCTGCGACGGTCGGTCGCCGGAAAACGAGAGGGGTCTGGATCCGCCACTGAATTTAAATACTGCTGACTGGCTCTGTTTGGACTGTTTCCAAAAGTTACTTTACGCACTTCTGTAAGTGTTGAATGGCAGATTAGAATGGCTTGACCGAATGGGTGTAGATGTCACTACAGACTGTATATATCATGAACTGGGAAAACCTTTATTTCCGTCCTATATTTTGCCATTATTGAACGTGGATTGTGTAAAGAAGAACTTTCAAAACTCTTTTAAGCGATGATTGTGATAATTGATAATTGTGGCATGTTATTTCCATGTTATTTTATGTTCTGTTATTTATGCCTCATACCAAGAGAATTGGTATGAGGTCAACGTGGTTGCTATTGATTATACGAGAGGTAGTGCTAGGTAGGTTTAATATAAAAAGTTGCAGTTACGATTTTTTTTTTCTCTTTTTGTAGAGAATTATGGAAAAAATTAGCATTTTTAAAAATATATTTTTAATTATTATGTAGCTCCGAACTACAATAGGTTAGAACCGAAGTAAGCAAAGTATGCCTCAAAGTCCACCCGTATTTATTTCGCCATAGTACCTAAAGGTGCATGGCATTTCGCACTTGTTGAAAATACTGTCTGTCTGTAATCGAAATGGAAGAAATTTGTAGTGCTTTTTAGCAAAGCAAAACTGTTGTAACATGTTTTATTCAAGTAAATACTCACTGACTGTTGTATTTCTTGTTAAAAAAAAAAAAATTATTGTAAAAGCTAGCTAGTAAATATTAAGGTGCGTAGCGCTTGCATTTTCCCTTTGGTAATAAAAGTGCTTTTCTATTCTAAAGTGGAAAGGTTCGTTTTTCATATATCACTGACACCTTACGGTGCGGACACTCAAACTGGGACACTTTGAGAAGATTGTCTAATCACAACGTTTTCTGAAACCAAAAGATTCTCATTTCTTTTTTCTGCAAACGGACCAATAAAATTCAAGGTTCAACTATGTAACGGTTAAAAACTTTGAACTTACCTGACATCTCAGGAAACACCACTCAAATTTATAAATGTTGTTGGTCCGTTCGCAAACCCCAAACCATAAACAGACAAAAAAACAACAAAAAAATACTCACTTGAAAAAATTGTGATCGGACATTCGTCTACCAAGTGTCCCGGTTTGAGTGTCCTCACCGTAATTCCACCTGTATTAAGTTATGGAAATTTGTTTTTAGTAGCACTCTTGAAGTCAAAAGGAAGCTGATTGACTCGCTTTGGTTACTGAGTACCAAATTCTGCATTCAGAAATAGCCAGCGAATAGCTTTTCGTGTCAACATGAAAAGCTATCCGGGTAAAGTATGAATGGCAACGGCTCAGAAATGGAATAACTGGCTCACACACATCGAACATCGCACTGGAGTGGTAGAAAAGTGTCCTATATGTGAAGACCCAGTTTCAATATGGACGGGTCGCAGCTTCACTCCGTTACAGAAATTGCGCTGAAATCACCAGCCCTATCCGAATTGATTTTTTTGAATTTCAGACCCGTGACATACGTTCCCCCTCCCTTCCTCTTAAGGGGGCTCTTTTTGCTGTTTACAGTACCCCTGTAGGGATTGCACGTGAGGTAGATTACCGTTCGCGAATATGGCGGTTCAGCAACAAAGCTCAATTAGCTTTCTCAGCTGGTGTTAGATAAGTTTCTGTTGGCGAAAACCAATCTGACTAGCGCGGTAATTGCACTTTGATAAAAATTTACTGTTAAGAGTTATCACTTATTATTAATGTTTGCAAACGAGGTTGCTTTACTGCCTTGGTCATAAGTTCCCTCAAAGTTTTTTTTCCCTTATACATGCACCCATTTGACGCTTTACTTTTAAAGTGGCTGTCGGTTTCAGCTCCATACATCACATGTATTTTTCTAAGGTAGTAAATTATAAAAGAGAAATAAAAAGACTGGAAATCTTTCCATTTATATCATTAATTTATAAAATATTTATGAATATTCCATGTGGCTATCTAGGATATGATATAATTTGAATTTTATAAAGGAAACGCTATATAAACAACTGGTTGCGTTAATTTATTCTGAATCCTTTGGCATTCATATGAAAGTGAATGCATGAAACTTCATACACTTGAACTGCGGGAGAAAGATTTAGCAAGGATCATCGCAGAGAAAGCCTGAAACAAATCTGCGAAAGATAACTAAGAATTTATTTATTTATATGTATTTATTCTTTTTTCATTTGTTAACACAGTCGAACATTTTCGTAACGACTTCCTTCACCTTCGTGTAGAGGTCAAGACAAGACGTTTGCAGGGATGTATTAAAATTGTGGCTCTTGTGAAGAGGCCGCCGTATCGACTGTATTTTTTGCTTTCTATCTGTTGATTGAACAACGAGTTGACTACGATGTAAGTCAGTTCTATTATGTTTGCTGTTTAAAAATCGTCGTAATTTCCCATTCCAAAAAAGCTACGTAAAAGGCATCACCAGTTTAATGCACTTATTTATTTGACTTTTAAATTCGTTGATCATATCCCTGGTCGCCTCTCGGAATTGTCACGTTCTCTTTACGCTTTTATCCGACAGCCATTCTCGAAATATCTATACTCGTATTTTGTTTAACTATCTTCCTGTCTTAGGGAAACACATCCTCGGAGACCCAGGGGCAGATAGTGGGGGCGAAGGAAATTCTAAAAAGGCGGAAAAATATACGTAAAATATGGCACGAAGAAAAGTAAAGAAAGGCGAGAAGAGCCCCTGGGGACAATGTCTTACCAGACCAGTTCCAAACGGTCGCCGCCGTTCTGGATTCTGATTGGTGCAAGAAAAACACAAGTTTTCTGGCACCAATCAGAAGCCAGAACGGGGGCGGCCGTTTGGAACTGGTCTGGTAAGACATTGTCCCAGGGGCTCTTCTCGCCGTTCTTTACTTTTCTTCGTGCCATATTTTTCCGCCTGTTTAGAATTTCCCTCGCCCCCACTATCTGCCCCTGGGTCTCCGGGGATGAGGGAAACAGTGCTTGGTTAGAGGCCCTTCTTGTAAGAACATTAAAGGTTTTTGAGAGCTCTGAGCTTTCTGTAAATTAATTTTTTGAATCAATGGGGCAAATAAACATTGATTGATTGATTGATTTGCGAACAAAATAGCAGCTGCATTTTCTTCGTAAACAGCAAACTGCACATGTTAGCAACCTTTGCGGTGAGCTAGCGGGGATTCCTTTGTAATAATAAAGCGAGAAGTAAGCATTTGGACGCCTCGCTAAGGTGTTGAGATGATTACTAAAATATCAAAAGTCAGCGGGAAAATCCTGAAAAGTAGCATTAAAGGGTAGTTGAACGCTAAGGCGTGTCAGCATTTCAAGGCCGACATGTTAAGTAAACCTCGTTTCGCCTCTGGGAAAACTCTTTTTGTCTGTTTAACTTCAAAAGGGGCCGTACATAACAATTACATGGCCATACTCCAAGGTCAAGCGCTCTAACTTCATAAGTAACGCTCTTACTTGAAGTCCTTCTTTTACTTTATTATTATTATTATTTTTTTTAAATTTAATTTTTTTTTTTTTAAATGGCAAGCTAATTGTCCACTATCCTCAAGGACATACATATGGCTTCTGCGTCTTCGTCTTCGTGAAGCCTTCAGGTCCTTTCTTTTCTCATACAAACATCTTCCCTCAGTATATGGAAGATAAGTTCATAAACAACCCCCCCTTCTTTTACCGTTGTGAACCGAAGGAGTCTTTTCCAAGAAAGTTTAATGAAAAAGCTTCACCACTTACACCCCCTCCCCCCCCCCCCCCCGCTGTGTCTGTGAAGTCATAAAACCTACTATCCATTCGTTGTGAGAGCAGCCAGTGAGTGCTATCGTATAATTACTCCTAATGATTTGCGCGTGCGTAGTAGTACTTCATAGCACAAAACTTTGTAAATGTAAATGTAAATATCTTATTATCCACTCCCCACAGGACTTTGCTGGCTAAAGAGGATTAAAACAGTTTCACTGAACGGCGTATCTCACCGTAAATCGAATTTTTCTGGAGAGAAAAATGTAAAACGTTCTATAGTCCATAATCAGAGGAATGGCGGGCGCTGCTTTTGCAAATTTCACAGCACCGGGGAGGGGAAAGGGGGGCAGAGCACCTTAGGTCAAACCTAAGTCATCGTTTGATCAGCTATTTCATCAGATATGATTGATTTGATTTGATTGGTCGGTCTGGTGACTTTTAAGTTCTTAATTCCGTTTGTGGTACTGGCTAGCGTCTATACCTTTGGAATTTGCCGAGAAACCTCTAACTTAAACCTCAAACTGTATATTATAATCATATTAAAATGTAAACACCACACACAACCGTGGGAAAAGTTACTGTTTAATAAACAAATTGGGTCATTAACACCAGGCCAATGACAGACTTAATACTAGAGCATGGCTGAACTAATAGAACGAGCGAAACCAGAGACTTTACAAATTGTACACAAGGCATTTGTACCTTTGGACATAAACAATCACATTATTAGACGATAATGTAAAAAGCAGGTTAAACGGTTTCATTGAAAAGTATTGTCTTTCCTTAAGAAAATGTCGATGAACACTCATTTATTGTACCCCCTGCTTAAATAGATATTGCAATTACTTTAAAATGCGTCCAGTTGCAACGGAGGGGGGTTGAATGGCAATGGTAGTATCGGCGATTATGCGTTTCAGATCACTGAAGACACAGCTGCGGAGTTTAATGCTTTTGCCCACTCTTCAAGAGTATCAACAATTCTCCACGGAGTTAAAGCAAACAAAAAGAAGCGAAACTTTTCTTTCACAATAAACGTTGAACAGTCAAACTAACTTCAACTCTCATAACAATAAACGACGAACGTTACCTCGACTTTCTCTTTTTTGAACACCGGCCAGTTTTGCAATATAATTCCGTTTGTTTTATTTCATTTTAAGTTATTCTCAAAGTTTTATTTCACACAGTTTTTATCATTTGAAGGAATCTTCTCATTTTTCTGAAATATTTACATACACGACAACCTCGCCTTAGGGTTAACTAGCAAATTGGTTTTATCACTTAAGCCAACATCATAAGCAAACTTTTGATCTTTGTTGATAATCTTGGGAAAATGAAAATCGCCGCCAGGCTTTACCGAAGCGAGCAGCTTATATACCTTAGCATTTATTAGAAGTTTTTCTCATGGTTTAAAAGTTTTTATCTGCCCACAGAAGAATTGGTCAAAAGGACAAAAGAACATTTTAACGTCATTTCTATTTTATGGTTTGATTCTTTGGCGCGGATTCGCTGACTGAGAATTAATTGTTTTAGACATTTCATGTGTTTACTTTTCCTTTGTTAAACAAAAAAGCTTTTGTTTTCAATCCCTCGCACCACGTGTATAGATTACCAGTTACATTGCGTATTTTGTGTGCGGTGAAGGTTATTGCACTTAAAGGGGATGATTTCTTGTAAAGTCTGTATTTCTGACTCTTAACGCGCCACACGGCAGATCATGGCACGGATCTAAAATCACTATTGACGATCAGTTAACTGCATTTATCAATCTAATCCGCTTATGAGAGCAATTTGCATTACAATATGAACAGATCGCCTCGAGTGTTTGTTTTGGTTTTTCATACCCTCTCACTGCTGCTAATAATGGGGCCTTTGTGTCATTCATGACTTCTATGATCTTCTATCACCGCCGGCATTGTGTTTTCAAGTCAATATTAAGTAATTATTTGAAACGGCGATGTCAACACGGCCATTTATTTTGTAAACATATAAACACTCTTTTTATCCACGCTGAAAGCGGCCACCATGTTGTTTTAACGAGAAGTAGTCTGGCGCGAAACGCTTATTTGTCAACGCCAAACGTTCTAAGACCACGTTGTGCTCGATGACTCGCGGCAGTGATTTCCTCTGTTCTTGCCGCCCCACATATCATTTAAGTCTACAAACACCTCTGACACTTTGGAAATACGACAATGTGTTATCAAATAATCTATAATAGCCCCTTGTTGAACGCATTTCAAGTGCACCCATTTTTTCAATCAACGCTCCTGAATACATTTGAGCATAACGTTGAAAATAAGATTTGAAAAATTTTGTCTTTGTAACCCTGATAGACAGTGAACAGAAACCACTGAACAATGTACTGTAAAAGTAGTGATTTATTATCCTTCTAAATTACAACTATAAACTTCATTATAGAGTCATTGAATGTAACGATATTTCTTCAAGATAAAAAAAGTGACTATTAGTTTGACTTTACAGCCAAACCGGTGAAAACTACGATGAATTTTTCTCTCTTTACACTTGGTAATAAATCTTCCATTCAGGTTGGTTTTCATGCTTTAACAGGATACAATGAAATTACGATAAAATTAAAACAAACTAGATTTTATTGGTGATGTTTGTGATGTTCAAACGATCAGTACACTACGATGTCTAATGGCCTAACGAAGTGGTGTGGCATTCGTTCTGTACAAGTTAGACGTTATTTGAAAAATCTCTGAAATCTACGTTAAACAAAGTTCAATTTTCAGTGATTTATTTTTTTTAGTATAAAACGATTTATTGTCTGTGGTCTAGTGTCTAGAATCAGCATTCTTTCATTGTTCCTCACGATGAACGTGTCTCTAAAGTCTTCCTCCCGCCAAATTCACGGAGGACTCTACTCGTTCTATTCCAAAATAGGCGTAGTTACAAGCTTAGCTCTTTCTTATATTATTCAGTAAATATCTAGATTGTGCAGTTCTGAGCATAATTAATTCCCATTACATTGTCCTTCTGTGCTACTGGAGACATGTACAAGCACGGATGAAAGGTAGACGATTGTAAACGCGTACCGTAATTCCTGAAGGCTGAGTTGTCTTGCCAAAGGAAACCGTACGGTGGAGGTGGGGTTGAGAATCCTTGGAACTGGTTTAGGGGGTAGCGAGGCGCCTCTGGCTCTGCGCGACTGAAGTATTCATACCTCGGAGATGTTACTCCAAATGGACGTGAAAATGTCTCAGGAGAATGAGGCTTGGAAAAGTCTAAACTAGAAGGCGGCTTGTGGGGATACGGGAATAAGCTTGCAGATATTGGCAGTCCAAGCAAGCCTCTGTCTGTGGCACAGCTCAGGGAATGACTGCAGCGTGGTCTTCTTGGTTTTCTAGGTCTTCGATAGTTTCCTTTTGAGAACTCGGGTAAATCTTTTGGGTGGATCATCCAGTAATGGCCCTTTCCATTCTCTGCTCTACTCGCCTTGACGAAACAGTCATTACTGGACAGATTATGGCGTACACTGTTTCTCCAGCCTGGGCCCTTTTCTTTGTCGAAGTGTGGAAATCGTTTAGAGATGAAGCTGTAGATCGAACTAAGGGTCATCCGTTTTGAAGGTACGCTTAATATACCCTGAGCTATTACAGCCACAAAGGTTTCACTGAGATTGCGAGATTCTTTGGACTCCCTGGTGCTATCTTCATCTTCATCTTCATCTTCGCTACTGCTGATACTCCTTGTTTTCTTCCGAACCGTCTGCCCTTTCGAGGACTCCACCTTTGCATCTTTGGACATCGCTCTGCTTAACAGGTTTGTCTGTGTTTCTAGTCGTGAAAGCGGCAACTGTCTGAAATTTCGTTCATCTTTCTTGCAAGGAAACCTGTAGGTGCTGACATCAAGGCTGTTTTCCTCGTGGCGGCCGGAGTGAATGCTAAACATTTCGTAGCTTCAATTGTGAGGCCTTTCAAACCAAGTAAACGTTGAGGTCTTAACTCGTGGGGCTGTTGTTGACAACTTATGTAGTTTTAATGTGCCAAAGTCTTTATGGGTCGAGCTTCTTTCTTATTAGGCAGAACCGCATTGATGTTCATAGCAGGGGGTTAGGGAACGCCAAGCGACAGATGCGCTGCTAATTTGTATATGAAATAGCGGTCGAATTAAATTTATCTCCGTACCTTGCGGCGTTCATACTTACCGAAGCGTTTCTGGGAGCTTGCAGTTCTGAATCGTAAGGATCAGACACCTTAGCATTGCCGTATCACTCTATTACCCTTACGAAACTAATTGGTAGCCTGCTGGCTTGCGTCAGATGAAGCTTTGATAAACCTACTGTTAGGCAAGCGAACGGTTATCAGCAATCATACTTCTAGCATCAACCAAAATAACAATAAAAATCAATAAAAAATAGCCAAAATACGTCGGAAAGACTGCCAAAGAGATGTTCATAAAGAAAAACACATCTTGATCGGGCTTATGTTTAAACTGTAACACTTAGCCTTTCATCTAAGGAATTAAGAGGCAAAGTCAACCTACTTGGGTGATAAGGGCCAAGACGTGCTTATGAAAACTGACAGCTGGGCTTTTCTTCACGGCTGGAAGGGCAGAACGCCCATTGTAATGCACACTGCCTGAAGAACTGGCGTAACGAAGTAAAGGAAATTGAAGTTACGTCCCTTACGTTTGCTAGAGAAAAGGCTGGTAACACTTAACCAGTGTTAGGTAAATACCTGAAAAACAGGAAACGTCAAATAGTGTTTTGCTGCTCCTAGACCACAATTTGCGACTCTGTAGTCATGAAGTGTGCAAGGTACTGCGTGGGTGGGGTGGGTAGGGTGATTGTTTTCATCGTAATAATTGCGGTTGTTTGCGAAGGTTGCCGTTTCTTTTAAGAGCCCTTTCAGACGTCATTAAACATCTCAGTGGTTTATTGCCAAATGACCTTGACTGGGTTGATTATAATTAAGCGTAAACAAACCAACCTGCCTTGATGCGTTTGACAGTGGCGCGTTCCTTTTTTGTCGTTAAACGTTGTACTTTGCAAGGGAGTAAGAAAAAATAGCAGGTAGGAAAGTGCAACGAGACCAAGATGTGCCAAGGGAGTGGGAAATGGTGTTCGTTTTCTTGGAGTCGTTTTAAGGGAGTTCGTTTTATCTTACTTCTAA
The DNA here is from genome assembly GCA_964035705.1 of Porites rus. NCBI lineage: Eukaryota > Metazoa > Cnidaria > Anthozoa > Scleractinia > Poritidae > Porites > Porites rus. Next base: position 19,080,997 of record OZ038004.1, on the reverse strand, counting down.
CATGTAAATTTATCCTAACATGACCGAAAAACGTTTTGAATCAATTGTAAAGCTCAAGCCCGAGAAAAAATATTGAGAGGAAAGGGCTAAATTTAATTTTTACTTGTATATGCAACAAAGGTGGAAAAAATATATGTAAAAATGCGTCTTCTTTTTTCATTGACAAACGCCAAAAATTGTCCATAGAAATGAAAATAAAAGTGTATATTCAAGCCTTGCTTGTCTCTGTAACCCTGGAGTCAAAAACGCTAAAGTGTTTTCATCTTACTGTCATTTCAAACGCATTGTCTAGCGACTGGGTCAACGTAAATAGTAATTTTTATTAACTCTTTTCTTTCCTTTAATTTACGTTTCATCGATCAGCAGTTGAATTGTACTCTATAAATAACTTACCTTACAAGATTCCCACGAGAATGTTAAGCAAACCATGGAGTTGATAACTAATAAAACTAATAAACAAACCGTGTGTTGCAGACAATCGTTAATATTTTTGTTTAGAAGAGTCTTGGTCATAACATCACTACTCGAAGCAATTATGTCGTCAACATCGTATCGGTGTTGATTGTCTCGATTGCAGACATCGTATGATGCCATGATGACAATGCACTATCAGGCTGATTCAAGTGAGTGCTCAGGGACACAAGATTACAGAAAGCTCCTCCACTTTGAAAAGCTATGTTATGATTTTTTTGTATTACTTTAAAACCGTAAAAACACATTGGAATTAAAGAAAACCCTGAAATAATAGTTCATTTTAACGTATGATTACTCTACCACCATATCTCAACTATAAGTATGTATGAATTTGACCTTCGATAGCCAAGATGGAAAAGGAACGCAAACTGAAAAAAGAATGGACCAACGTTTTCAATTGGTCTCCTGTGTTGTCGAAAAACGACTAAAACACGATCATGCTTTGTTTCCCTTTCTTTAGAGTTCCAAGTATGGGAAAAGGTGGCTGAGATTACTTAGTTAGAATTTCAGATCAGCTTTGACCAAAAACTGTGGAACTCGTCATGATATAGCTCCTTTCAAACTTCCAAATTATATCACGGCTTTCACAGAGAAGTAAAACACTCCACTTTAGACGCAAAGGTAGAACCCTAAACTGGAACATCCCTTAGGCTCTAATTTTCCACATAAATTTGCACACTTGAGAAATTCATCCGCTGACTCAGAAGTTGGAATCACCTTGTGTATTCTTTAACATATAGCAAATATTGCAACAGGAAAATACTCAGTAACTTTCATTCAAATTTTTAAGCGAAAATAGGATTTCATCCACAGACTCAAAAGTAAGAATCTCCTTTAACTGTATATTAAATAGTACCACGGGAAAGTATAGCTCAGTGTTAGGGGTCATTAGATTGATCAAATTTAGGCATTATAATCATAAAACTCAAAGGTTTGTTGTTTGTCGACTATACCAAAAAAAACGATCGTTTTAATTGAGCCAGTCCCCTTTCTCCACAAATTATTCCCAAGTAGACAGTAGTTCCACTCATCTTAAAAAGAGCAGTCTTCGTCACTGAAATTTAAAGGCCATTACCACTCCGTGGAAATGCATTCAGCCAGACTCTAGGATTACACATGCAAGCCTACCTTGTACAATTGAATTTTATTAGACCTTGTCACAGAAATAAACTTTCCAGAAACTTTCACCTGAATCTTCATACACATTAGTATCCTCATATTCAAAGTTAGAGCCGCCTTCAAAAGAATATTGAACAGACAGGTAGAAAGCTCTGCTCTGTAAATTTCACTCAAACCGTCAAGATGATTTCATTCACAGCTCAGTAACTTTTTTCAGGGCCATAATCAGCGGAGACGTGTGATGGTAACGTGATAGACGGTGCTTTTAATAAATTATTGCAAACGAAAGACTTGGTAAACGGCTGTCGCCTTGGAGAAGAATGAATACCAAATTTTGTACTACAAGAAAGCTGGGGTATGCTAGTTAAAAGAATCATTTATTTCAGATTAGGTTTTAAGATCCTTCTTAGTAGCACAGGAACAAGCTAGAAAACAGTCAAAAGGTATTAATGATTTATGATGCACCACTGTCAAGTTATACGAACACCACGTACGTCCGCTGAGGTTCTGTGCTAGAGACAGATTGACTACAGCATTCAGATGACTTTATAATACTAAAAATTTCCTTCCCACTTTAGTAAGCTTAACTCTTGTTGTTTTAGAGTCAAAGAAGTCCGGATAGCAGCATTCTCTTTACGAACTAAAGAGACAACAAAATCAACAGCTAAATAGCCCGATTTCCCACTAATTGAATTGGTTAGATGACCCGAGTACACTGTATATGCAGTTAACAAGGAATTTTTCAGGCCATATAATGACAAATTTTGTTTTCATTGTTTTCTAGCAGCCTAATCAGGATATACAGCAGATAGGATAAATATGCACATGAAAATTACGTATCGGCAACCAAATGACGTCATAAAATTAAAGATGGCGGTACGAAAGAAAGAGTTGCGATTTATGTGTAGTTATTATCATTATTACTATTATTATCATTATTATTGTTGTTTTTGTTGTTGTTGTTATCAGTTATTAGGGGAAAAAATGAAATTTTTAAATTTCATCGTGTAACCTAAAGCCAGCGAAAGACCAATATTCATGGGACTTGCAGCCATCATCCAAATGGCACTAATTTATTAAGGGTTAATTGACCTCTAAAAAATTGCAATGAAATCTCAGACATGTTTGGGGACATCTTACTGAAAACGCAAGTTCGTGTGGCTCTTTAATATTACAGTGCGACTACCCGAACCAGGGCACTTGGAAAAGGAGTTTTTCCAATCACAACGATTTCTGAAAACAAAAGATTATCAAGTTTTTTTTGTAAACAAACCAATAACATTCATGAATTTGAGGGCTGTTTCCTGAGAGGTCAGGTAAGATCAAATGCTTTTAAAGTTTTCAACGGTTACATAGTTGAATCTTGAATTTTATTGGTCCCTTTGCAAAAAAAACTTGAGAATCTTTTGTTTTCAGAAATCGTTGTGACTGGACAATCTTCTTCCAAGTGCCCCAGTTCGAGTAGTCGGACTGTAAAAGATAGATACAGTTGACTAGCTTTCATATTGCAACAACTAATCAATTCAAAATGGCGTTTATTTATGTTACCAATGGGAACGTCACTAGAATCACTTTATTTTTTTTCGGGCTTCATGGTACAGACTATAGGTTCTAAGTTCATGTTTTTTGGTGATCAATCGAACTTTAATATGAGGCAAGAGGACATAAATTTTGCATGAGTACAAGGGGAAAGCTATATATGAACTTTGTGACTTAAATTTAATGACTGAAGAGATTTTTCATGACGAAATTCATCTTCTAGAAGCAAAGTCTAAATGTTACATGACGCGTTTGATCAGATGGCTGAAGAAATCAGTCTTAATGTAGATGAATAATCTGAATGTAGATGAAATAAAATTGGATGACGAATGCAGCAAAGAAAGTACGCTAAATGAATCAATCAAGAAGTTCGTGGACAAAACGACTGGCTCCACTTTGACTTCATGACTCTCCCCCTTCAACTGCCGTTGTTATGAGTCATTCAAGTCCTAGGTGAGCACAGAGCTAATTAATTAAAAAGGAATACTGCCTCTTACCTATATTATTACTAAATGCCACTTCGCTGTCAATGTTGCCGTTACTTTCGACATATGAGCATTGTCGCAGGAGTTTCATATTTTTCATTGTCCTCTCGAAACACATGGCCCATTTAAAGTGCTTTTAAGTGCTTATAAGAGAAAAGTTTTATTGCCCGGATATTGCTTGTCAAGCCATGAATCAAGACTACCGTTTAAAGTAGCGATGTTTCTTAAAGTTGTCGTTCAATTATATCCGAGATGGGATCATTCAAAGGAGTAGAGATACGATAGGTGAAGCAGATTTACCACTCAAAAAAACCTTCTTTAAAACCTCCAGTATTCATTTGGGTGGCTTCAGAGAAAGCATAAAACCCGCAGTAAGTAAATAAGATCACCTTTTCCGTCGTTTTCCAATTCTTCTTAAATTAGCTTTTAAAACCCAATAAGTTGAAATATGAAATGATGAATGTTTTTCATGGTTTCTTGCCTACACTGTAGGTGATGCACGGTTAAAAACTGCATTGAACTCGGTAAAAGGCTCCTCAACCCACTCCTTTGAGAAATCTGAAATTTGCCCCCAAAGAAAGAAGCGAGCGAAAACGTAAAGGGAATTAAAATACCAAAAACAAACATTTAAAGAACATTGCACAGGTGGATTACATAAAATAAATGGAACAGCGAGGTATGTTGTAATTTTGTGTTACATTTCATCGGGACCAGAAAATTTCTGAGCAAACAATCGTGAAGAGGGTAGGCAACATAGATAGAATCTACTTTTTGATTTCATGTACAAAAAGGGTGGTAGCTATTTTTATTGATGTTAATAGGAGCTTAATTATTGATCACTTTGAGTCATATATATAGTAATTGCTTTGACAAGAAAGCTAGTTTGTTTTCCAAAGGGGGGCTCGAACAATTACAGTTTCCTTAATTTAGATTGCAAGTGTTAAAAACCGAACACCCTGAGGCAAGTCCTAGACTGTTAGCACCAAACATCGAAGGGATTTATCACCCAGTGTTTCCCGCTCCACGAAAAATGCAATAAAAACATTCATGGTAGCAATAAATTTCTTTGGAAACATCTAAAACGCTTTGCCGGCGAGCACATCTTTTTGGGAAGCGTTTGCGGTATTTTTCAAGCGGTTCCGGTGACCGGCAAAAATATCCTGAAATTTCCGCTCCGCTCCGTTTTTTTGTTATAATTTCCGATTAGCTACTTTAACATCACGCAATTTTTTTTCGCCATCTACTTAAAGATTACAAACAACTATCGTTAACTGAGTATCTTTTACTACTTTTATCGCATAAAATTGATACAATTTTATTGAAAAATCGCAGGGTCCAATTGCACTTGTTTTGTACGTCATGCGTATTTATCCGTTAAAGAACTTCGACCCATCTCGTTATAGCTGTCTTTCATAGTTCATTTTGATAGCTTAGAAGACAAAAAAATTACCTCTGGCAAACTTAAAATGAAACTCTCTTACAGTACAGCATAGTTTTACCAAAGATAGAGTAGATTTAACCAACTCCTAACTTTCAGGTAAACTTGAAAAAAGAAATGAATAGACAATGTCAAGTGCTCCTCAAACGGTTTAATTTGATTGGTCACACCTTAGGGTTTCATCCATAGTTTCAGAAGTTAGAAACACTTTGCACAGTATTATAAATACTGCCACATGTACAGCAGCAAAGTACTGCTTAGAAGCTTTCATTTGAATGATTTTATCCACCACCAGACTCCAAACTAAGTTAGAACCACCTTGTACAGCTGCGTAATTAACACTACCACAGGAAAGTCAGTACTGCTCAGCAGCTTTCATTTGAATGATCGGGCTTTGCATTTCATCCACAGCCTTAAAAGTTAGAACCCCCTTACACGACGCAATAAACAGTACCACTAGAATTTTAGATAGTACTCAGTAGTTTTGACTCATGATAAATGGTCACAGTATAGCATACCAATGGATTTTATCTAAAACTCAGTACTTCGCTTGTGTCGTCTCCATCTTGCAGATAAATTTTCCAACCGCATGACAGGAAAACCTTGAACTCATATATGCCGTTTTGCTATAATTCGAATAAGTCTATCCTATTAGAAAGGTAAACAATTCTTTCCAAACGATTTTTGCCAAATTTTCTCACTTAGCATCGGAAAGAAGAAATTCATATACATGCTGAAGACTTCCGGAGAATCTACTTAGCGATCTCAGTTCTTTCCTTTCACGAACAATGGTACAGAACAATACAGAGTGGTCTAGAATACCTTTTCAGGCGTTCGTTGGAGTTTAGTTTTCACATTGGAGTGTTTTATTTATCGAGATAAACCCAAGAAATTAAAAGTCTGGTAAAATATCTTGTCAAAAGTGGCGTCGGTGCCAACACATTTCCTGACGAAATCCGAATATTCCGTCATCGAATCTCCTTGTCCAAATCAGTGAGCCGGCGGTAAATATATGGCTTTATCGCTCAGAGACATGGCAAATACTCTCTTTTAAGCCATTTAATATGGCTTTTAATCCTTATCCATTGCATCAAGAAATCTAGACGTTTTCGCACAGGATTTTAGTTTAGAGGCTGGGGCTGCAAATCCAACGTATCGCTTACAAAAGGTATTTAAATAAAAGTCTGTTAAGTTGTTCAATACTTTCCTGTGCAGCTGTTTGATACGCTCCTGAAGGTGCGCTCTGAGTTTTGCAGTTTGTGGATGCGGGTGACTACGAAAGGTGTACCCATCTAAACAACTGAAACTAAGAGAACTTAACCTTTGTGTTCTCTTGCTGAAACTCAGAAGTTTCTTGTTTTGTAGAGCATGTTATGTAAACTCTACCCAATTTCGAGTCTCTGGGTATAAAACAAAATGTATTATATCTTGAAATCATTCAAATGAAAGCCAACTAAAGTGCGTTCTGACTTTGAACTTTAAAGGTTTCTTCATTTTCTTGGTGGCTGAAGAGAGATTGGTAGATCTTTAGCTTTACAAGCTCTCGCGGGATATTGGACACAGAATACTCAACTCAACAGTGTGATCATTCAAATGAAAGCTTTTAAGCGTTACTTCCCTTTGTGTAAGGATTTTTAGCGGGTTTAAATTTCGTTATTTGAGGGGCTATTAGTGTGGAACGAAAGAAAGTGTTTTTGCGGTTTCGTGTGTTCATAGTCGTTCGAAAACAGTAATTAAAGGAACACTTTTGCAAGGGATACGCTTAGAGAAGGCTTGAGTCGGAGTCAAAACAAAAATCCTTCTAGCTTTGTTATCGAGTTGTTTCTTCATTGTTTCGAACCTTCTTTTCTTCTCTTTTTATCGTTAAAGAATGGACGGTTTTGACCTCCGACTGTGCAAAATCGCCTCCAAATTACCGCGTGTTTGCAACAGAAGCACCTGTCGTGGCATTTTAGTTCAACGCGAGGGTAAAAAAGTTATCAAGATGCAAGTTCGTGGTTTCTTTAGTTTCGTATCTAAGGACGCTAGAGACCAGCAGTGATGTTATACAAGTTTGCTGTTTGTAGTGTGATGATAAAGTTGTGTATTGAAATGACATCTGGCTTTGAACTTCGCGACTCTCCCTTTATTTAAATCGCAGCCTCATAAAAACTTTCTCGAGTTTTGGTTTTCGAAAATATTTGTCTTGCCTGTATCACTTTCGCTAGGATATATAATCATTGGTGTGAATGCTTTTTACTGATGTACCTGTTAAGTGACCTTAGTTGTGTGGATCATACTTTCAACACTGACATGCAGTAACTTATGGAGGACTATCATTTCTTTGTCTACGCCTTTTCTACACCTAATCATCTTGATACCGATTCTCACACATTGGGCTTCTCTTCTCAGCCGATTCACTATCTTTTTCAAAACTTAATTTTTTTTTCTCAAGTTGACCTTAGCTCGTCGATGTGTTGTAATACCCCGCGCTTTTTAAACAAAATAGCTGCATCGTGAAATGCAGTTAAGCTTTGCCTTTTTTGTGTGTAAACAGTACATAAACATCCGCGCTTTTGTCCAGGATAACATTATATACTATAGAGCTCTTTTTTTTTTGTGCACTTCGAGTATAGGTTCATTTTCTATTTGCAACAGTCTACTTCACACTGATAGGGAAGAAATAAATAAAAAAGCTTCAAAGTTTTAGTTGACACCTAATTTGTTACAGATATCTGTGTATTTAACACGCCGGCATTCAGGGAGCAAAAAAAAATGTTATAAAAACCTTTCCAGTATTTTCTTATTTCAAAAGACTCCGCCGTGCTATTTTTTTCCCAGCCCAAATAACTGATTATTTTGTGTCATGTGTCAAGTAATCCCTGCTAAGTTTTGCTGTCGTTAGTGTATTCAAGATTCAAATGTTTTCACTGCTCTGAAAGCACAATGATCATGAAATAATGATCGTCTTGCTAGCATCTTTGTGTTCATTCTTTGTCTTCACAAAAGCCGCACCGAAACACATGTTATTCAGTTTTACGGGAGGTAGCATAATAAATATGCCTTTTCAAGTTTAAAGGCTAGCAGTCTAGTATTATTTTTTTTGAAAAAAGTTTTCTCTATTTTATGAATTTTCGAATTCGGAATTTCAGTTTTCTCCTTGTGCGGATTCTCACCAAAAAAATTAAGTGGTATTGTTTACTTGGAAATATTATCTATATTGCAGACAGCTTTGTATGTTGAGTCTGATCAATCTCAATGTTAAGGTTTCAACACAACGCGGAGTTAACTCTCTTCATGAAGCTGCTAATAAGTTATTTTATATCGTTTTTTTTTTGTTTTTTTTTTTTTCAGAAAAGGGCAACATGTGAAAAAAAGAGATCCAGAACGTTTTATGAGGCCCAATTTTGTCTGTTTCATTACGATTTGCTTGTAGTATCTAGGGGTATCGCTTTCTGAATACACTTACATATTTCTCGAAGGATCCGACAAGTATTAAATTAGTCTTGCTGTCCGATTTAAACAGACGTAGGTCTAAATCTTATCTTTTTTTAAATCGTTTTTGGTCTTCAAAACGTCGAATATAAAAAAGGTTCAATTTATCCTGAACTCTACGAAGTTCTTCTTTTACAGAAAATACGCAACTCTATTGTAACGTTTATAACGGTAGCATTTGTTCGCTAAAGAAAAGAAATAACCCTACTTTATTGAACAATCACCATTTAATTTGCAGTTTTAACAAGCTTTGAGTTGCTAATATTTCATAGAAAGAGGATGGCACCGAGCAACAGATTTAGACGCGGCTTTGTTGCCTAGTTAGAGAAAACAATACGAAGCTTTGAGTAAACTTTACTCCCCGTACCGCTCCCAATATATGGAATGAAAACAAGGCGTGGAAAACTTCAAACGACCGAGATCATTCCCACCACACACAGGTAAAAATGAAAACAAAAAAAAACACAGCCTTAACAAAGAAATTTTGACCATTACTTTCAAAATTGTTTTCATGAGACATTTTTTCTTTACAAATTATGCAAGGCAAAAGCGAAACTAAAACAATTTAATGCTCCACATTTTTTATCTGCTTTTCTCAGATCTGCATTAAACATATTTTGAATAAAAATTGACTGAATATAGGGAAAGCTTTACGTTTCCTTTAACTCGAAAAGTATATTATTAAAGTGTATATGTAAGTGAACTTCGTTTCGAGGCGATAAACCTTCCAAACTTTCAAATTCATCGTGGAGGTATAGTATTTTACGTCACAGGTTTTAAAACCTTTTCTTCAGGTTTTTAAAACTGCACACAGAGCTGCTAATTAACTTCATTACAGGATTTCTCCCGCAGATGATCATAAAACCTCAATTCTAAAATGTAATTGAATAACCGTTTCTTTTATTCTAGGTCCCGTGTCGGTTTCGCCTGAATGTTTTACCGCCTTACACCTCGGTGTGGATTATTTAGTGGAGGATATACGGTGTTGTATTAATTAAACGAGATCTATGTGTTCCGTAAATAAATGTGTAAACTTTGATTTTTGAACAAAGTATTTCTCACACTTTCATGTCACCTGCCCCCAGATGAGTGATAAAAGTTTTCGGAGGCTAATTGGCATGTCCTTGAAAAAGTTACATTTGAATTGATCTCCATTACGTACAGTTTGTACAAAGAACAAATATCACTTCCTTAAGCGTTATTTTACCACTAAAAAGGGCCGATATTACCCTTTTTCTCATAAGCGTATTGGTTATGTCAACAAACACAATTAATAAAGAAATACATATGCTTCTTAAAATACACACTGAGTTCTGTTTTACTTGATCGCCTTTCGGGCCTTTAAACTGCAACAAACGACCTTAATGAACCATATATCAAAACGGAGAAAAAACAAATTAAAAATGTAGGCTATTGATTCAGTATTTGTATGTTACCAAAACGTCAACCTTGACACACTGGGAATAATCGTTTGTTATTTTCCATAATGGTGCCTTAAAAAAATCCTTGAACGCTTGGCTGTAAATTCGTAAATTGATCCTATGGTTTGCTTGTATTGTTCGGCTAATGAGTAATCAAGGTCACAGCACAGAACGGTTCAATGTTGTTTATCTTACCTTCATTGAAATAAGGGACACGTCACTAGACTGAACAGCACCTGCCCAGAGGAAAAAAACCACCCCCCAGGAGGTTAGGCGCGCATGCAAATACTGGCTATGTGGGTTCGACGAGGCGCAGCGTATAAAAGACTCTCTTCACAGCTGCGTTAGTCATTTACACACTCAACTCGTGCGGTTAACACCTACTTTTGGTAAGTTAAGAAAAACATCTCTCAACTCAAAAGGCTCGTGGATAGAGAGCATGGAAAATATCTCCTGCTTGAGCAAGTACCTCCTTCAGCCGAGCAGACTGTCGCGGTTTGATTATCACGATTTCAGGACGCTTCACGAACGCGATTTGAGTCTTTACGCTGACAAGCTGCTTGTGGACAAGAAAGATGAGAGTGTGACTGAACTTGTTGCCGGTAGAATCACGGAAGTCGAAGAGACTGAACAAGGGGACGATAACCGTGCCACGGTGACACCAAAAACCGAAAGCGACCATGATGAAGCTAAGAATGAGAATGAAAAAGGCACAGCAGAGGAAGAGAAGTCCAAAAGCTCCAAAGAGGACGATCGCAACTCGGAAACCTTCGTGGCAGTGATTGCGCAAGCTATTCTCAGCGTGCCAACCAAACGAATGACGTTAAGTTCCATCTACAGCTTCATCGCCCGCAACTATCCGCACTTTGACAAGGAAAAGGGCCCTGGCTGGAGAAATAGTGTGCGACATAATCTGTCCAGTAATGACTGTTTCGTGAAGGCCAGTAGGGCTGAGAACGGCAAAGGACACTACTGGATGATTCACCCAAAGGATTTGCCAGAATTTGCCAAAGGCAACTTCAGAAGACGTAGAAAGCCACGTCGACCCAAATGCAGCCATCCGCTGATGTTCAGAGACAACCCATTCCTCTATCACCCATTTGGATCAAGCTTCTCAGCATTCCCTTACACAGCTCATCTCAGACCCACATCTGGTGAAATTCCCACGGAGCTGCCTTTGCCTTTGGCTTATGGCTCATCCGAGCGCGCCATGTCTCCAGCCTTCCGTCCCAGATTGGGTCTTCTGCCAGGGTATGATGACAGCAGAAGCCTGAGTACTGCTTCTCACGCATTTACTTATCCAACATCTACACTAAGGCTCGCTGAAGCAACTTCGTCAAGGACCTTTCCAACCGCCAGTGGACTGACAACTTTTTCTGGCTCCTTTCACTATCCATGTGCGTGCCATCGATAAGTGTTTGGAAACTGAAAAATAGCGCAAGTCTTGCATCAAGACACTATGTGCCCTTACTTTAAATCACCATTAATTTTAATAAGAACAGCCATGTTAACTTTTAGACGCTCTTCATTCCAGGCCACATATATGTCAGTCATTCTTAGATTGTAGTCTCGTCAAGAAATAAATCTATTTATTATTTTCAACGAAGCTTAGATTCTATTGATTACAGGAAAGAATTAAGGTAATTTGCGTGCGGCGATTTAAGAGAAAAGTTGTTTTATTTAGAGCCAACAAATTGGAAAACATTGTCTTGACAAGTTTAAGAGATTAACATCATTGAGACTAGCGGGCTAACAGCCGAGCTCTGTAGTTTTTAGTGTTTTAACAATTCGCAGATAATTTCCGTTAATCTTTTAAAGTTTCTAAATACATTTTGTAAAAATTTGTCTGCTGTCCGCACAGTTTGTGTACTTTGGCTACGAGCCTTTAAAAGTGAATAAAACCCTTAAGTAAAACAACAGCTTAATATTTACTTTGCCTAAATAAAATTAAAAGAACAATGCTTTTATTTTACCGTCAGTACACAAAAAGGCGGATAAAATATTAAAATCAGACTTCATCTACCAGTAACGGAAGATTCAGTGTACAGATTCCGGTTGGTTAAGTCTCTTAGTTCCGGACTCCTGAGGCAAAAGCGATTGTTGTTTATTTAATTAAAGTGTTTAAAAGATGGGCTTCCTTGTGAAATACCGTTAAAGCGCAGAGCGAAATGACTGGGAAAGAAACACACAAAAATCAATTTGAGTTGTGGGTGGAATGATTTTGTTTAACGCTCAAAATAATATGCCGCAGCAATTGACTTATTACATAATTATCACAACCCAATATCCGCCTTACAGTTCATTCATCATTTTTATTCTTTATGCGTCCAATTGAAAGATCTTACATAGCGGTTGTATTTGCGCAACAGCTGTACCTAACGGAAGGAAGTTGTTCTAACTTGCTCGATCACTCCATGTGACAAATAACTCAAATCCACGAAATTAATTAAGGCGTGAAAGCCATGTCGTTGAGAAGCTGAATGGCAGCGAGAAATTATACATCAATTTTACGTAGAAATGAAATCAAGTATAGGATCTCCGTGTAGCATCAACTACATGACCCATTTCCTTATTTTGAGCTATCGCATCGAAATCTCTTTTTTTTTTTTCATGATTTCCAGTAACTGTCAGAATTATGTTTTTCGTTGGAATTGTCTGCCGTTGTCTTGAGCGTTGCTTCATGCGCTGTGTCACAACCAAAGACGAAGTTTCATTGACAAAGCAAATGCAAAGTAATTATTTATTGATTCGTTTTCCTGCGTTGCTAATCAAAACATCGCTGTTTGCAACTTCTATATCGTAGTCTACATCTTATTGTTTTGTCTTTTTCATGATGAAAGAAAAAAGAGTGGTAATGTGCTAAATATATATTTTCGGTTCTCAAAATAATCTAGAAATTTTTACACAGTAAACCTTGTCCTTCTATGTTTTATTGCTTAGACAGTATAATATCGGCAATATGGGCGACTTACAAATATTTCCAGCAACAACAGATTGCAGACAGTCCCCATGAAATAACTGGGGGCCGAATTCTAAACGGGTTTTTCCTTAAAATCACACCAGTGCCTGAAAGAAAGAAAATAATTCAATGGCATTAAACCACAAAAGGCCAGCATGTTAATTGACTCATTTATAAACCATAATGTTCCCCTTCTTTGAAGTCCGAGAAATGAATCCTTTTAGTCTGTGTCGAAATCCCCATTTTTCCCCTAATTTCCAAGAGGCGCGTTTTGCCTTAAGGCTAATTCCAATAAAAAGTTTATAAAACAAATAACTTTGATAAAGAATAGACATACAGATAACGTCACAATGAAATGCTAGGTTTATATGTTTGAATTATAAACCGAAGATGGCAAACAAGATTAAACTAACTTATCTCGAAAGTGTTAAATGATTATCGCTTACATGCAAAGAGCGTGAATTGGATATAACGACCAAAGCCGTCAACGTTCAATTAGATGGCGGAAGCCGAGATCTAACAGCGAATAGCGCGACCCGCTTTTCTGTTATTGAGGTGCTAAATAATAAAGGCTTTAAGCTGAGCAATTCTACAAAGCAAATGCAAACACGATATTCTTTTGTCTCTCGCTTTGCCATTGTGTGGTGAAATCAGGAATTCAATGAAAATTATAATTAAAAAGTAAAGTTTCCTACGGCGGACACACCCTCGAACGACAAAACACTTATACAGACATGTCTCACAGGCTTAAGTTATTTTTAACTGGACTTCCACATTAAAAACGCTGTTACAAAATAATCAGCTTTTTCTCCTTTTAGGAAGCTTTCAACTCTATAAAATCTGTTGCAGTTTAGTATCTTACTAGTTCGTGTCTTGCTCGTAAGCCCACTCCATCCAGACCGCATGCGAAGTGCATTGTTGAATTATTTTTCCCTTTGTTTAAGCTAAATAGGTTTATCGCCTACAAAGGCAGTCGTATATTGTTAGACATTTATTTAGAGATATAGCTATGCGGTGGTCAAAGGCATCCAGTGCGTATACAAACCTATCATGGGATTTAGTTGTGCTCTTAGCAGTTGTCCCTATGCTTGCACGTAACGATTTCGATTGCATGTCACCTAATCTCAACATCCTAAACATATAGAAATTAAACTAAACTAAACATATAGAAATTATCAGTGAACCAATTAAGTAAGAACGGACACTTCTACTTCAGGGAACTGGCAAATATAAAATTGGGAATTTTTTTTTCTGAAATTAATGGTCTCTTTCATAAATACATTAAAGTATGCAAAAAAAAAGGGATTAACAATGACCCAAACTGGGACACACGAGGGCTTTCACGTTTTAGTATTTAACGCGCTAGTCTTCTTTTGATGAAGCGCGCAGAAGGGTTTCCTCTAAATACAATAACTACAAAAAAGCGCAATCGCCAAACGAAGTATCGTGGAATCGCGGCAGGTTGTTGACGATTATTTTTCCTGCTAAACGTTCAATAGCTCACGCAAATACGATAGACATGGCACTTCTCATCGCGGGACTTATTCTGACAAGAGCTTTGATTCTAGAATAGTTTAATACACTGCTTGCGTGAATTTACCATGTCAACCTTCAGGAGGGCCTATTGGAAAATCGTTTCCCTGCGCGATGTTTAAGGTAACTCTAGAAGCCTGTAAATCACTTCTAGGCTTTTGAGTTATAGATTCAAAAGAGGTGAATATTTATACTTTCAAGCGCAGCACAGGCAATAGGAAACTGACTTTATAGGCCAGGGAAAAAGAGATGAATTATTGCATTAACTGTTTTTTTAGGGCATATTTTAACATGCATAAATTTCTCTCCGCAGGTTTTTCAATTATTTATCCTTGTATACTGATAGTTAATTTTCTTGGATTCCAGCTGCAGACCATTTCACACCCCGCTTGCCCCGCAGTGGTCGCTGTGCTTATAACAAGTTCCGGATAAGTTTCTTGTGGTCTCAGCTCGTCATTCCTTGGTGCCACACAGAGCTTTTATAATGACTCGGGTGGAGGTACGTCGAGAACAACGTGGTACGCGTGGGAATAAACTTAATTCCTATACATCAGACTTATATATACCATATAAGCGTCATAAACACATCACGAAGACATGTCGAAGAGAGAAGCGTATACTGTACGTTTTACACGCTTAGCCAGAAATATTCTCCAGACTTTTGTAATTTATTTCTAACTTTTGAATCTGTGGCCAAATCCTTGCCGGAGTGCGACCATTCAAATAAATCCTCGTCAACAGTAATTCTTTGTTGTAACTGGCTTGAGAGTATTCGTTTTTCACTCGTTTAGATGATAAGATTAAGACTACAGTCAACTTTCTCTGAGGTGAGCGCCTTTACATACCCCTCCCTTAAGCCAACATTTTGCCCTGAGTGGGAAGTAAGTGTTGGTGTTGGCTTAGGGGAGGAGCAGGTGGACAGAAACATATAATTATCCAGTCCGTCTTAGAGATATCCGTCCTTTTGAGCTAAAAGGAGTGCTGTGATTGGAAGGAGACTTGTCGAAGTACGTTTTTAGCGGAAGTGTTTCTTTTTGAAATCGTAGGACGTTTTTCAAGCCCTCGTCCCTTAGGCTTGCAGTGTCGGTGACATTTAATCCAGTTCTTACTTTCTTAGTCCGTAGACGAAACTCTCTAGTGTGTTTGACCGTTCAATAAGGCCTCTTTGACAGACGTTTGTGTGGCTCAGACAAATGGCAGATCCGTCTCTAACGATCTAATGGAGACTTTGAATAGTATGCTAAGTTGGTAATTGCTATCCCTTTTGAAAGAACCAATAAACAATCGGCATCTCTCCCACTAGTGAACAGAAAGCCATTGAAACCCAAGAAAGGCAATATTCATATCTGAAGAAAGCCATCTTCATCACACTCTCGCATTCAGGATTAGGCTTATTAGTCTTCTTTTAAAGAACCACCAGATAAGTAACTCTCATTAACAAAAAAAACTTTGGAACCCAAGAAAGGCAAAGTTTATACGTTTGTCGGGGGCGCGCCAAGTTCTTGGAGCCACAATTGATTAAAATATTTGGTTCTCTTATAAAAAGGCCCAAACTTGGACAGTATAAAGAAGAATTTTCGTAAAGAAGTACTAAGTAAAAAGAAGAAGGAAAACATGTGACAAAACAAAACAAAATTTTGAGGTTGAAAAATTGTTTGTCATAACTGTGACTTGAGATTTCATACGAGTACTTAAAACCGCTTAAAATAACAATGCAGATTAAAACAACTTAACAACGAACATAGTTAACGAAAAGCAAGAAACGAATACCAAGACTTCATTTCCTGGTGCGGATAACGCATAATTGTAAAAACAGGTAAATTTTTTTTACTAATCCATGTAAGCGAATTCTAGGGTTTCCGTCAACAAGTCCATTTGAATCACTTGGCGTTCTAAACGAATTTTATTGAATAACGGAGTTCTGATCACAGCTCTGTGCTGGTTATATTAAAATACGCTGGCGCCATAGTTTAAACATCTATTAATACAGAGCAGTGAAATAATCTAAATTTACTGTTTGACTAAAATTACAACCTAATTAACGACACAGTCAGGTGTTATAACAACCTTCAGCTGTATGATCATGGCATATCGTGGGATATTAACCAACCGTGCAAAAACAATATGCCCGGAAACCGTTTTGTCTCAATGCCACGCAAATGAAGGCATCTTTTACCCGCCGTCGTTAAAAACAAGGACGCCGCCTCCCTTGCATGGATTATTCGATTTGTTGATCATGCGTTTTTACTCATATCAAGTAAAACCAAAAGTTGTTTTAAAATCAATTTCTTTAATCTATATGCGTCTGGACTTAAATGGTGCGCGGTCTCTATTGTAATAATTTGTTAACTATATCAACCATTTATCTTTTATAACGGAAAAGACATCGCTGTTTATAAGTTTATAGGAATTACGCTTGCTTCTGATAATTAATAGAGCTGCGCAGCGGTATCCAGTATTGTTTAATATTCCACTCCACACGAGGAAAGCGGCGTCCTTAAATAACACAGACCAACGTAGACTGGTCTTTTCCTTTCCGGATTAACTGGTTAGGTGCCGTGAGAAGCAAAGATTTGACGTCATAATCACACGACGGGTGAAAGTTACCACAACTGACTCTTACACCACTTACGGTGTTGATCAACTTAACCTGATTTTGCTTTATCTTAAAGCGATGTGCGTAAACAGTAGACCAGATTGGGTATGGACCATTTTGTCTATGAAGCTTGGTGCCTTGCGCGATTTTAAAATCACTCAGTTTTCGCTTGGTCCCTCGGCCTCTATATTTGCGCGGTCTGTGGGTTTCGGGTCACGTGATCCGAGCGAGTTTGTAGATACGTCACCAAAATGTAGTTGGCCGAGAAGGCCTGGGGAGACGCCATACAGTGACTAGGCAAATAGGCCATTTGCACGATGACGTCATTCTACTACTACGACCAGAATCCTTCAGGATTTTGTCGTTCTTCTGTAAATTAGGGCTTTTGTAATCGA
Organism: Porites rus; assembly: GCA_964035705.1. Taxonomy (NCBI): domain Eukaryota; kingdom Metazoa; phylum Cnidaria; class Anthozoa; order Scleractinia; family Poritidae; genus Porites; species Porites rus. The sequence goes on along the minus strand of OZ038004.1, from coordinate 19,063,564 downwards.
AACCCCACTGGGATTACCAAATTAAAACTTGAAAGGAAAAACAAAAAGGATTCTGGTCGGAGTAGTAACATAACGCCATCGTGGAAATGACCTATTAACTCCAATTAACGTTAAATAAAAAGCAACGCGAACTGAAGAAAATATAAGGGCGTTACACACTAAAATGCTAAGGGAATACTCTGGCAGTTTCATAAATTAACTCTTAATTGCATATTTTAATATGCAATTAAAATAAGCTATCCGACATTAGCCAAGCTCTTCCCTTCAGGAGCAATGCAGCCATATTTTTGGGAAATTGAAGTGAATTAATTGACATATTTTCGAAGAAAGAAGGATAGAAAAGGGAACACATGCAAACTAGTTTGCCAGCTTACAGGCTCAGTGGTATCTTTTATGTTAACGGTCCATCTGATCTTTGCCCACAAAGGGATTTACTTCAGTCCATAATTTTAAACACCACCGTCACCCCTCCCCCCCGCCCCCACCATTTTTCTCAATGTTATAAATACTAAAACTATTCAAAAATTGTCAAACTTTCATTTCCGATGGTGGCTGAAAAGGAAAATGCTGCAAGATGAAAAACGACTTTCCGATTCGGTCGGCCTTAGGAAATTCTCGATAACCACCTTCAGTCGAAAAGTCGTACAGGGCATTCCTCTAAATCGTTACTTTTGTCCAGTGGCACAGGCCTTATAGAAATATACTGCTGATCAAAAGGATCGCAGCCTCTGGAAACGAGATTAAGACTCTTACTCTATATGGCAGCAACTCTAAAAACAACGCTTCTTTTCACTTGTTTGTAAATAATTTATTTCTTCTCTTGGGTAAACGCATATTGCGCAAATCCCGCATTAAATTAAAACATTACTTACATCTCATTACATCACTATCACTATAATTAATCAACATCATAATTTAATTTCCTTGTTGACTGTATTTTATGTAGTTATCATCATATGATCGTCAATATTTTAAGACACACAAAACGAAACACAACTTTGTATTAATTTAGGCAATACAGTTACTTTACTAAAAAGTGAAGAAAAAGAAGGATAAAAAACTATCAGGGCTTGAGCAGTGGATAAGGACAATGAACGACAGAGATGCATCATTATTTTTGGTTAAGCACCATGCACGCTAGAAAACGTCATTTACTAACTTTACGTAACAAATTTATTTGTTCGTGTACAGAACGCAACAAGTTTTAGAAAGAAAACGCGCTCAGATAAGCTCCAGAAATGACGCTGACCAGCGGAGACATACATGGGGAAAAGGTGACAATTAGGACAACATTTGTCTCAAAAGTTGCGTAAATTTTCTCACGTTTGTAGGCAAATTAAAAAAAACAAAACAAAACAAAACAAACAAAAATAATATATCTAGTGGAAAAGGTTTAAGTGGACCAGGCTTTAGTGGCATTCGTCAAACAAATGCTGTCATCGCCTTTTAGAAAGGCTAGTCTGAAACTATTAGAATTAAAGCAGTATAACTGCTATTCTCGTCAAAATGGTGTGTCGGTGGTACGCTCGAAGATAGTAAGCCTGTGAAATAATCTACTAATCTAAAGGAAAATACATTACTGGTTACTTATCCATGGGCTCTGAAAGGAAAGGACCAATGAGCTAATTATTCATTACTGAAAAAAGGCTTTTAGAAATAAAGAACATCTAAGATCCTTTGGATGCTAAAATAAATTGAGCTGAGACACAGTGTCTTTTTCTCTAAGCGCCGAAAGCAATGATTGCGAGTCACATATGCGTTCTCCCTAATCCCACTCGTTTTCAAACATGCTCCAGGCCTTTGGTTCAAAAACTGCCCAAATCTGTCGAAACTATGCAAAAATGAGACTGTTTTTGCAATCTATCAGAATAGCCACCTCGTTTTCTTCAAATAGAACTAAATTCTACTAGTTAAAATTTTGTTTATACTTGAAGTATTACTATAATATCAAAAATCTTGTTAGGAAAAACAAAGACAGTTAGAGCTTGAAAGTATTTCCCAGATTAGACTGTTTCAGTGTTCTGACATCCTTTATACCTATTATTTTAATCATTTGTTGATCACAGTTCCTCTCACTCCAGTCCACGATTGTTTCAGATTTCACGAAACTCTTTACTTTTAAATTAATTACTCTTATTAGGCTACGCAGCGGACCGAATTTTTGAACGCTTGAAAATTCGTGCGTTTAGCTAATCCTTGACACGGAAAACTCTACGTAAATTTAGACGACTGGAAGTTCAAAAATTTGAACGTCAAAAGCGAGATCAAATTTTGGGTCGGTACGGTCGAAAAAAAAAATTCCATCTGGTTCGCCAATTCCGTTCCAACAACGGTTCAAGACGAATTAAGTGTCCGGTCAAGATTTTTCAGCCGATCGAAAATTCGTCCGATGCCTTTATGTTCTTGATAATCATCATCATCATCATCATCATCATCATCATCATCATCATCATCATCATCATCATCATCATCATCATCATCATCATCATCATCTCACGTCAACGTGCGATCTTATTGAAAATAGTTATCTTAAAGGAGGCCCAGGATGAGGCACTCTTCTCATAAAAATTTATATCTTTACGACATCCATCTCAATCGCTAATGTACAACTGCAAGCTCCACTTGAGTCCCACTTCTTCTTCTGTGAGCGTAAACTGCCTCTAGTCCAAACTGGGTCATCAGCTTCTTGGCCTGTTAACAGTTGACAGAGGAAGTCAAATAAAAAATGCAGTAGATATAATAAGCAGTAGAAAGCGCCGCACGTGCATAACACCTTTGGTAAATTTCTTCGCCGTCACCACACGACTACGATGTGACAACGTCTTAACGCGACGTTTTTGTGGAGGTCGTAACCACAAGACAACAATTGTTTTCTTTCTCTCTTTGAACTAGGATGAGCTCCCAAAGGCCATGGTCAAACGTCGAACTTCACATCTTCCGAACCTAATACTCTAAAGCAAAATCTATCGTCCGCGCTCACTGGTGTAAGGTTCGGCTTACGTGAAGTTTGACCTTTGGCCCTGACCTAACAATTCAACTCCAGGATTAATCGCCTAAACTTGACAGTTAATTCAGTGAATTTCGATAACCAACATAAAGTCTGAAAGAACGTTTATTCACTTCGTGACTGCCATTTTCGTTACCAGGGTCATCAATTTCCCTAGCAACCAATAATCACCAACAACATCAGTAGCTTCTTTTTAATGTTATGATTGGTTCATGGTATCCATGGCAACCATTAACTAATCACAACTATCAAACACTTGTCTAACAAACGATACCAGAAATCCTTGCGCCGATAACTTGTACCCAGTCCTCTTATAGTCTCTGTACTGGGGAGTGAGGGTTTTAGTTTTGCTTTTTAGTTTTTTTTGTTTATTTGTTTTTTTGCCCGGGATTTAGGAGATGTCGACATCTTACCGCTGCCTAACCTCTTCTTCACTGGACCCAGTCTCCATTAAAATGCTCCCGTTCATGTGCGAGGATTGGTAATTCCCATCGTCTGATTGGCTGTCGCCGTTTATCGCAACGATTGCACCATCCTCGGTTGGCTCTAGCTTTACTTGCACTTGAGACTGTGACAATTGACTGCTGCAGATGTAAAAAAATAGAGGTGACCACCGGATCAACATTGATCATCATAAGACCACTGTTGATTTACCATTAATCGCCCTTTATTAACAATTACTGAAATTTTCATGAATTTCTCAAGGAGGCTTTGAATTATACTTGAAAGTGGTCGTAAAGTTTTATTCCATATCTGTAAACTAAAAAAAAATTCTAACTTGATTATCAGCTACTACATACACAATGAAATCCTATTTCTGACACAAGAAGACTGTAGCTCTAGGCTGTTGCCAAAATATTTTTTCAAATTCTCTCCCTCTTATTTTCGCATCGTTCATATGTCTCCGTCTACAGAAGAGCGACTGGTAGAAGAGCAATAAAATTATCTATTCATGTTGTCCAACGCCCGAAAGCCTGTATCCAATAAAAACACTGGGTACTTCAAGTTTCCGTTATAACTAAGATGTCCACCAGCCACAAGTACTAGCGTTTCACTAGTTTTCTTACTTTATGTCTTTGGAGCAAAACTCCACGAGTTTAGTGATTCCTCCGACCACGCCCTCCACTTCCTCTCCGTCCCTCACGTCTCTGCGCTTATGGGACGGTGATTCGTCCCCAGTGTCCTCGTCCGAGCTTCTCTTGCGACCACCATCCTCCTGACTGGAACCCTCATCCTCGCTGACGTCATTAGAGTTGGAGACGCTGACAGCCATCAAGTTGACCTGAGTGGGAAGGCCTCCCAAGGCTCCTTGTTGCATTAAACGTTCTCGCTCTTGCCTCACCAGTCTGCTATCACGATGTAAAACGAAAATTAGAAGGTTCGTTGATAGTAGTTATTAGCATATATTAGCATAGTATTAGCAATAACATCACGGCTTAACTGACAGACGACCAATAACATCACGACGTAATTGACCAATCAAATCAATAACCAGAGTATCATACCATCAACTGACGTGATACAACTCATTTTGACTCTGAAGATGACTACCGCACAGGTTGTCGAAACGTCAGTCACTGTCAACAACAACAGTCCTATTCAGGACTACGTTCATCCGGACGATCAAACTCAACCTACTTTTGAAATGACTCCTGGGTTCAAACTTTTCACAGTAGGTATTAGCGTTACTCACGGGGCGCTTAAACCTTTCTGGAATTTCGCCTTACATTGCTTTATGAGATAGAGAAAACACCGAAAAGCAAGCTCACCGTGCTGCACTGCTGTGCGTCACTTTGGACTGAGGACGGCGTTTCATATACTCATCCTCGTCTACAATCCACACGGCTCCTTTAACGTTCTCCTTCCGCACAAAACATTTGTGAAGAGACAAATTATGGCGGACAGCGTTCTGTCAGAAGAAAAGAAAATAATTACATCTTTAAGTAATAATCAACGATTACAGAGTGCGTCGACTGTTCTCGATCCAAGACTCTCATTGCCCCTGGGTGTTAGATAAGCCAGATACGTGTCCCAAGTTGTCCCGCAAACAATATCGCATCAATCTGTATTAGGAGTGCGTTCTTCTACATCGAACGCAATGATGACTTTACAATGGGGCTTTCTCGATTTAAGAACTCCCACAAGAAGTTGGTGAAACGGAAGGAGTCAACTCAGACCCCATCTTACCTTCCACGTGGCTGCATTTCTTCTAAAATAAGCGAACTTGTGTATGAACCACGAATAGATTTCGTTCAATGTAAGTTGCTGATCGGGTGAGTCTAAAATAGCCTGTAGGTAAGCCAAAAAAAAGAAACAAATAAATAAATGAATAACATCAAATTAATATTAATTAATCATAATTACATTTACAAGCACAAGTATATGCGGTCAAAGATAGAGAGAGATACACCGATTAAACCATTACGTTTCTTTATATTAGACTTGATTGGTCTTGATTTGCCTTAAACTCCTTTTGATTGGTCCAAAGAAAGATTAAAAACGTATTTACCTGTCTAATTAGCGACGCATAAGTGAACGGGGGCCTGACATCCGCCTTCTGGTAGAAATCTGCTGACCGCTCGATATCTACAACAACAATGACAATTTTCACTGATGATTATCGAGCGATTGTTGAATCACTCGAATGTTTAATTTTGCATTGCTAAGTGATTTATACACAGCCCTAAGCGATACCTGAATGCGCAAATATAGTGACTTTCCGTCCCAAACACCCTAAATGAGACCAACATCTGCAATTTACACCCCTAGGAGAGAAGACTACCATCACTGTCACTTGTATTTGGGAAGTAAGTTTCCACAACTCACCCATGGCTATTCCATCTGGGTCGCCGTTTCGCCTTTTAACGTGACAGGGTTTTTCTTCCACCATGTGACACGAAGGCGCAGAAACAACAGCAATCGAGTCAGCGGGTTGTCCTGTGATATCATGCACTGTAATGTTGGGAGGCGGGGACTTCCCTGGGGAACTTCCCATAGTGGGAGGCGGGCTGTTTGGAGACAATGGCATCTCCTGCCTACCTCCCATAGTGGGGGAATGTTGTACCGGAGAGGTCGGCATGTGAGGGGGTGGGCCAGGAGGAACACGCAGAAGAGGCTGGGCTTGGGAGTGAGGCGCACGTTGATTTCCTTCTTCATCCATTTCTGGGTTTGATGATGGCGAGTGTTGAGCAACCTATTGTCAAAAGAAGAAGACAAGGATAAGTCAAGCGTAGTGATATCGTTTTACGGTTTGCCAATTTGTGGAACGAATGGGGACCTTTAGATCCGAAGACAATGACAGCAGTGAAAACTTCGCTTAAAAAATTAAATTCCGGTTCTTTCAATCTTCATTGCGACAAATCCTACCCACTTTAATCTTTTTTCAAATGTATGGGAACTCTATTGCATTTGAATTCGTAAGAACCATATTCCAGTTCAGAAAAAGAAAGAAAATTTCGCCGTGGCTTTTTTAACGTCCTCCATAATTTTTTAAATTAAGAATTTTCACGTCGTAGTCTTGCAATGATGGGAAAGAATTGTGCAAAAAAACTGTTCAGCGCGTATAGGGTTGTTGTTTTGCGAATTAAAACTATTGCTTTTTTGACCTTCTCGGTGCCGAGGCCATGGTCAGATCTTAAGGTCCCTAATTACGAGGGAACGACGGTCAGAACTTTCAGTATGCGCGTCCTCGAACAGACGGATAGCAAACATCCCTCCTCGGCCATCCAGGGTCACACCGGCTGACGCTAAGATCCCGCTATTAGAGGGAAGAGAGTGTGGTTTTAAGAAATATCAGGGTGGCCCTTTAAAATACATAGATCGTGGGCAAAAGATTCTTTACCCCAAGTTGTTCAGTCTTCTGTCACATGACCACGGTGGTCATGTGACCTAATACAGTCGCGATTTACCACAAAAAAACCCGTGATTTTACCGAAACGTCAAGAGAAAACGTTTCACGTTGTTGCAGGGGAATAAATTCATTTTCTGTGATCAGAAAGTTATTGGTTTGGGCAGCAAGATTTATTTCTTCCTGTAGTCGCGAAGGGTCAAATAACAGCTGAGTTGAACACAAAATGTTTCCCTCTGATTTTTTGCATTTTCGAGACCGCTAAAACGACACTTTACGAAAAGATTCGACGGACTTCCTAGGGTTAACAAAGTGTCAATATATCTATCGTAATACACAAAAATGACCCTAAACGCAGTTCCAATATCATTATTTTGCTATTCACTGTCAAATAGATTAATTATTTAAATGCCAATCCATCATTTAAACCAAAACAAGTCAACAAGTAAAACTTTTAATTACCAGAAAACACCTGTCCTTTTTGTTCTCGATATTTGTTTAGGAACGGTGTCAATCAAGATATTTTTCGGCCGCCCCAGCAATAATCACTCTTGTTTTTAACTGACTTACACAAAGGAAAAATTATAAGAAAGGGTAAAAAAGAAAAACAATGTCGCCGTATTACCTTTGGAGAATGGAGATGATTCATCATCGCTGATAGCCTCTCGCGTTCCTTGTTCATCTAGAATAAAATAAAATGATAAAGATAAAGAAAAAAAATGAATATAAAATTATAGACGTTAAGCGGACACCATAGAAAGTAAATTAGAGGCTTTTGAGATGTGGGCGTATAGAAGAATGTTAAGAGTATAGTGGACGGAACATAAAACCAATGGGGAAGTTTTAAAGATGGTAAATACAACAAGTTCATTATTACCAACAATAAAGAAAAGAAAATGCCAGTATTTTGGACACGTAATAAGAGCGAGGTAGCACAGTTATGCATCGAAAACTCCATACAAACCCTTCTAAATTTTTTTGGGTCGACCCTCAAAAAAATTAGAAGGGTTTGTATCGAGTTTTCTGAGTAAAACCGGCTAACATCTCAGAGACAATTTGCTCCGAAATGCTCATTTTTGATAAGTATGCCTCTTGGACATTTTTCTTTCAGAATATCCTGACAAATCCCATGATTTCAGAAATTTCATTTTTATGACGTCATCACTTTAGTACTCTATTACCTGAAGCTCTAAGTGCATGACCACTTGCATTTGTACTCTAGCTTGAGCAGTGCTTCTCTCATCCAAAGCATGGTCTGCATTCAGGTGACTAAAAATACAACAAATATGCGTAAGTATAATAGACAATAAACTTGTACTGGTTTTTCGTCTATTAATATTTCTAAAAAGACGGGAAAATAAATTAGATAGCTAACAGCGATGATTATGAATGATCATATTGGTGACAATGACAATGATGATGATGACGATGATGATGATTTGACGACGATGACAATGACGATGATGATGATGATGATGACGATGACAATGATGATGATGATGATGACAATGACGATGATGATGATGACAACGATGATGATGATGATGATGATGATGATGACGATGACAATGATGATGATGATGACGACGATGATGATGATATGATAACCATGGCAATGATGATGATGACGATGATGATGATATGATGACGATGACAATGATGATGATGATGATGATATGATGACGATGACAATGATCATGATGATGATGATGACAATGATGATGATGATGATGATGATGACAACAATGATGATGATGATGATGACGATGACAATGATGATGATGATGATGACGATGATGATGATGATATGATAACCATGGCAATGATGATGATGATGACGATGATGATGATGATGATGATGATGATGATGATGACACGTAGTTGATTATCTTACAGTTACACAGGGTATATCAGAACCATCTACATAACCATTCACCCTTTAGGTCCCAAGAGTGACCAACATCAATTTTCTCCTAACAACATCAGCAGATCATCAAGAGTAAAGGTTATGAGAATTACTAAATTGATTACCAAAGGGAGAATGCTTAGATCTTAAAGCAAATTCTCTCAACTATTCTTAAAAGAAATGTATGGAGATCAGTCAGGAGAATTTGTATGTGGATACTGGGGCTTAAATGGTTAAACTGAGCATGCACACTGGTTAGTCCAAAAATATCAAAGGCAAGCAAACTCGTCCAGACCGTATCTTAAAGAACAAGTTAATTTTAAAAAAAAATCAATAAGCTTTGCACCATACTTACTGCATAAATTGTTGAAAATTTTCACAAAACGCCTCACATCCTGGCCATTGGCAGATGTTGTGGTGGAACAAGGGGTGAAGCTGGGCTGTAAATTAAACAAAAGTGACATTTTACATACATGAATCAAGTAGTTAAATGAATGCCTTTTTTTTTCTTTTACACATCCTGCCACCTGTATTAGAGGTGGCATCTAAGAATAGAATTTAAGACTACCTGAGACCGTGAGACTATTGTGTAAAAACAGGAATGTTCAGAGTCCGAGATGGACTGAAAGACATGTGCAAATTCATTGAAACATACCACACTGAATTGCTTCCAAGTTTTTTAGATTGGGTCAAAATTTTTTGAGACTTAACCTTCAACTTTCTACTAAGATGGATCAGGCATGGATCCAGTTTCCACCGTTTTTACGGAAATCGGTCAGATTTTTCATAATACAGTGTGAATATATTTTTACTAAATAAAAAACTTTCCAAGTTGCAAGGATTCATCCAAAGTGAATGAAACTGGCCAATATCCTGTCTGAATGTCTTGGAATCCCAGGAAAGGGGACTTTAGGGGAGACCCTTGGAGATTGTGCCTTCAGTGCTCGTTAAGGAAATCAGTCAGTATTTATCCTAGGTCTACACTAGTCTTGATGCCTTTTATGGTTTCAATACCAGTCTGACTAAAATCACTTGACTATATAATATAGACAGAAAATTTCCCAAAAAAACAGATGTAATGATTCATTAATTTTGATCGTCAAGTATCAACATTTTACCTGCTTGGGCTTCAGTAATAAAAGGTCCTGTTGACCTGGTTGAAATAGATAACACGAATTAGTTTATACCAAATAACCACAGCTGCATGATGCATGTAAACCAGTCACTAATGCTAATTACAAATATAATTTCATTTCATTACAGACACAGCATGTCAGCTAGTCAGAATCAGGTCACACATAACCCAATCTGCTGTGAAAGAAACAATGACTTAATAATAATAATAATAATAACAATAATAATAACAATAACATATTTAACCAGGGTAAACCCCGTGAGCTGAAGCTGTTACAAATGGGTGCCCTTGGCAACTAGAAAATTAACAAGGAAAAAATAACTTTCTAACTTACGCTGACTAGTATTGTTATCATATGCAAGATGTACATGTACTATATGTTCCACATGTCGTTAAAACCTTGGTACGACATAATCGCACTTTATCAATCTGCACAGCTGTGAGTATGTAATGTACAACATACTACTAAGGGTGATAGAAAAGTGGCATGAGAACACCGCCAACTTCTTTCATGACAGTCCATCACTGATTTTCCTATAAAATGGCATTGATCAGAGGAGTGACAGTAGAAATTCCATACTGATGATGTATCATTACCCAAATCCGGGTAGTGCATCTGATTGGTTGAAGCAAATTTCCTGCACAACAAACAGACGAGTTGCCATTTCACAGGGAAACCAGTGGTGGTGTATCCAAGTGTCGGCTGTTTTCTCAGGTATATCAGGAAAACAAAACAAAAAAAACAAACAAACAAACAAACATGAATGTAACTTACACTGCACCTTCTGATGGCTGAGATCTTCCACCTGAAAATAATGATATCAATTTCAATTAAAAAAAAGATTTTCTGATTAAAATATTTATACACTTCATATTTTGTTCCAGGAAAAAAAAATGCTGCCCTGTTTGTTTCACCCATAATTAATACCATCCATTTAGTGACAAAACAAACAAAAACTTACAAGAACAAACAACTAAACACAATCTTCTTTTGAAAATGATAATTATTTATAATAAAATTTGCTACCAAAGTTAGAAAGATGAGGGTCTCCAAGACCTTTCCATTTGCCGTCAAAATAAGGGCGAAGTTCTTGCTCCAATATTGCCTGCAAAAGCCATCAAGTCAGAAACATGGTCTGTTAGTATTGCATTGTTCATAACACTATAGAGTGATCACAGATTTGAATTTAAATCATAAGTTACAGTGGTAATCATCATCATCATCATCATCATCATCACAATAAGCATCACCACAATCATCAGTATCCTTATAATTGATTCCCTGGGAACTGACTGATGGTCTGGAAGGCAAACTGACGACTCAGCTATAATTTAATGGGAGACTTGGAGTTGCTGAAGAAGGCAATGGGTAAGGGTATTAAGAAAAGTGTCAGACACTCAAGTTTGAAGAAAAGACACAGGCAAAATGAGGTCAAGGTCAAGGGTACCCTGAGAAAACAGCCAATACTTCAAGATGCCACCACTCAGGTTTCCCGGTAAAATGATGTCTGTTTGAAGCAAATTTCCCTCACAGTATGACTAATCAGAGGCACTACCCAGTTCTGAGTCAACATAAATCAGCAGTATGTAATTTCTGAGCTAGTTACTAAAGCATCATTTCACGGGAAAGCCATTGATTGAGTTATGAAAAAAATGTTGGCTGTTTTTTTCAGGCCAGGTCAAGGGATGTAGCTCGGTGCTGTTGTGCCTCCAGGTATAACATTCAATCATCACAAATTATTGTGGACATCACTGTTGTCTCACCTGATGTTGTTGCATATGCTGAGGCTGAACAGGTCGCAATAGTAATGGTGGTGGATGTGCTGCCATGACAGTAACTGGTCGGGGTGGGGTCTGTTGATGCGGGAAGTGAAAATGCCCATCAACAAATCCAGGTTGACAACCACAGTGAGCATGCTCCATGAATGCTGCAGACTGCTGTGGATGACACCCAGCAGGTGAGAACACATGGTGGGTATGTGGCCCAGGTGGACATGTTGCACAGTAGTGGACGCTTCCGTGTTTAGAAGACACTTTGGAATCCTGAGACGCAGCATTTGATGCATCAATCATAACATTAGTGACTGCCGGTGTGACATGCTGATAGACCATCCCTGGAACATGAACGTCACGGCTGCAGCAGCATGATTGAGAGGTGTTATGCTTATTTTGCTGTGTGACCTTGTGTGGAGTGTGTGACCCACATGCACAATTTGAGGAGGAGCACAAGTCTTGGCTTCCTTTGGCTGTAAGATCCACACTTGAAGATCTTGCAGGAGTTTTTGAGGGAGAAGTAACTCTGGCCTGTAAGGAACAAAATAGCTGATACTGTTATTTTCTAATAATAACAGAGATACTAACATCTGGAAATCTAAAATCTGGAGACTCTTTCTTTTGAACTACCCTCCCCCCTCCTGAATATCAACAATCAACCCCCCTGACCCCAATCCCCCCATAAGCACAATTCTATCCAGTCCCTTATTGGCTTAGGACATTATATGAAGTCTTACATCAGCTACAGACCACAATTAGCTTTTATGATTGTAATGGTGAAATAATCTTTGTCAGTGAGAGAACATGCGAAAATGCCCCAGAAACCGAGCTTTGAATCAAAGAAAATTCAAATTTTGGGAAAAAATGGAATAAATTCTAAATTAAAGCACAGAAAAGCTCAAAACTCCCTGTACCGGAGACCGGGAGATTGTTGTCGTATCTAGGAGACTCCCAGGTAATTCAGGAGAGTTGGCATGTATGTAATAATGTATTCATAACGTGCATAATATATAGTGCCATTAAGCCAATTTCATCCTCAGCAAGTCAGTGACTCTATTTTCTCCTTTTTCAACCGAGTCACAAAATCACTTCCCTAACTTTAAAGATTATTAAACATTATTAGCTTCTCTTAATTTCTATTCGACAATTGAAGTAGATTGGTAAAACATTCACTTTCATAATTCAAAAGTTACATGTAATTTGAAGAAAAATATATATCTTATAATCGGTGTCTACAAATTTTTGCCTACGCGCAATCATACCCTCCCTACCCCAGAAGGGTTATTACTTTTGCACAGGGGATAACACGGTGTAATTTACTCCAACAAAGATTTTCGTTACATTTTTAATCGGCGGTTAGACAGCAACGAAACAAGATTTTGAGATGCTTTAACATTGAACAAAACTTTCATTTTTAAACAGTGGTTTTCATAATTTCGATATCACTAACAAAATAAGCTTATGTTAATCTAGGCGTAATAAATTAGCTCCCATGTGCTGCGTTCGAAATGATTCCTGATAACTTTTTTGTATTTTCGTAGGCTCTGCCAGGGGATATACATCGTGTGAATAAAATGTAAGTATAAAGCTATTTTTAAACTCTTCTTACTATTGATCCTCGCAGACTTGCTGTAGAGGACGTGACACTAACCACTGCTTCATTGTCGGTTGAGTTGTTCGCCATTGATTAACTGTTTTGCTTGCTCACAATATTGAAGTGCCCTGTTTCTCGTGGACTTCACTGCGTCGAAAAAGTACCCGTCTCCACAGCTGTTAAAAAAAAGCAGAGCAGGTTATCATTTCTTAAACCATCTCTCAAAACATTTTACGCGAATGAAGGGCGCATTAAATTCAAATTCTCGTCTCATTTTCACGGTTCAAAGATCTGCACGCGGAAGATGAGCATGGAAGTACGCGAAGCCGGAAATTCAGTGGTTATGTCAATTTCTTTGCTGTCCGCAAAAATTCATGCTTTTCCAATTTTTTTTGGGCATGATTTCAGTTAAAGGAGGAGATCTCCTGGGAAAATAGATAAGCAAACTCTATAACAGACTGACTACAATTGAGTCTACGGGAAAGACCGCATTAATTGCTCCATGTGCCATATGGCTATGATTTGAATAAATTTCTAGCCTGATGACTCATTGTGATTGAACTCTTCCGTGTCTTGAATAGGTATATATCTTAGTAAAACTGCTGGAAACTAGAAAAAAGAACTCCCCAAAGAATCAAGTAACTTTTTCCGCGATTCATATGTTGACTGTTACCTGTAGAAAGTTCTTCCGAAGCGCTTTTCTCTTCGAGTTGCCACGCCATAAACAACAACAATGGAAGCTTCGTGTAAACAACAATAAAGCTGGCAATTTCGCTTTCGATTGGCGAATAAAACACCAGGAAACCACTTTAACGATCTACCAAACTTCTTTTCAACTCAAACTCTTTCCGTGCGGAGCTCTTAAGAAAGCAAGATCTCGCTAAAATACGGCATGCAAATAAGATAAACAGTGAGTTTCTTGTTGATGGTTCAAAGCACGTTTACCTTGACATATGCCGCCAGGAATATCAATGAATGAAAAGCTGAAGTCACATTTGATAGACACTTGTTTCTTCGCTACAACGCGATTTCTTTCGTCCTTCGCCCGAAACTGAAAATTCTTCTCGGCGATCAGGTTGCGACTTCAGACAATAATAATGAAAATTTTCCTTCTAAACAATCCCGCGCGTTGTTGTTCATAAATTTACCCTGAACCCCAAACAAAGCCTCGCTTTACAGCGTGACGTCACGTAATTGGCACCCGTAAATAAAAACAAAAATAAACATAGGATGGAAAAACAATGGATCTCCCACGCCTGCAATCTTCTTTTAGCCATCTAAACAAAATATTTGCGTGGGAGAAGACGTTCTGGCGGTCCATTTCAGCAGTGTAATTAGATTGGTTCGAAATAATCCTCACTCGAAACTAACCACCAAATAATTATTCATCCGTGTCGATTGTCGACTGCAACGAACGGTAAGGCGAAAAACCAAACGAATATTTCAAGCCGAGGTCGTTTTTGCCGAAGCTCAACTGATGGCGAGCTATTTTCTCCTAAGATGCACCGTAGACAACACACGACCTTGGGTAAAGAAATCGCTTTCGTGAAGGACAAACCGTCAAAAAAGTCTTTGATGTGATTGGTTGATGCTTGGATAGTAAATGAAAAGATCTAGTTTTGGCAAACATAGGATTATTGTTTTCTCAGATTATCTATCCCGCCCAGCTGAATTTGCTATCTATCTTTGTCATTTCGACATATTAAAAGCCACGTGTTTAGCGACTTTAAAGACTTTATTTCATTTTCAAAAGTCCTGGAACATTTCCGTCGCTAGGGGACATCCATTTTAGGAGTCGGAAAAGACGATTAGCAAAGAGCGTAACATTCAAAGTCAAAAAGCGAAATGGGGCATATCGCATTTGTTTACCTAAGCGTCAAAGCCAAGAAATTCAAACATATTTTGTTTTGTGTAATCCGCCGTATTGAAATTTGTTTGTTATTCGAGAGTATCTGAAGCGAAAAGAAAAACACATATATTTAAAAAACGCATAAAAAGAAAACCATATGTGGACCATTTACAATAATTATCTTTCGAAGTCCTTTATTATTATTTTTTTCATGGCTTACATGTAACTGAAATTTCTCGTAAACGGTTCTCTGTAATAATGCTGTCCCTTGACTTTGAAGCTTTTTTACTTGTTTCGTAAAACTGAATCCCGCAGCACTCGTACAAAAGTGAAGAAGAGTTCACCGTGACCTTGAGAAAAAGTTGATAGTAATATCTCGACTGTTTTGTTCTCCAAGCAAAAATGGAAATCCCCGATGGGTGGTATTCAAATTCTCTCCGACAATTTCCATCAAACATGCCGTTGTTCGGCTAAATGCATTACTCCGTTGCTTTGTCTTTATTCATTCTGGTGCTAAATCACCCTTTATCATCTAGACTTTCACGAGCTTGGACACCGATTTAGTGAAGACGTTTGACTCACTGATTAATAAATTATTTGTATTCTTGGTAAGACGATTGGAAACTCTTTGTTTACTGCTTTTCCTCGGCTAACGTCTTCACGCTACGTCTGGCCAAAAATAAAATCACAGAATGAATAAAATATAAGACAAATTTTGGTAAAGCGTGAAACGGAATAGATCGTGCGCTGTTTCCGGGTAGATTTTGTATGATCTGATATGAACTGAGAATTTTCAAAAAGTATGATGAAGAACTAACAATATAAACAAAACGCGAAAAGTTTATGTGACTGTTGCCCCTCGTAATATTTGCAAAATTATTGACTAAGCCAAGTAGGATGAGAAAATTTACGACAAAGTGCGGTCTCTTCTTGTCTAAACTTGGCGAATAATCCCATGAATCGGATTGTAGAAGAATTAATGGACGCAAACCATTGCGTGCAATACCAGATAGAAGTTCCCGTGTAGTTTGTGTAATAGTGGCACTTTTGGCGCCTCTTGGTCGGCTTACTCCATTTTGTTAGTTTTTTGACCATGTGCCTAAATAGAAACATTTTGGGCGATTTACACCTCGTCCAATCATATTGGTCTGTGAACATGACAATTTGTACACAACTGCTTGTGGCGGCCCAAAACAAAAATACTTTGAATCTATCAAAGATGTTGCCAATTAAAATTAATTTATATTTCCAATAACAATCCCTTGTGATTGCCTCAAGATTAGTAAAAGAAAAAAAAATCTCATCGCAAATTGCGTTATTATTTCTAGTTTCAAATACGAGTTATATTTTTTATAGACTTATAGATTTAGCCCTTAGGAAAAAAAAAACATTTATATCGCCATTTTACTTAATTGGTTATGCACAAGAGCAAGTTAAAAGGAATTGATATTGGATTTTATTACTTACAGGTCGCTTATTTCATGGCAGTTGATTCCGTGCGAGACAAGATGTTGTCTCTGCCTCTAATGACATTTAAACGGAAGCTTCTTCTATAAATAACGTCAATGGAGAGCATAAACGTTCGAAATAAAACAATTGTTACGTCCATTAGAGCAGTTTCAATCATTAATTATCCTTTTGCGTAAGCAAAATGGCAGCTGAGAACTCAGAATTCAGCTGGCTCCGTTGTGAGGTTGACTGTTTCATTGGACCTTTGCTCAGTTACCTGCTGCCTATGAGGAGCAGGACGGCAACGAGAACGGCAAAAAGCAATGGGCCAGATATTTAAACGGAGTTTAGCCGGTGTTTAACAAAACCGCGTTCCAAGCCGTTTTCAGTTTGCCAAACGCTTTTATGTTTTAACACCATTTATCGTGGATAGTTTCATGAAAGCATATGGCGTAGACTCGAAAAGCATTCTTCTCCTTAAAACAGTCCACTAAGGAAGAGATCTTGAGGTCCAAAGATTTTCTAAACCGTGGTCTTAGTTAGACTTCGTTTAAATAACCGACCCAATAAATTTAGATTAGCAAAACAACAACACGCTTTTATTTACGTTTCTCTGCCGTCAGTTGCGCGACCACAACGTGAAAAGTCCTCATTTCACGTTTGGGTTGGGGACGTGAACTCAAGGCAAGGATTTTCTAATTAAAAAAATATATATACAGTACTTTAGAATTCAACTGCAGTAAAATTCACCAAACATTTGACCAACTGAACGACACTTTAGAGATAACAGCAGTGAATTTTGAAACTGCGTGAATTCACTTTTCAACAGACGTTTTCGTCCCCGTCGTCGTGGCTTAAGCTCGCAGAATTTCAAGTCCCCTTGTCTTCTGTTTCGCTGGGATCCCCTCTTTAGCCGTTCCTCAAATCTGGATTACTCTCAACCAAGACATGATAAACTTAGGGTCGTCTCTTGTCCCAGCCTAATTCTTGCACACTGGTTACGCGAAATCTGCAAGATGAAATGTTTTGAATTTGGGAATTTAAGAGTCGCAAACACTGACTGTGTATTAAACTTCAGCTGTGTGTGATCTGAAATTTAAGTTGCTTAGAACCTGAGCGATCGGCAAATTATTAAACTTGTGCACGTCACGTGACGTCATTGCTAATTTTTTGGTTCCGTAATATGTTTACATTCAAAACTTGTAAATGGTTCTACACAATTTAAGCTCCCTTGAACCACAAGATTTTAAGAAAATATCGATCGACTATCAGAAACTGAAGAATCGCTAGATGGTAAAGACGGCTATACGTCATTAATTCTTTGCGAAAACTTTGAGTCTCAAAAACAAAATTCGAAATACTATACCGAGCTGATAGAGCATACTTTTGTAGAAAAAAAAAGCTGTTACAGTTTGCTCTTATTAGTGATGAGCATCAGCGATTGCCTTCTTATAAAGGTTGAAATTGAACTCGTTTATGGCCAGAATGGTTGTTTTTACTGCCTCGTACCCAGACGTCTCTCCGTCTCGATGAAAATTTGCGGCGGGAAGGAGAAAACGGGCGAGGCTTCTCCTCTCTTCTTTCTCCATCCCATGGTCCATTGCGCTTCGTCAACAGTCACTCGCTTTTTCGCGCTAGCCTCTATGCGAAAAACGAAGCGTCTGAGGAGGAAGTAGTTATTTTTATATTTCTACTTTTTTCTTTTTTCTTTCTTTATTTCAATTTTGTATCTACCGTGGGCCGCAAGGGCCATGACAACACCACACCGAAGCATGAATGAATGAGCTCTCCCATCGTAACAACGGTCACGCGCTCGATCGCGAGCGGAATGCAAATTCTGTGACCAATTTTTTATCTCATCTTAGACACTATCCCAACTAAGTCGCTTTCTGTTAATTCATCTAGCTTATAAGGTCATATAAAGCCTTTAACGAGGTCATCCTGAATTAAATTAACACATCTGTTCAACTTAGTAAAAATCTTCCCATTTTTAACTCCCTATCTATCTTAAAGTCCCGAAAAGGTGCCAACCCATTCTATTAATTCTATTGAAAATACAATCCCATTATAGTCAATCCATTCGTAAAATGCGACCCCATCCTGCGGCACATCCGTATCAGTTTATTACCAGGAGATAATGAGCTATTATCTATTACTAGGAAGTACCGCCCCCATCCCCCGGGTCACTCATGAAGCCGGCATCACCTCGCAAATTGGCAACAACAAATTGGCTGACGACGAGTTTAAAAGCCGCGGCAAACTGGGGCATCGGCCAATGTTTGTTGTTGTTTACTTCATATTGCCCTTATGTTGCCCTAGCGAACCATCCTCGAAAGCTCTTCTCTTACTGTTTTTTTTAGCGGTATCACAGACATTCGTGTGAGTCAAGCCTCAGTAAAGGCTAAGAATACGCACATGTAACCATCACTTAGTCTCGTCAACCCAACCTCGTCCCCAGGGCTTTTCCCTTAAAAAATGGGTGGGGCCATTTTTTAAGGGAAAAGCCCTGGGGACGAGGTTGTCGTCAACCCCATTAAACAAAGGGTCAAGGATAGCTTTATCAACAGTGGTATCAAAAGCGATACAAATTGGAGTGAACCTTGATACTGAACAATTGTTTTCAAAACGAACTTTACCATATACCGGCTACGATGAAGATTTTTGCGTCTGAATTTTCTTCTTCGTTTAGTTGCTCGCTCCACGAAGGCCAAACGGATTTTTGCTGCCGGAATCGTCTCCCCTCTACGTACCGTAGCTCTTCGTTTCGGCTTCTCATTTTGGCCAAATTTGGTAGTGGTTCGCGCCGGTTATGACTAGTATGACGCTGTATACGCGGAACGTACAAGGTCTTTCAGTGTTGCCTTTGTACAGCATTTTGTAATTTTTAAATTCGCAGCATACTAACATACTTTTTTTACTAATAAAGTCATCTTCGACTGACTTAATTAGTCGAAAACGTTTTTCATTTTTTTTTTCAAGTAAAGCGTACAGTAGAGAAATTATGATCATCATCATCATCATCATCATCATCAACAAAATAAGTAAGTTTCTATTTTCAAGATGGCTCGCAGGTAATGAAGGCCGGACCACCATTTTGATTTTAAAGTGACGTTTCTGGCCTCAGTAAGCCTATCAACCTAGTTCCCAGGGTTCTCGATTAGTAGGAAGAGAGAGAATTAGAGAGAACCCTGGGAACAAGGTTGCAAGGCCATACCGTAAAATTCAGAAAATAAGCTCCGAGGCGAGGCTGATATTTTTCAAAGGCCAGTTTTTGAGGGGCTTATATTCGAAGGGGCTTATCTATGGAAGGAAATTTGCGTTTCAAAATCGATTGCTGGGCTAGCTTTATAGTTGGACTGAAATTTACCGTTTTTGATTTGTTTTACTTTGAGGACAATTTCCAAGTACAAGCCTCCAGGGGTTTTATATTTGGAGGGGCGATTTTAACGGAGGGGTTTTTGCGTTACGAGTTTGGGGGGCTTATATTTTGAGGGCTTATTTTCGGAATTTTACGGTATCGCTTATGACTCATGCAAACTGTATAGGGCTTTGGGCAAAAACCTTTGAAAGCCTTGGGATCCGGCTGGACGCTACGAATCGGGAGTTAAATTTTCACGCTGGCAAAACAGTCGTGAACAGCCTCAAGGAAAAACTAAGATATGATCAAGCTACAGCGATTTCATATCAGTATGGTGTTATCTTTGAAGTGGATTCAAGTGCACTAATATTCACAAGACACAGAATCCTTTTTTGTTCACTGAAAATGATATCCCTATGCGGTATTTCAAGGTTAAAAGCTTGACCCGACCTCCGCCGTTGAACAAGAAGGAACGAGAATTTTGCACGCAGTAGACTTTTTTCTTAATTCGATGTATTTCGATTACCCTTACTTCATAGTTATATCCAACGAACAAATATATAATCTTCTCGGATCCAAGCCTAGGGGACACCTGGGTACACTCCCTTTCTTTCTCTTTATTTATTTATTTATTTTTATTCATTCACTTATTTATTTATTGATTTATTCATTTTTTAATAGAATGCAATGATTAAAGACGATATCAAAATGGACGATTTCAGTTTTAAACTTTTAAGTCCCAAAAGTGACCAACATCAGTTTTCTCTGTGAAAGGTTCGAACCCAAGAGTCATTTCATAAGTAGGCTGAGTATGACCGACCGGGTGAACCTACTCCGTACATAGGACTGTTGTCGTTGACAGTGACTCACGTTTCTACAACTTGTGCGGTAGTCATCGTCAGAGTCAAGGTGAAGTGTGATACTGAATAGATATGGCGGCTTCTTTACCCTTGATAGATCTCTCCCTACCAACCATTCGAAAACTAATGGGAATTTTTAGTTTGTGCGATCCGACACCCTACATTTTTTACTGATAAAATTCTATAGTCGTACCCCGCTTTACAGACACTCGCTTAGTTTGGCTCGTTCGTTACGGATAGTTTTCCATGTCCCTAGAAAAAGTGAGCCCTCACATTTTGTCTAAGTTCAATCCACTTACGTACGGACAACCCGTGAATAGTTATACCGACACTTTCTTTGACCCCCTCAGTACAGTGTCCGTATGACGGCGTTTGACTGCACTTATAGTCTTTAGTATATACTAGCTTAGCTGAAAGATCTTGAAAATATATAGATGTGATTTTTAGAACTGATTCAATATGGGGTAAAAAATTAATAGTGAAAACATCCTTGGAATTGCGAATTTCCAACACTCTGATCGATCTGAGCTGCCAAAGAGGCCCTTCAATAAGATGAACTAGAGTTTCAATGCAGGACTTAACGGTCATCACGGGCCCACGCGGGTAAACAGCAGACAAGGCAATACGTGGTTCTTACGAAAGGTTTTGTTATGTGGGATCTTTCTATCGCCAAGTGACGTATAGATTTTTCCATAGACGAGAATCACTTGAGTGAAAAGTCCTAATCCTTGAGTTTCTTTAACAATATAGTGTCAGAACGTTAGCTATACAGCTATTTCGAGAAAGGTCGTCGGAAAACTACGCTCGACAACCCCGAAAGGTATTGTGGGTGGAATTGAGTTCACTAGTCTTTCAAAGAAATTTGAAAGAATCAGTGTACTAGAGGCCATGGACGTATGTTTGCGATGCTAAAGGTAGGTTCGACAGCTATAGTGTCAGGAACAGTGTATTGATCATATCCCATATTACCTTTCGGCATTGACATGCACATTTCATCCGACACACTCTCTCGAAATAGCAATATATATATGGAACGCAATTAATTGTAACAAACTTTTAGTTTTATTTTCATTATTGGGCAATTTTTTTAAATACCGTATTTCCTCGAATAATAGCCGGGGACGATTATTTCTTTTTTCGCACAACTAAGGGGCGACTATTCAAGGGAGCCGGAGGATTATTTCAAATTTTAGTTGCTCACTGGAAGTATGCCCTAAATATTTTGCTTTATTTTCCCATAAAATAAAAAAAATAATCACGTCAAATAAACTGAACAGATTTAGTTCCTTGATTAATTTTCAGAGCCTGAATCGTCACTGATCAGCTTTTACTGAATCTTATTGCACTTCAACTTGACAGGGAAGGGATAGAAGAGAGACAATGGCGAGAGGGTTGGGGGAAGGGCAATTATTTGAGGGAGGCGATTAATCGAGGAAATACGGTATATATGTTTTTTTTTATTCTTTTGTTTACTTTTTCATCGCCTTGCCGTAAGGATCAGTTTACCGTTTCATATTTTTCTACAAGTTTAATTACACTGAACCAGGTCTACAACTAAGAGATCCCGCACCATTCATTGGTTTGTTGCCGTGGACTTGTTGATATTTTATATAAACCAAAATGGGCAAAGTGTATACGCGTTTTCAGAGTAAGACGGCTCAAAAACCCTACCCGATGGGGCCGCACATACCTTTATGGCTTATATAAGGGAGTACCCCAGCCCCCACCCCCCTAAGGGCGGGAGGGGGGAGGGGAGGCACAACCGACATCTCCATTCTTTTTAGTCTGTGCCAGACTCTCAGATCGTAGAAAGGCTGCGAGAACGAGGTCAAGGGAAAATGGAACGCTTGTGCAGGTGGAACAGGCTACCATTCTCTGGCGGTACTGTTATGCCCAGGGCAGGGTACTTTCAACTACCTACAGAACTAATCCGCCCAGCTACGCAGACAGCGAGACTGGCATTCTTCCCGTAGAGTAGAAGGTCCCGGCCGTGTACAATAGTTTTGACATTAAGAGAATTGATAGGTGTCATGTCTGGTTTTTATTACAAAAGAAAACAAAACAATTACCAACTACAAACAAAACAGAAGAACAACAGCCGGCCATGTATGGGCAAGGTATCCCAGGGAGAACCATCCTCCTTTCGACCCGGGCGTAAAATAAAAATCTTTGTCAGTGAACCCCAATTGCGAACTTAGGTCTTTAAAAATTTGGTCTAAAATCGAATCTTAAAGAACGTGTCCAACAACACGAGTTGCTTACACAGGTCAGCACCGTTATTGAATGACCCACTTTTGTAAACGAATTAGTGGTGACTTATCGCCATGATCCTACATACTTGGTTCAGTATTCCCGTGCACGTGCCAGATGGAGCTTCCGGGGGAGAGGGGGTGGCAGTTTTCGATTGCTCAAAAGGGGCCGGAAACTCTAATCTTGCGAAGCGCGAGCTCACCAGATCAAGGCGCCAAATGATAGGGAAACTTTTGAGAATAACCAAGCTGATTGAAACCTATAGCAGATAATTAAATATGAGCGACAGCTCACTGATAAAACTGAACACCGATTAATTGAACAAGGCAAACCTCATGATTCTGGGGGACCTCGAATCGTTCTTCATGTAGTATAGTAGGTGAAGTCGCTCTTGATCTAAGCAAGCTAGGGATCAGCATATACTGTATATTTGTCTGTTTTCAACCCGTAGGTCTGAAAGATCCCCCGCTTTAAATCCTGTTTGCCAGAATTGCGGAACCTTTAAAATTACGTAACCCGACGAGAACCGGAAATTATCACGCTTAAGAGGCATTGAAATCCCAATTGTTGATAGAGGGGACGGGAACTCGCACATTGTACTTTGAAGGCAGGGTGGTCTGCTTAGTGTTGCTTGTCATAATAACCAAACATTTATAAAGAAAATAAGGACTTTTATTGTATAGAGAAGAGTCATTTACAATATTAACAACTTGCCGAGGCACATATCATCCGGAATGAAAAAAAATATATATGCTCACCTTTTAACAGTATAACTCAACGAAAAATTATTTCTTGATTATATTTATGTCTTTTCTTGCCGTGTGCGAGAAACACACGCTTCTTGAACAAAGTACCGGAAAAAATTTCTGGAAACTATAATATACCGTTGAACAACAGGGAAATAACACTTTATACTCTCGAATGCTGTTCTCGAAAATAACATTGTAAAGCACGTAGTGTGCAAGAAATACTCGTTTGTTGAAAATACCGGATAAAATGCCTGGAAACTATAATATACTGTTGAACAACAGGGAAATAACACGTCCTCGAAAATAACATTGAAAAGCACATATTTACATTAAACCTAAGAAAATTAGCATGAATGACTGTAATAACACCGGCTATGTTTTGCTTGTGAGCCGCGAAAAGGTGAGAAAGTATTTCCGTTGTCCGAAAAGGTTTTATATCTAAATTCAACCTGTGCATGCGTCGTAGCAACTAGCCTAAACCCTTTCATACCATGCCAGAGATGTATATTATGAAAATCTGGTTTTAATTTTTGTGTAGCAGAATATAAACTTAAGTGGGGCGCTTGGAGGTAAATGGGTTAAATAGTATGTCTTACAGACACTAGTGGCTCGTAATTCCAGTGATATAAAATTCTAATTATGCGCAAGGGGGCATATTGTGCAGACTGCTTAGAAAGTCGATTGTTTTTGTTTTTGTGCAAAATGAAACTTGAGATTGTTTTTTAGTTTGTTTCGCGAAGGGATGACTGAAAAGGCTTAAACTAGCTAACTAACGGTTACATTTTCATAACGCAGGTAGAGTTTTTCCTCGTGCGATAATGCGTTTTCCTGTGCTTAGCTAAATGATCGGACCGAGAAAATCTCTTATCGCAGAGGTCACAAATAAATGGCTTTATCCCACTGTGAGAGCGCTTGTGGCGAGCTAACTCATCGGATCTTGAGAACCTCCAGTTGCATCCTTTCCAAGTACAGGCAAAAGGTTTTTCGCCAGTATGTCGTCTTATATGTGCCTTCAAATGTGAGCTCTTCGTATATACCTTGGTGCAGCCCGGGAAATTGCACTTGTATTCCCGCGTAGAAACGCGACGCCGGACACGTTCCCCCCTGTTTCCTGCCTGCCCCTTGCAGATTGCACCTGGCTGGCCGTCGAGCGGGAATTCCACAACTGCAGCTTGACCTCCGGCCCCGTAATATTGATAACGAGCTGCTAGCCCTTCCAAATTATCGGACACATCGCTACTAGCGTCGCTCAAAGACGCAGTATCGCTCGATTGGTCACTGTCAGGTAACAACAAGCTCGCTGATAGCACCAGGTTATCTTTACCACTGGCGCCCTTCTCAATTTCAAATGTTTGCTTGTAATAGGAGTTGAACACTGAGGAAATGAGGTGCTCTTTTAGTTCGCCTACTTCATCGCATTCTGACGCCAGAATAATATGATCATCCATCGAGTCCACGATGCCCTTGGAAAACAGATAGTCAAGGTATACGTCGACTGGACAAGACAAACCAATGGAATCGATATGTTGGTCAGGAAGACCATCTGGGCTCTCGGTGTATCCATAAAGCGGATATTTTCCCTCCAATTCAGTGAAATCTAAAGCACTTGGATCCATGAACTCCTCAAACAGCAAATCGCAATCCATGTCCTTCTCAGCGCTCGGCTCTGCAAAGCAAAGTTTGGGCACGCTTCTGGAATTATTATAAAAGACTTTGTTTTTTCCGCGTTCAAACTCTCTCTCAAACTGAGCGAGCACTTTAAGGCATGTAGCTGTAACCCTGAGCGTTTGACGGTTTAAATACCCACAAGGTCTTGTAAGCGATTCTATTGGTTAAGAAAAACACCACCAAGTATCATCGCTGATAGCGATCTAACAGAAATATTCACTTCCGATTCTCTGATTGGACGCAGGCGTCAATAATGCTGCAACAAAAAATCGAACTGTTGCAAAATTTTAAAGATCTCTAGTTTTGTTACCCAAGATTAATCCCTTGACCTTTTGACTTCTGAATCTGTTTTTTCATGTTCTTGTCAGAGCTTGTTCCTTGCAATGAACAGAGGCTAAATGTTTCTTCATTTCCTCACCGAGCTTTACATAAGGCAGATACCGGCTATGGCAGGTATTGTCTTGGAACATAAATTAACAGTTCAATGGTTTTCAATAGGTGCCAAAGGCGATTCATTCATGTCAGAAATTTGTTTTTTATCGCACATCAAAATCCTTTGTTTTCCATCCGATTAGACACATTAAACCTACGGCAAAAAAAGTTGACCCACGGAAGAAAATTATATTCTCAGAAAAATGGCTTTACTTTCCGCAAGAAATAAAACCTGCTCGACATTCCGCTTTTCTGGGTCCAATTAAACTCCATGGGATGCCAATCTCTCAGTTCAATAGGTGCCAAAAATAATTGATTTTGCATGATTTTTAACACAAATTCTTCTTACTTAAAATAATTTAAACTCGGTAAGCAAACAAATCCGCGTATTATTTTCTTTTCTTCGTTCAAGTACATGCATAGCTAAGCAAACATGGAGGAAATCTGATTTATGTAAGCGAGGCTTAACGTTTCGAGGAAACATGCAGCACGCATTAGCAGACTCGGACAATGTGGCATATAATACATCTCAATATCTTTTTAATTTTGGTCTCACTTCATCTAGATTTACGTAGCACCTCCACGGGCGTTTATTATAAGACCTTCAGCAGCCTTAAACAGGAACCAAAGTTGTCAGCACTTAATGTTCCCCTGGCACGTGCTTCGCGTGAGTGACGTCAAAGACATTTAAAGATAGCAACATAAGAAATTGTTCCGACCTATAGTCAGCTATTTATTTGGCCCTTGACTTGTATTTGCACGCGAGTAGAGACCAAAAAGGAACGTGACTTTATTTCTCCGAAAACTACAGCGGAAATTTCTGGTCTTTCTAATCTTAAACTCAGCGGAGCACAACATTTATTAGGTGATACTGGAATTTTATTGGATTACTACTTTATATTGATTCCAGATACCTCCTGTGCCAAATCATTTTCTTGTGTGGTTATTTACCGGGGGGGGGGGGGGGAGAGCATTGTTAAATGGTACATATTTTAGCAGCACAAGTACCACTTTATACGAAATTTTTAGCCTGTGTAGCAACCGTTTCCGCCAGAGATCGTCGAGAAAATTGGAAGGGTGGCAAAGGGGCCAAAAGGGAATTTTCCTCTTATCTTCTCCCCCTCACTATTATTATTATTATTATTATTTTTTCCTTCCTAAGGTCTGTTTACTCCCCTCATCGTCCCTAAGATAAGTGATACATTAGATAATAGCAACACTTTTCCGATATCAGGAGCGCAGGGTTACAGGCTCCCGCTGATACGTAAATTTTATTAGATTATAACAGCGGTGAGGAGCAAGGACAGCCGGCTAAATTCCAGACATAATATTGATAAAAGATGATACCTAGTGTACGGTATTGGTGTCAGCCAGTCCGAAGGGGTTTTGCCTAAACTTTGTACCCATTCCGCTTGTCCATTCCAAGGCCCTAAGGGACGGACCATTAGAAAACTTATGAGGGTAGGTGGGGAGGGGGGGAGGGGGAGGAAGTACAAAAAAAAATATTCGCGCAACGGAAAATTAAATGAAAAAAATTCATGCGCGCCAATTAATTGTGAAAAATATTCATGCTATGGTCTAAAAAAATTCATACAAGGAATTTGATAACGAAAAAAAATTCTTGCGGCTCGAAAATTCCCCTCCCCCCCGCCCCCCCCACAACTTTTCTTATGGTCCGTCCCTAATACGTAGGACTTTATTTCTGCTGTCATCAGGAGTGCTCCTGCTGTCATTTAATTTTTTTCCTTTGGGGGGACAAACGGGGCGGAGGGGGGGGGGGGGGGCAATAGGAGGGGGCTTCAAGTATAATCAGCGTAAAGTAGAAATCTGATAGAACGAAAACACCGTTTTACCAGGCAGCGTTATTCCAAGAGGCTTCCCTGATACCCAGGCTTTAAATGGAATTTTCTTCGGAGCTTCCCATGAGTCTTTGCACTCTTAAAAAATGGTTTTCAATGTTAAGCTTTGAAACGTTTTGAGGTTGGGAGGGGGGATTGTGGGTGGGTAGGATTAGCGGCTGCAGCAATCTTGACCTCCCGTCTTAACCTTCATTAAATAGCCTGTGTACATCTGACATCTCCCCCCAGGAAATAAAAGATAAACAAACAAGCAAACCAAAAAAGAAACAGACAAAGAATGAAAATGTTAAAACTAAACTACACAGGTTATTATTGAAATGACTACTTAAGACAGGATTCCAAAACAAGCCCAGATCATTTTGAAAACACAGAAAACCAAAAAATATAGCACAAGTAAATTTATTTTGGCATAAATTGTCAAAACTTAAATGTTTTTTATGTCTAAAACCGGGTTCTCTTCAGCTTATGATGAAGGTAAGGGAGTGTACATGCACTCGGTATTTTTTTTCCTTTTTCAAGAAATTTTTAACTTTTAAATTTCCACAGCAAGCATTTCTTTTGAGTTATTTTCAGAGATAAAGAAGATTCTAGCTCTTTTGCATGATTACTGCAATTATGGGGGAAAAGACCCGCAAGAGAGTGACTTTGTTTCTGAATGCCCTAGCCTACGAGTGGGCTCTCCCTTAAGGGGAGTCATGCAAAGTCACGCAAGAGCCACAGGCCACTAGAAATGGAGAACATGCTTGTAGGCTATGAATGCCCCAAAACAGAAAAAAAATATGAACTAGGCCTAAATCTGACATTTCCACTCCCAGCCTTAAAACCCAAAAGTTAAATGTATATTGACTTCAGTACTGATGAAAAGTTCCTTTAGTACAGTTCTAAACATCTTTATTTGTTAATTATGTGGTGTGAAGAACAAGTTTTGAACTGGATTTTGTGCATTATTCCTACACCATCTTCTTCATTGTCCTCCTCATATTGGTGTTATTTAGAGTCATCCAGTAAATTTATTTCTTATTGTCTCGTTGAAGAACCGGTCGGAAGGACAGCTTCAGACTCTGGTCTTTAAGTTTTTCATGGTGTTGCCTTCCAAGACTAGTTTAGTTAGTTTTGTGTATTATTCAACCATGCTATCTTCATTGTCCTCCTCAAATTCTTGATATTTAGAGTCATCCAGTAAATCTATTTCCCTTTGCCTTATTGGAGAACTGGTTGGAAATAGCTCCAGACTCCACTCTGTGAGTTTTTCGTGATGCCGCCTTCCACACAGATGCTTCTTCTGAAAATCAAAAGAAACAGAAAATGCATAATCAAAGACTCAAGGAATGTAAATAGTTTTAAACGTCATGTTTTTAAGTTTTTAATATAGCTTCTTACGTTTAATTTTTACTTATACTTATTTTTAATTTTTTATGCATTTTTCGTATCTTTTTTTGCAATTTTATAGCTTTTTTTTGTTTTTATAATATATATCGAGTTTTGAGGTCCTTTTTGAAAACCATATCTTTTATGAAAAAGGTTCCTCAATAAAGATGATTATTATTATTATAAACATACTGGGGCAAATCTAGGGTTGGTTCACTGGGATGGGTTAAACCTACTAAAAGGTTGAAACTACCAATGTTTGCCTGCGATCACGACAAAAAAAGATATCAACAACAGTAAAAGGTTGATACTAAGTGCATTAGAAAATATTAGAATACCCTTACCCATTCTGTGTGTGAGGTTAATGTGAGATCACATGCCTGACAAACCCGCACTCCTGAGGTATCTTTTCTTAATTCCTTTTTTCTGTGATTTTTAGAAGCCATGTGGTCATCGTACATCTTCAGAGATGTAAACCTTTTGTTGACACATAAACTGCATCTTAACTTTGAAGTGGCTTCAACCTTAAAAAACAAATAATAATAAGCTTCCAGGATTGCTACAGTTGGTGGTGGACAAAACACTGACCCCCTGGGTCCATGGACTACCTTGTGAATAATTTTACTGGTTGTTACCTGTATCTAACACATTAGTTACAATAGTGTATTCAAAAGTTCAGGGCTCAAAATAACTTTTGGACGGTGGCTGGACATGATGATGGGCCAAAGAAATTTTTGCACTTGGTAAAGTCTCCTTTTCTGACCAGTCAAAACATTGGAAAAAGTGAACTAATCCTTGTGTAATGTTCTATTAGTGAATGTGATTGTATTTTTCAAAGGGACAAAATCTAAGATTTACAGGTGAGGAGTTGGCTGTTTGTTCAAGAATAAGAGTCTGTTTGACCAGTCAACATGACCGGTGAATGGAGCTTTTGTACAGTCAAGATGCCATTTCAGCGAGCAGAGTCTCCTTCGATCTTCCAAGACTTCTTCCTCTTCTCAATATTTTCCAGGAAGATCGAAGGAGACTTTGCTCGCAGGTTACATTCGAACTGGACATTGCCCACCTTCAGCACTCAAAATAATGGCTGGTCAATAGTCCATATGGCTTTAATATGGGTAGTCCATCAGGGTAGTCCATGGACTGGGGTCAGTGTTTTGTCCTCTACCACCACGGTTTTACTCACAATATTGAACCTGTGGCTTATCATTTGTAATTATCTTCTTAAATATCAAGCACATCAAGGTTGATTTTTCGTTCTACAACCCTCCAAGTTGCGACCATTTTAGTCGCCATGGTGCCTAAAATTTTGGAACTGGCGACTTGATTTGGAGAATAGCCGCCAAGCTGGCGACCATGAAGAATAGGTTCGTGTTATGGCGTATAGAAACAGAAATGGTAATCACTTCTACTGAAATATGAAGAACATTTATTCTAGCTGATTTGAATAGTATTACTTTTTTACTTTTCCGTTGAAAAACATGCTAAATTGAAAACTTAAAAAAATCTCAGAGCTAAGAGTTTTGAAAATGAACATCAATGAATCTTGACTTGCATTCGTTCGCCAAATCGCCTTCAGTCTGTTGCCTTACACGTGACATTTTAACTTTTGACACGTGACAAATGGCACGCAATCGAAGCGCCTTGCTTGTCGACAGTGACGATTTCTTCGATATCTTAGGAATGCTTGTCAAGCCAAGTTCGGTGGTTTTTTAACTTGACTACATTAATATAAATATTTTTGAATCAATACTGAAACAATCTAATAACATGAAGAGGGAAAGCTAAATTGGTGCAAATTCAACACAGAACATTATGTGATAACCGTAACATGTGAACCGTGCTGCGAGTTGAATCGCGGTTTTGTAAACAAAAGCGATAAATGTAAGCGAAACTAAACATCGCAAAACTGACAGCTTACGGTTGTTGCAAAAAATGGGTTTTTTTAAACACCTGTGGCGATGATAAAGGAAAAAGAAAATTTATTATTTCGTAAGCGGCATTTTTGTTTGGGTTCCTTCCAATTGATTGGGAAAAACATTTTTTCCCAGTACAACTCGTTGCGAAATTTTCACGTGCGCGATATTATCTCTATAAAGCAATGATTTGATTTAGAAAACTTGTTGATCTTCCTATACTCTCCTGCCTTTTTCAGGCTTTCGCGATGTCTAGCGATATTAAAAACGACCTTTTAAATCTCCAAAAATATTTGATAGTTGGGGAAACAAGTTCATCATCAACAAAAGTCGCAAAAGAAATGCGAAACAAATATCAGAAAAAAAAATAGGTCGCCTAAATAGGGAAATTTTGAACACATTAACAGAGGATGAGTTAAGTTCTGCTCTCATATACCAACTGGGGATTATACAGAAGGATTGAAGGTCCTAAAGACAACTGGAAATGGTAATTGTCTTTACAATTCCGTTTCAGTATTGATTCAAGGAGATGAATCTGCAAACCTTATTCTCAGACTATCAGTAACTAATGCCTTGCACAATAAATGAGTAATTTATAGACAGTGCTGCATTTTAAGTTAAACTTGCTAACTGCTTTTGTTAATGACAATTTTGATATAGTAATTTATTAATATAATTTAACGCCTAAAAATTTCCCCTGGCGACTAAACCCAAAGAGCTGATCGCCAAATGGCCACTGAACAAAAATTTTAACTTTGAGGGTTGTTCTATGAGGAAATGCTAAGCAGATCTGGCTAGGAAAAACATGCCAAATGAAAGAGATGTGATGCATCCATAGTTCAGTAAAGTGCCCGCTCTAAGAGACAGTGTTTGCAGCTCAAATCCATCCCAAGAATCACGTAGATACCTTGTGCTTCTAAGAACTCCGCTTTTCCATGGCTGCTAAGCCAAGAAAACTTTCTAAAACCGAAGGGTGGCTGTTTCGAATTGTGTGACAAGAAGGGGGATTCGAAGTAAACTTTGTGTGAAAGCGGACTACACAGATTCTCTGCGGGTGAAAAAATAAACACATGCCCTTTACCAACAAAATAAACCCAAAGCTCCTACTTACTTGAAGTCGTTTAAGTTTTCGTTTCGATACTTTTGTCTCTGCCCCTGTGGCAATTTCGCCAAGTTCGTCCGCCATCAATCGCACCAGTCTCTCTCGGCCTCTCTTAGTTAGAGTGAAAAACCGCTGAGCTCGAGGGCTCTGATAAGTCCAACATGGTGGACAGATCGGCCGACAGAACAGTGGAACACGAAGATACAGAGAAACTACCCTCTTCCAAGCTTGGAACAAAAGAATAGTAAGCAGCCTCACCTAAGTATTGTAACATATGTTTTCTCTGCATTTTTCTATAGCCACACTTTTTCCATTTTTATTTTTCAATTTGAGGGCTCCGAACCTTGATACTGTTAATATGTCTTCAAGTTGTTTCTCACGACTTTGGTAGTGTGGTTTTTTTTAGAATCATGGTCATGAAAAAAGGTACAACTCGACTTAAACAGGGTACTGAAATGGACAATTTTTGTCCTAAAAAGGGTGACAGGTCTACCCAAGTTTCCCTTGATTGCCCCTTCCCCCCCCCCCCTCCCACGGGAATCACCCCGACCTCCTTCCCAGATTCTCTCTCCTACCCGTCGAGATGGGTAGGAGATGGACTACCCTGATGGACTACCAATGGACTACCCAGGATACCAATCTGGGACATATCGAAGGGAGGTGAATGCTCTCAGGCCCGTAGGAACCAATTTGAAAGTGAGAGGGCACGAAAAAAAATTAACCCTAACAAAATATTTTGTAAAACCAAAAGGGGAATTCAGTTTTTTCGACGGTAAAGTGGTAGTCTTCTTTTTTAAAATTTTTGCCCAAAAAGTGGGAGAGGGGGGAGGGTTCACGGGCCTACTCGGCCCCCCCTACTCCTACGGGCCTGCTCTCATTGACTGCACCACCCTCTCAACTTTGGGGCCAGGGAATACATGACAGTTCAGTTTTTGAAAAATCCTAAAAACTGATACTGACTGTGAGCCATGCATGGTGACAGTCCAGTAGAGTTCCAGTAATGAAGCATCGGAGTGGCTGGGTATCCGGCAGGTCTAGATAGAAAACAAGTTAAGCTTGGTTTCTAGATGGTCACTTTAATATAGCCATGAAAAGTCTGTTATACTGTACTCTTTATTTGGATTTGCAAAGTGGCAATCCAATGCATTTCTCTTCTTTTATTAATCTTTTTCATGTTATTTTCAGTTGGGATGAGGCCTACTCAGCAGAGCTTGCTAACTTCAATGACAATGGTGATGTTGGTGAAGTCTGGTAAATATGTGTCATATTTATTTATGCAAATACTACTCTCTGCTTGTAATAGTTTGTAATGTCTGGAATATTATTGATTCATCCTTCCCCCTTCAAACAAAGTTGATTGTTATTGGCCTCTGCTAATAAGACAGTTACTTTAATTTATTAGCTCCCTAAAAAAATTATTGACTAAACCCAGGCTTTCGGACACAACTTTCTTTGGATGCTGCTAAAAGAGAAAAATCTTGCCAGTGAATATTGGAACCTCTCATTTATGATCACCACCACCTCATGAGAGTTATACTTTAACACAACTTTTTGGCTACTTGTTTGAAACTTTTCTTTATTATTGTGAAACAACCACTTGACAGATTTTCTAATCTGCTCTGGGGGCAACCTGGGTATTTCAGATCCATGCAACCCTGGCAAGATAATCAATTTGTTTTCTCGTATTTATTAATTAATAAGTTTTTTTTATTTATTTACAGTGCAATATTCATATATCTATATGTTTTTACATTTAGGTATTGTTCCTTTTTTAACAGGTTTGGGGAAAGCAGCATGACCAGAATAGTCAAATGGATAAAAAGTAATGAAAAGATAACCAAGTCTTCAACATTTTTAGACATTGGCTGTGGGAATGGCATGCTTCTTGTGAAGTTGGTAGGTTTACTCACTAACAAAGTTTGATTCACTTTGCTTGCTTTTCTTTTCTAAGGAAAAAAGTTAGTTGTTAATAATAGTTTACAAATATAATATAGTGTTAACTCTGCAGTTATAGTCCTGTATATAAATTTGAAATACCAGATTCCCCTTCCAATAACATCGTACATGCTTGTTAATCAAATTAAGGAAGAATTTCATATTTGGTAAATTACATCAGAAGTCACTTAGCATCTTATTCCATGTACCAAGGTGTTGTGTTTATTTTGGTTAGTTTCTTGTTTATTTCAGGCTCACCATGGATACACAAACTTAACAGGTGTGGATTATTCACAGAGTGCTGTAGATTTGGCATCATCCGTAGCAGCAGAGGAAAAAGTCAACATTAAATATCTGGTGAGTGTTTTTTTTTTTTTACTGTGAAGATTGATTTACAGTCACACCAGGCAAAGTCTACCATGTCCATAGATTTCATTAATGAATCGATTATTTGAAAAATGAATCTGTTGGTTGTTGCTGCAGCCAGCTTGAATCCGGCAAGCATAATGAGCAGTGAATTTTTTGGCTACAACTTTACAGTATTCAATTGGATGGGAAAATCTTTGAATGGATAAATTACTTTGAAGACACTAACTTATATCAAATTCAAGAAAACTGAGCTGTCAGAATTTTCAGAACTACCTCATGTGTGAATTCACTGTTCAGTACGAATGAATCTGAAATCTACAACTACTAGCGGATTAAACTTTAAAAAATAAATTCGTAAATGAAATCTTCGGAGGAGGGGAAGTTTGCACTTGACCTGGCTTGACTCTAAGTTATCCTAGTCAAATATCAAGACCTGGATTCCATATTTTACTAATTGCTAAATAAAAGATTATGAATCTAATCAAAGAAAGATAAAAAAGCATGCAAAAAACTGTTTGACAGTTAATGTTATAAGATTTTGTTTATTACCGCATGCAGTGTAATAGCTTTCACTAATGTAAATAGTCACATTTGAATTGAATAGAGTAGTACTTTTGAGGCTGTAGACCAAATTTGTGAGTCAAATGCTGAAATGAAAGGTACTGAGCACTGAGTACTGAGCACTAATTATAATATTTATTGGTACTTAGAGTCTATTATGCTGTACTACAAGGTGATTCTACAGTCAGATAAGTTTCAGGGTGTGGTTGAACTCCTAGAGTGTGACCATTCAAATGAAAGCTTCTGACTGGTATTTTCCTGTGGTACCAATAATTATGCTGTACAAGGTGATGATTCATACAGTAGATGATCTAATTTATTTGCTGAAAAAACAGGTGTGCGACATCCTAAATACAGAGAGTGGTGGCCTGTGCAGT
Source organism: Porites rus (assembly GCA_964035705.1). NCBI lineage: Eukaryota > Metazoa > Cnidaria > Anthozoa > Scleractinia > Poritidae > Porites > Porites rus. The sequence continues at coordinate 19,028,200 of OZ038004.1, read as the reverse complement.
GACCAGAAGTTTGATGTGTGTCTAGACAAGGGAACTTATGATGCCATTAGCCTAAATCCGGATGATGCCACAGGCTGTCAAGCAAAGTATATTAACAACGTTTCCTGTTTACTGGCTTCTGATGGAGTGTTCATCATTTGTTCCTGTAACTGGACAAAGCCAGAACTTCTTGCTCAATTTAGTAACAGTAAGTGGGATGACTAATGTCTGTTAGTTAGATGTACAGGTTCGGATAAAATCGTCACTTTGTGGGTGATCTAGACTAAACATTTTTTTTTTCAAAATTTGTTTACTCTTGTTTCAAGAAGAATTTCTAAAGAAATAACTGTTAAAATATAAACAATGGCATTATTTGCCATCTGCAGTACCTACAGTATAATAATGCTAGTGTGGTCTAACTGTAGGTACTGCATCATTTCTGCGAAACAACCTTAATTAAACCGTCTAAACAAATGTTCAAGTAAAAGTAACAAGATAACGGAGAGCTTATGGCGCTCTTACAAGGTTAGAAATGCCAACTGGTAGAAGGCATTAAGTAGTTGGCTTTTTCTAATTGTAGCTAGACACCACTCTAGCTAGTGTCTGGGCCCGGTCTTGAACACTGGGCTTCCGAATTGCTGGCCCCATGCACAGATCACTCGGCCACAGTGTCCCCCTCCCTTCCCACCACGTTTATGTCGACAGCAAAAGGCAGACAACTAACAAACTTGGAGAGTTTGCTTTACAGGAAAGATCAATTAATCAATCAATTAATCAATCATTCAATCAATCAATCAATCAATCTTTATTCCTCTAAGATAAAAAGACATATCTTAAGTTACATCAGCAGTTGAGAATATAAAAATACATAAGGCATACTGTATACAAATAATAGAAAGATCAAAGATTATATCTAAAAATTCTATCCTTCTTAAGTCGATCATTTTGCCTTTTCTGTAGACTGAATATACATATTGTCGGCTTCCCTTCGATTTCGCTTATGCGTTCACCATTTGTTTTCCGTTACAGAATTTGAGTTTCTGGAATCGCTTCCTGCTCCTTCTTTCTCGTTTGGTGGTCAGTCTGGAAATACTGTCACAACATTGGTGTTCAGAGCCAAAAAGTCGTAACAGATGAACACAAAATAATGACAGATAACCACTCCGGCTGTGCACAAAATTTACATCTTTCTCCCCGTCTTAACAGCTTAAGAGAAAGAGGGGAAGATATTAATGAACACTAAATTTTACTGGACTAGCCGGGAATCCTTGCGTGAAACGGTATTGGACGAAATGGTTTGAGGGCGAAATGACCATAACCCTGCTGCATCATTCAGAAGAATCCAACGAATTGTCTGGAGTCGAATTAAACGAGTTGAAGGGCGAAGTTACCAAAACCTTAGCAGGCCATTCCGTGAGCCTTGAACAACATGGCAAGGGACGGAAAAAAGAAGAACGAAACTCTGTTAGCGTGCCAGACCAGCCAGCAAGTCTTCAGAGAAGACTAATGGCTGGGTTGAAGTGGTTTACCACAACCCTACCGGAACTAGAGGCGATAGCTGTGTTTCATGTATAACCGAACTCTCATTGAGCTGTAGGACTTCGTGTTCAAGTATGCCTCGGTCATATCCCAGCTGGAAAGGTTATTCATGTTCTGTTTGTGAGATTTACTCTGTTTGGATGAGCTTCATTAGCGTTTCAGTTATAGTCGTATTTGACACCCTCTGCTTAAACTGTCGAAATTCTCTTAAGGAAATCTTTATATCAGGGACACTTCTCTATTTTGACACTTCACTTGGTACTTAATATAGTTCCAACCTGTATAAAATTCGTCAGCGGTGTCTTCATCCTTTTTTTATACAAAGGGTACCATTTTAAAAACATTAAACCAACAGCATTCGTAATACATTTAGCCTGCATAACCGCAGACGTTATTTTATTTTTGTTTTTTGCGTTTTCCAGGCGAGCGAAGGCAAGCGCGAAGCGAGCGAGGAGCTCGAGAAGAAGAAGGTTGTTTTGTTTTGTTTTGTTTTTTTTCCTTAATCTCTGTCTGCAGAGAAAGGGCACATTACCGGTATGCGAGTGTTTGAGGTGAACGTTTCAATATTTATTTAGGGTTTTACCTTTAACGAGCGCGCAGACATACCTACAATTGCGAATATTCAGAGTTGCTCACGTCAAATCCAATGCGCGCGCGCGAAGACAAACGTGCAACTGCAAAGTGCGTTCGAAATTTCTCTCCTTTGTGATTGGCTGATGTTAAGACAACAGTTAACAAAGCTGCAGCTGCAGGGTTCGTTCTATAGTTCCCTCTTCTGTGATTGGCTAATCTCTTTGCTTAACGATCAAAAGCGCGTGCGTCTGTCCTTGTTGAAACCAACGTCATAAAAAACGAGGAAATTGAAAATATGGATTTTTTTAAATCGAAGTTTTGAAGTGCTTTGACGTATTTCGAGAAATGTTTTAACATGTTGACAACACTACCCCGCCTGAGAGACACCAAGGGTATGACAGCGGACAGATTGCCTCGTCTAGCATCGGACAGAAGAAAAAAGGTAATTAAGCTCTTATAATAATTCTGTTCACTTTTGGGATTGAACTGGTTAAATAGGTATGACAGAACAGTATATTTTTTTACACCTTATACCAGTAAGGTGAAATATGCACCGGAGACACATAAATAAGTCACATGATCGTGAAAGCGTTCCAAAGCATTGGGCTGAAAGACAACTCTCGGTCGACGTTCATATTTTCACTCAACAAAAAATGATAGCGAAAACAAACGGCGGAATTGGTAGAATACATCAGGGCCTTGTGAAATGTTTGGCTATATCGTAACCTATCCCAAAGGGTGGGTAACGGATAAAACCGTCTTTAAGAAATCTGCGTGTGGAGACCACTTTGTTATTGACATTTTTATTGTTTTATTGAACTTAAAGATTGGGGTTATGTTTGTGCATTAGTACTATAGAATGCACTTCGAGTTATTGCTTGCCTATTTGTGCTATTGAATTTATCTTCATTCAAAACTGATTAATGAATTTTTAAATTTGTGAATTTGAATGTATTTTCACGATAATGAAACTGATGACTGCGTTATTAGACTTATATTTTCTGGTAATAGCTAGCAAAAGGTATCTTAGGTGTGAAATTTTTCAGACACTCAGATGAGATTTATATCATTCCAGATTTCGCAGGTGGGAAAAGTATTTCCCAAAACTGTCGTGCAAGAGAAAGTCGACGAGAAGCTAGATTTTCATTGTGTCGGTCTGGATAAAGACAAAAATGTTTCTTTTCCAATTGTGGAAGGAGAATGCTCGCCAAGTGGCCCTGGCGACGAGCTGGGCTCGCTCTCGCCCACTCGGGAATTTGACGACGGGACCGAAGTCACTGTAAGTACGATTTCTTTTTTGTAATGTCTACCTTTTGTCAGCCAAGGTTATAGGGCTTTACTGGTTGCCATTTATATAGAATTTCAAAAGTTAATGTTGGGCGAAAACTTCCTTGACTAGGGACACGCAGCCTGCTTCCCAGGCGTAATCTAACCCCTGTTATTAGCGTATGCAAAGCAGCGCCGAGATTCTTTTTTCATGATCTAGGCATGTGGTGATCAATTTAGCGTGGATCACGCAATGGTGTGTCAGCGCGGCGGGTTCGTTATTCAGCGCCATAACGAACTGTGTGACCTGGAAGCAGAGATGCTAACGGTGGTCTGTAATGATGTGGAAGTTGAGCCGGTCCTTCAGGAGATCACTGGGGAGACATTAAATCATGGCGCTAACAAAGCTCCCGATGCCCGTTTGGATATTCATGCTAGAGGCTTTTGGGAGAGAAAGAGATCTGCATTTTTCGTTATTCGGGTGTGTCGTCCTAACGCAGACTCTTACAGAGACTTGACTCAAGACTTGACTCCTAAGCAGATCTATAAGAAGCATGAAAACGAGAAGAAGAGGCAGTATGCGGAAAGAGTGATGGAGATGAGATCGAACAGGGAACGTTCACTTCCCTAGTTTTCACGACCAAAGGCGGAATGGTGGATGAGTGTGTTAAGTGCCACAGCAGAGTTGCGGAGCTGGGGCCCGTTTCTCGAAAGTCCCGGTAACTTAACGGGCCCGGAATCATATTTTTAAATCAAAGTCTCAGGAAAAGTAGGGTGTGTTCTGACCTCTAATGAAGTCCATTTTGTTTCGTTAGCTAATAACTCTACTGTATAATTTTCAAAACTTTTAAAACTCTCTTCTAAAATGGAAAACAAAACAGCTTAACGGGCCCGGTAATTACCGGGAGCTTCGAGAAACGGGCCCCTGATCGCAAATAAGAAGGGAGAGAGTTACTCAAGCGCAATTTTCTGGATAAGAGCTAAAGTGTCTTTTGCCTTCGTAAGCTCAGCGATACTATATTGAGAGGCTCAAGATCCAGAAGACGACAGCTAGACTTTGTTGATTTAGATTTACATATCGAAAACATTAGAGCCTGCCCGAATTATTTTTTTAAGAACATTTTAAAGAAAATTTTTTTAAAATTCTAGTTACCATTCCTTCTAATCGAAATGAATTGTTTTTTAACTGAAATGAAATGTTTTTTTAATTGAAATGAGTTTTTTCTATTTGAGTTGAATCGAAATGAACAGGAGCCCATGGAATGAAATGACTTGTAAGTGGTGCTTTGACCGAATACCCCCGATAGTTTTGTTTTCTTTAGCGAAATTAATTGTAAATAGGTTTTAATAGTTAGCTTTGTCGTCATTAAAAGGTTATTGTTATTATGAAAAATTATTATTATTATTATCATCATCATAATTTTATTTTTATTATCTTTTTTGGGTGGAGAGGAGGCGGAAGTTTGCAATCTTTCTTGTTACGTTGAATCTGTTTTCACCAGATCTTCTTCCTCTTTTCCTATCTAACCGATGCACCACTATTGTACGTAAGTCTAGGTTTATATAATCATGTATTCATAAAGCTTCGAAATGACACGAACCTAAGGCAACAAATTTGGCTGGATTTCTAAGCAACAATTCCTAGGCTTCGATGGTCGATGTTTCGCTGGTCAGGCGTTTTCGAATGCCTGGCCATCAAATTCTGGCTGTTATTTCTACAATGTATGAAAAAAAGTATAAAAAAATACTCAGCACTGAGCAAAGTATCTGTTCAGCTGGGCTTTATGTCGGTCTTTCTCTCCTGAGGATATTTTTCACAGCTCGTTTTATCTCCCTGATTCTCCAGCAATACACGAGAGGATTTATAAAAGAGTTGATGAAAACGGCCGTTGCAGCGTAGTCATAGGCAATCTTAATTGTTCTTGTGGATCCAATGACAAATATGTCTACAATTTGCACCACAACATAGGGGAGATAGAAAACCAACACTATACCGTAAATATAGAGTACCGTAAGAGCCGATTTTTTGCACTTAAATGCGTTCACTGTGTTGCTTTGAAGACGTCTGATAGGCACAGTTTGGTCGTTTATCTGGCGATGGTGTCTTCGAACAATCTGAAATATCTTCAAGGTGCTGACTGTTATGACTAGAAATGTGGGACAAAAGACAATTGTAAGGATAAAATACGATCTGAAAGTCGCCCAAAATCTTATAACATTTATTGTGATGAAGAAGGCATAGATGGCAGCAGTGGTTTGCAATACACGAGCGTTGGTTACAATCGTGTTATATCGTAAATGAAGGGTCAGAGCGAGAAGTCGATCAACGGACACTGCAGCCAAAACAGAAAAGGAGACGCCTGCTGTTGTCCAAGTTGATAAGGCGTTAAGCCTCTTCAATGTACAGAACGAGGCAAAACTCTCCTTGAGTTCGGCTATTTTTTCTGCCACGAAAAGCGGTTGACATATCAGCCCGACAAGAAGATCTGAAGTTGCTAGACAACCCAATAGGATAAAAGATGGTCTGTGGAGATCTTGCGTTTTTCCTATCGTCAATGCGATAAGAAAGTTTCCCGTGCATGTTACCAGAGAAAATAAACAATTGAGGATACACGTTAGAATGTTTGCGACGAAAATTTTTTCCGTTTCGTCAAAGTTACTGTTCTTGTCTGGAAAGTACAAACAGGTTCTATTTGTTTTGTTCATGTTGAAGAAAACGCCAGTATTGTACACAGACGGGATGAAGTTGACTCAAACTTTCTTCTGATCGCGATTAAGGTTTTAAGTGCTCGTTTTATCTTAGTGTGCGAGACAGTTGTTAAAATAAGCACACTCCTACCGAGCTAAGATTATGATGGAACACATTAATTTTATCTGATATGAATTTGCATCCGTAATCTTGGTAATAACTTAAATAAATTGTATTTTTCAAACGATGATGATGGACTTGACTGTATTTTTGGCTTGTTTGGCGTCATGTTATTGAAAAATCATTAACTTGGTCTCTGTGACAGTTTTGATTGGCTGCATGCCTCGAAATTTTAAAAGATGCTGTCTGCCCGCTTACCGAATTAGCGTCAAAGTGGCAGCTTAATCATTTTGCGTTTTAACCTCGCCGAGTGGGTTTAAACTGCGCGTAATTTCGCAGAAAACATCTGCAATGCACGCTAAGGAATTACGGAGACAAGACAGATGTTAATTGTTGAAAAGTAAATGGAACACGGCTTTTCGTGTCTTTTCAGTGGAAAATTCCGGGATCAACGGAACATCTAGTAAGGAAATCCTGTCTTTGATACCAGTTTCAGGCTTCTGCGGCCGTTTTTTCGGTAAAAGGAACTGATTTGTGCAAATGTAAAACACGATTCCGAAATAAAATTTACCAGTTCTAAATTTTTCCTTACGCAATACCATTTTCCTAAAACGTGAACCGACTGACTTCCCATGTAAATTGTAAACAACCGTTGACTTTTAGACGTAGAATAACTCTGAATCTGAAATTGAATATGTTATTGGTATTTAAATTTAACAGCACGGGAATGGTATTAAACTAACGATATTCTTAAAATTCTGCATCGATGCAGACAATCGTTTGTCAGTTTATAACCAATCAATTGTATTTTTTGTTTAATTTTTACTTAGTTGCCTGAATTACCCGGCATTCTTGGTAGCCGTCGAAATGGTACCACACCCAGTCCTGATGTAAGTGATCCGCTGGATTTACTGATCAAAGGCGAGGCTAGCAAGAAATCTCAGACCCAGGTTTCCCTCGACGCTATGGAGGAACCTCCAGTCGTCGCCCCAGAAGAGGTAATAAGGAGCGACGTTTTTGAGCGACGCACGCCGACCGGAAGTGAGCCTTTTTCTCTTTCAAAATCCCTTGAGGCTACCAAACTTGCATTGCTAAGAGTCTTAACTCTTGTAGAGACGATTTGCCCAAAAATTTGTTCAAAATCACGGTTCAAGAGTCCATAAAGTCCACTTCCAGTTAACTTACGTCGCTCAAGGACCTCGCTGCTTAGACTCCTTAAAAAGTTCTTTAGTTGTCCGACCACGTTATTTTTGGTTACATTGTTACATGTAGTAGCTGCTGCAAGAACTGTAACTGGTACTGCAAACAAACAAACAAAATCAACCAACTGGACGCGTTAAAAAGTCATGCCTTTCACAGCGGCACCTACCCATCCGTCTACCCCACCAGTATTGTAATATAGAGCGTGCTGACATGACGTTACAGCGGCAATATTTGTGTTCCAAAACATGAAACGGCGGCCATGTTGGTGTTCAGTATACCAATCCTGTGGATTATTAACTAAATTGGAATAGATGCTGCCCTCGTGAGTGAAACACTCCATAAGTTACGCGAAGCATAACAACTTTTTATTTATTTACATTTAAACAGGTGATGAGGACCAATCTTGAGCCCATCATAGACACTCTCTTTGAAGAAGATGAGCTCTTCGCCCACGATTTTGATCAGGACGGTCTCAATCGTATTCTTTTCATTCGCAAAATGGGCATCTATGTGGAGGTTAGGTTTTACAAGTTAGTTACAGCCCCTCTTCATCAAACCCGTGGTCCCTTCTCTGTAGAGGTCGCTTGGGTTATTCAGAACGGCGAAAAAACGTTAAAAAAAATGGAGATTTAACGATCATGTTTTAATAGAGTACTAAAGTGTGACGTCACAAAAAATTAAATTTGTGAAATTATGGGATTTCTCAAGATCTTCTGAAAGAACAACGACCAAGACGCCTACTTGCCAAAAATTAGCATTGTGGGGCAAACTGTCTCTGAGATATTACCCCAGTTATGCTTTGATGATTCCATACAAATCGTTCTAAATTTGGCTTGGGTCTAAACAAGTAGGCGTCTTGGACTTTGTTCTTTCAGAATATCTTGACAAATCCCATAATTTCACAAATTTAATTTTATGACGTCAGCACTTTAGAACTCTATATACGCTTCGTTTTGCGTCTTACCCTCTTTATATGCGATCAAACCTCTATAAAGTGAACACCCTCGGCGAAGGATCAAGTGGTTGCTTAACCCTTTAAGTCCCAAGAGTGACCAACATCAATATAATTATTCTCCCAACAATATCAACATACAATCAAGAGAATGAGTAAAATGATCACCTAAGGGTAAATGCCTTGATCTTTTATCAAATTCTCTCAACTTATTCTTTATGGAAATGTATAAGGACCATTTTGGAGAATTTGAGTGTAGATACTGGGGCTTAAAGGGTTAATAGAGACTTCGTTTACAGCTATTTACTCTATTATTTTGGTGGTGAACTTCGACCCGAGTTTTAGCACTGGGCAGTTTCCGAGCACCAAAATGGTTATATTACATAATTCAAAAGAGATAATCAGGGTGCAAACCTGGTTCAACCAATCAGGGTTTTCTGGCTTGAACCATATGTGCATAAAACCTGGTTAACCAAGGTATTCCTGGTAAGCATGATAAGCCTGGTTATTCTAAGAACCCGGAAAACCAGGCTTTAACTAGGCTCTTGAAGTAATGAATAAACTAGGCTTACCAGGCTTACTAGGCTTGAAACATATGTGAAAAAGCCTGGTTAACCAGGGTGTTCCTGATAAGAATCTATGCTTTAACCATGCTCCTGAAGTACTTAATCAACTAGGCTTTATATTTACACTACCTAAACCTAGCTGGTGCAGGGACAGGTGATATAAATTCCTGACAGAGCTGCATGTTTTTCTCGGTTACAGATCAAAACGAAAGATTATCTCCAAGGAGTAGTATGCACACCCTTGTTTCACTGTCCGAGATGTAAAGACCACTGGATGGAGTTTGGGACGGTGCCTGAAAACTGCCAGTTTGCACGGCAACCGACTCGTGGGCCCGCCATACAACTGGCCAGCAGTAGAAAGCCTGCTAGAAAACGGAAGGCGAAAAGAAAGCTTGGGTTTGTAGATGTTATTTTATTTTAGGATAATCATTGAACCGCGGTATGGATCAAGAAGTAAACAGCGACTTCTATATTCCGCTTGCGGATATTTGCTCGGACAAAATCTTTTTGAGTCAAAAATCGAAGTTCACTTGAGATAGGTTCTGCTCTACTCTTGTGTGAACGTAGCATACACATCTGGTGGTTTCAAAAGAATGGAGAAGCAAAATTTTCATTCGCTTTACATTCTATTTGCAGAGACATAAAGGAAGGTTTCATAGTTTCCGGAAGTGGAACGGTACTCAACCAAATTGACGAAAACGATTCAGAGCAAACTTCGCCCCAGTCCCACTCTAACCGTGGTAATACCCAGTCCACCTTGGGAGAGGTAGCATTACCTGACTATTTGAAATCTGATGACGTAAAGCTTGAGGATGTAAAACTTCGGGAGATCGACTCGTTTACGATGATGGAGGCATTCAAGGAAGTAGCGGACATACAAAAACTGGATAAGGAAACTTATGTTAGAACCGTAGCAGAAGTACTTGGATTTAGCGAGGATCAGTACGATGAATTTGCAAGAGTCACTACCAAAAATGCGGAGGACAATATCGGGCCCAATGACAATTCCTGTAACTGTAAAACACCTACTCTAACTCGTCCTCAGTCCTCTCTGTTTGGATCGCACGCGGAGGATGGACTAGAGACAAGTCATGCACCTACTGCAAATAAGGAAACTTATGTTAGAACGGTAGCAGAATCACTTGGATTTAGCGAGGATCAAAACGATGAATTTGCAAGAGTCACTATCAAAAATGCGGAGGACAATATCGGGCCCAATGACAATTCCTGTCACTTTAAAACACCTACTCTGACTCGTCCTCAGTCCTCTGTGTTTGGATCGCACGCGGAGGATGGACTAGGGACAATTCAGGCACCTACTGCAAATAAGGAAACTTATGTTAGAACGGTAACAGAATCACCTGGATATAGCGAGGATCAGTACGATGAATTTGCAAGAGTCACTATCAAAAATGCGGAGGACAAGATCGGGGCCAATGACAATTCCTGCAATTTTAAAGCACCTACTCTGACTGTTCCTCAGTCCTCTCTGTGTGGATCGCACGTGGAGGATGGACTAGGGACAAGTCAGGCACCTACTGCAAATAAGGAACCTTATGTTAGAGCAGTAGCAGAAGCACTTGGATATAGCGAGGATCAGTACGATGAATTTGCAAGAGTCACTATCAAAAATGCGGAGGACAATATCGGGCCCAATGACAATTCCTGCGACTTTAAAGGACCTACTCTAACTCGGCCTCAGTTCTCTCTGTTTGTATCGCACCAGGAGGATGGACTTGGGACAAGACAGGCACCTACTGCAAATGGGACAACGCCCAGTCAAATAACTATTAATCAAACTGTAGATGACATTGGGGATAGCTTCGGCGAATTAACAGCACCCTCTTCCAATAAAACAGCGAGAGAGATTGGCACAGACGCAATGGAGAAATCTAGTGACAAAGCCTCTATGAGGTCTATTTTGAACATGTCGATGTTAAATTCCATGACGGTCAAGGATCTGCCCGAGCGGATAAGGACCAGGCTTTTGTCGCTACTTCGGTTCCAGAGGAGAAATAGACAAAAACAAGCCGTGCCTCAAAAGGCTCCCACCAACAAGAACTGGGCCTCTTTTATCGTGAATATCGATAATGAAGAGTCTAATCTTATGGATCTGTCATTCGAGGATTTAGCGAATGACATGAGAGAAATCTCAGTTATAGTAAACAAAAAGAAAAAAAATTCACGAGCAAAGCAAGGTTTAAAGCAAGGAAGATCGCAAGGGCAAAGTAGTGATGGCATGAGTGACTATCATGATTATCGTAAGTCAATATATGAATATTTTAATTTCTGTTCTTGAAAGAAGAAAGTTACCTTTACGCCATACTAGGTTCAGGGTAGTAGCCGGACTTTAGGCATAAAAGATGCAAAATCTGAAAACCCTGGAGGGAAGCTAAGCGAGCCCATTGGAAAGTCTGCGAGTATAGCCTCAGAAAGTTTTGAAATCTAGAAGCTCCGAAACATTTAAGAGGAACGAAAAATTACTCGGGGAACAAATACTACTCGTCTTTTTTCGGCTAAAAACTTAAAGGTACCGTAACAATTCTAAGGGCGTTCACCTTAGATTTTACTACCCTAGGCGGTTTCAATCCACCAGTTTTGCCCTCCCCTCCCCCCTGAAATCTTCAAAGAGCACTCTCATCTTTTTCACAGGGTATTAGCGAAACAAGGGTGGCGTAGTGAGGCCAGGATCTGCAATTTACACCCCTAAGCAGGTAGACGACCGCGCCCTTCTCCTTCACAAGCGAGTCCCTCCTTTGGGTTATGATACTGTGATGAAAAATGAATAGCAATTTGCATTGCATAGATAACCTACCTTTGCTGATGGGGTCTACATTTTCTAACATGATTATTATCATTTTCTGACCCCAAAGCTGAGACAAGGAGAGGTTTTGCGGAAGGAGGTTCGAGAACAGCGTCTACCACCGGTCAGAGACATTCTGTTTTATCGCCTTTTGATTCAGACGAAGAAGGCCCCTCGACTTCAAGGTCCCCCAGTGATGTCCTAGCTTATAAGGAGGTGATTGGTACTCAACTAAGTGAATACAGAGGATATTACATGCCCGCGCGTGGATACGAATTTTATCTTCGAGTGTTCAACTCGATATCTCACTCGTTCGCTGCGCGAACACTTTAAGATAAAATTCGTATCCACAAGCTGGAATGTAATATTCTGTTTATCATATAGACACCAATGACGAGATGCTGTGATGCTCTTTTCCTATTGGCTGAGACTGAAGTAGCCATGACAACCATGATATCTTCACATGTGAAGGATAAAATACCTGGAAAAATCCTGGTATTTCATCGATGTCTATATAATAAATATAGTGAGGGAGTAGCACATATTCTTCAATTACATTTTCATATGGACCTGGGGTCAATTTAATAAAACTTTTACAAGTGTAATTTACAAGTGTAGCGATTGTTTTCAGACTCTAAACCAATAGCTACGCCTGTAAATTACACTTGTAAAAGTTTTAGTAAATTGAACCTTGATTGTGGGTCCGCCATCCCCTCTGAATAGCCCACGTTCGATACATTAGAGTTGTAACATGACTCCGAGGCTTTCTGGCCATTTTTCTATATTCTTTGTGCTCAAGTCTCTTCTAGGAATTGTGAGACAACGGAGTCATGAAAAATATGCAATTTGGTCCCAAATGCCTCGGATTCATTTTACAATTTTAATGTGGCGAACGTGGGCAATTCTGGCAGCTAACCAGTCGTCAGTAATCTATTCTTGAGGAAGAGTATTTTAGCGCGTATCTGCTGATAATTCTCACGTACGAATAAACTTGTTAAAATAATCTGACCTTTTTCACGTTTTAGTTACAAGGTCAAAAACGTTCCAGAAAGAAGAATCCATCAGTGAGGAACAGAACAGGGCAGCCAGATACTCCCTTTCAGAGACTGGGTCGACATTCCGTCTCTGTGCCCAATAACAGCACGTCGTTTTACTCACATGACGATGGCGACTCTGACGAGGAGAACTGGGGACGAAGGGGAGCTCCAAGAGTTGGTTCCAGCCGCGCGCATATGTCAGATTCGCGCGGATCGATTATGTCTGATATGTCACGTGACCCACACGTGAGTGATTCACGGACATCGATGCTGCAAAAATATAGTAGGGCAATGGGAAGTGCGCGTGCGCGAAAAGATGTTTCATTTTCCAGTAAGTTGTGTGTTTTATAATGATAGTACGTGAGTGTTGGCAAGACTATAGAGAAAACGAGCATAGCGTTGGTTTTATTTACAAAACGTTTCTGGAAATTCCGGTTGAAATTTGCGGGAGAAAAGAAATATTATTGGTCGATGGAATTGAAGGCAACTGTTAACCAATCATAGGCAACACTTGTCCACCCAAACGGTCCCAGAAATCATTGCGCCGAAAGCTTTTACCCATTCTCTATACAGTTTTTGGAGTGGGGAATTCAAGGATTCAGGAAGTAAGACTCCGCGTACCTCCCTAAAATGTCTTTTTCAAGATTAAGACCAGGCCTCAGATACAAGCTGATACAACGCCAAAAAATAACAATGCTTTTACTATCTTTTGCAGACTTAGATGACCGAATGTCTTATGGTTCTCTTAGAAACGGTGATAGTGTTTATGACATTTATGACGATGAGGCGACTGGGGGCAAATCCAGTAGAGCGCGCCGCTCGATAAGGAAGAGGGAGAAGGGAGACAGTGTCAAGAGACCTGGGAACTACCATAGCAAAGTCATTCAAGACATGGCAGTGGTTCAAGGCAGCCCTTCAGTAAGTTACGTGACAGAATCATTTGGCGATGCCAACATAACGTATGGCTCGAACGCGAGGTTGAGTCAAGCGCGTATCTCTCTAACGGAAGCAGGCAGTAGTGCTTCCACCTTGATGAATAAGCCCTCTATGCGACCTACAAGTAGCGTTATTATAAAGAAACCGCAGAAGCGAACAGAAACACCAGAAATGGAATGTGCGCTCTTGCTAACTGAAGAAAGTAAAGCTGTAAATAGCATAGATGAATTACCGCCACTCGAACCTGTAGTACTAGAAGCCAGCGTCGCTACAACTCAAAAAAATGAGCAGGAGCTGAATAGGGAGCAGAAAGAGAAGAGGGAAAAGCTTTTTAAAACAGTAGAAAAGAGGAAACCGGTGATATCACTGGAAGATTTAAACTTCATCCATAGACTTCCTGTTTCGAGTGCTTTCACATATTCATTTTATGAGTTACCGAGTCACCACCGAGACCACAACGAATCTATCAAGAAAGCTGCTCGCCGGATTGGCCGCCGTAGAAAAAAAGAGTCCGGTCACTTTCGAAGTAAAAGCGCACCCTAACCGCAATTTCAACTTGGGAGAAGAATTTAGTAATTTTTTATCTTTCTTTAGGCGTTAAGGGTCTTTGTTGATTATTTGTTACTGTTTCTTGGGTAATAAATTAATTCAAAAAAACTTTCCCTTTCATCAAGGGATTTGTTACCATAATAGAGAATTACATTATGAAATGTGTCCTTGGGTAATGGGTTCTAGTTTATCTGCGACAGAAAAATTGTTTGGTTGAGTACTATGACATTGCACTAACCAAGAGAACGTCACCTTTGTAAAAGCTTTTTATTGCAATAACACGCGTCACTGCATGAAGTTAAATGCGTGTTTCAAGTCATGTGAAGTTTCACAGCGTTACATGTACGCTGACAGTCGTTGTGGCTCGACATGGAGTCGTCATTAACAAAGCATGCGTATAATATAAAAAACTGTGTATTTTCATGTTGATCAAAAGTTTATTTTGTTTTCAAATTTAATTTTCAAAGAAAGCATCATTGCGTTCCGATTTTTTATCCAACTGTGCCCGTTCTCAGGACGACTGATTTTGCATTTTTAAGTGTCCAAGATATTCATTAATTTGTTTAAAATTTAATATGTTGTTTTGAAAGATATATAAAATTTTCAAGGGAACTTTTGATCTTGTTAATTTTAACCGCGGTTCTCTATTTACTCTGCCTATTCTACATTGTCTTGAACCAGCTGCAACCGAAGCAAATAAGCTTTAAGTCGATCGGTCGCAAAACAAAGGCGACAACACCCGAGCTAGTTAGAAACAGGCCTTTTCCGAGTTTTTCCGGGCCTCTGTGTCAAAACGAGGTTAACTTATATGATTTTTTATTCTCGTGTAAATACAACTCTTTTTCACAAGAAAGGTTGTCCACTTGGCCTCATTTTGAAAGTGAGGGTTTTTGGAACTAGGAAATGACCTATTGCTCTCAGACGTTTCCCCGCCCCTCCCCCCCCCCCCCCCCCTCGGTTGCATGTCTTTCGCGGGGAGGGTAAAGACAAGAGACCTCTTGCAGACTTGGTCAGAAGCGAAGTATTCTTCCCCAATGATTGAAGGCTAAACTTTTTCAACGCTTGTTACCAGTGGCTGAATGTCTCGCTCGATGCTTGCATGATATTTGTTCCCCGCGAACATCAGCGGCATAGTCCAGCTATATTCTGTACCAGCCCTAAGACTGCGTGTTTCTTAGATGTCTTGGGCACTTCCAGACCAATAATACCACGAGAACAGAAACCGTAAGTGATATGCTTAAGCTAACGACATAACCAAACAACTCTGCTAACACTCCAGCAAGGAACAAAGACAATTGCTTACCCAGAATCTCTAGCGCGCCAAGAAACGAGTAACAAGTGGTACGGACAGACGGTGGTGCATTCTGGGAACATCGTAGCATAAGAGTGTAGACTGGAGTAGCCTGGGATCCGTGAACCACGTTGAGTAAAATGTACACTGTAAGGAGTAAAGAGAAGTCTTTTCAACAATTAAACTAAGTGTGTTTTTAAATACAATTGTCATCGTCCTCCACGAATGCAAAAACCCCTAGATTCGTAAGTGTAGTAGCCATGTGGACACTTACCCAAGGCGATATATTTGGTGTTGTTGAAACAAACCACAGAGAGCTGTACACAGACTGAACATACAGTCAGCAAAGACGACAATAAGACCATCTGCGTGGCAGTCATCCTAAACAGTAATCAAGGAATTATTCATCAGAAAATTGCCTGCTATTCTAACTATAACTACCTCGTATTTTGAATGTACACAGTGATATTGTAGCTTAGAGCGACAATGTTTCGCCCTAATTAATATTAGGTTTAAATTTCAACAAAGCGTTTTGAAGCCGTTGTTGAACATGAAGCGCGGAATTTTTGGTCAGTGGTCGGACACGTTCGTGTTTCAGCCGTCCTCTTTTCTATCTCTTCGACTCACCCTCACTCAGACTCCCGCCGTACCAGGGTATGCTCACTACACTCACCCCAAGCACTTTCAGTCTCGGCAGGATGATGGTCAAACATCGACAGGGATGACAGAATCTAATGGAGCAGCTGCTTTGGACAAAGAAGTGTTACACGTATAAAACATACAATAATCAAATGGAGGTCGCATTGATAATTTGTTATGTTCTTACCATTTAGCAGCTAAGATCATCCCGGTCACCGAGGCAACAGCAATGGATATAAATTGACCAGCCACTCCAGACAAAAAACCAAGGCGGCTTATGGTCTCTCCATCGTCCACCAAGAACATGGTTAATAACGACTGTGACGAATGTGAGGCGAATTTGTACACGCATGCGCAGATTATCATCCATTGAAATTCAGAAGAGCGTGCAAATCCAGGCATCCGCGGACCGCCTGGTAACAAGTTCGTTTCCTCTTCCGGTTTGTGAACAACCTCCGGTTTAGCAGATCTTTTCGTGACCCAAAACGCAAGTGACAGGATTAAATATATTGCGGAGAGTGGGACGAGAATTTCCTTACCTATGAAATAGATATCTGCCAGCAGCAAGGCTAAACCTCCACCGAACAGAAATCCGGTTTTGTAGCCGATGATTTGAACAGAGCTGGCTTTGGAGAGTTCGTTGCTATGATGGTCAGTTAAAAGGATTTTTCCGAGAGTGAGATCAACTGTCGCGGAACAAAAATTAAGCGTGACCAGAGACGAGGCAAATATCAATCCAGCGTCGGTGTTTGCCAGTGACAGGGAAACTGCTATACCTGCGTAATTCAAAGACAGCCATGTGTTTTTATCGCCGTAAGCATCAATGATAGGTGCCCAAAGAGATTTGACTAGCCAAGGAAATGTCAACAAATTCAGTGAGCCCACAAGGAAAAGAGATGACCCGGTCTTGCGTAGGATAATAGGAAGATATCTGACTTGAAGTCCATATAGTGTCCCTTGTAAAACATACTGCAAGGCTAATAGAAGATAGCTCGACATCCACGATCGCTGAGTTTAAGACCTCGGAGTTTAGCATAGACACAAACTCTCTCCCACTGGTAAGATTGGAAATCATATATGCCTTATCGGAAACCTCGTGATCACCACTCTTCCGGCTCTTCTTTGGCCGTGGTTATTTTCAAAGTCCGCTCTACAACACAATCTGATTGCATAATTACAGATACATAATTTCTCTGCATTTCACACTTCTCGCTATTCCTCTATTTTACATAGGGACGAGGTTCAATTTTGCCATTTTTCATATATTCAACATTGATTTTCCCAATATAAAGGCTTCTTTATTTTCGATTACGCAATATGCCAAGGGAGGGGGGGGTCTCAGGATTTTAAGTGACAGGGATGGTCGAATGGGGCAGACATCAAAACCCCCCTAAAAATCCCTAGAGCTTCAAACAAAATCCAAAAAAATGCCTGGACCAAAATTTAACTCCCAAAAATTTCCATTCCGAATTTCCTAGCCATAAACATGTCCAGAATGCATTAAATGATATAACACAAAAAATAGAAACAATAGTTTTGAATGCCCCCCAATCAAGCTACCAAAAAAATCCCGAAATCGAAAATTTCGAACCCAAACAAATCCCTCGATCATCCCTGGCCCTGTCACTTGAAATCCGGAGTTGATTTGTGGCTTCCGGTCAGATGATCGTAAGGAGAAAGCACTTTATCCCTCTCGGAAGTGGCTTGTGGACAGGCTCCACGCTATCTGGTGTGGCAAATTATTTCAATAATAATAAAAAGAAACAAACAAAACTCGCCCCTTTTGATTCTAAAATAGTTGAAAGAGGGTATCAAGAAACAATAGATAACAGCAACAGTATAAGAAGAGAAAACAAAGTCAGACAAAAAACATTTCTCACGAATTTAACGCAAAAGAAGTTTTTATTTAGATGCAGGATTGGATGATCTTGGATTGCTCTTAAGGATGCAGACGTTTTCTTAGAGCTCGCCAGTACTCTATTCCACCCGGTTCCTAAAATTTGGCCGGTACACTTCCTAGCTGGGATGAAACACTGGCTACTTTTGTGACCGAGTAGGACTAAATTTTCTTTAGGGGAGGGGAGAGAGAGGGCATAAAACTGATATGAGGACGGAAGCAATTCAGATTCTTAAGATTCTTGCCAAACCACATGTTATTTGGCCCCATCTCAAGTAAGGAAATCCAAGATAGTCTTAGATTCTAAATTCCACGCCCTGGATACTGGATTCCTGCTACTGGAATTCAGTGAAACTTGGATTCTGGATTGTGATCAGTAGTGGAATTCTGGATTCCTTGAGCTGTATTCCGACTTCCAAAGCCCAGGATTCCGGATTCCACAAGCAAAATTTTCTCGGATTCCGGAATCCAGATGCAGCATCCAGATTCTGTTTGTGTTTGGTCACGTAAGTTACATGAGGATGAGTTACTCTGGGTACTGGTCGAATGCATAATCCTTCAAAAATGGATAACTCTGGATCGCCTGTGTTACTCTCATCTTCTGTTCTTCAGTCCAAACTACTTTGTTTCTGGTCACTGAAGGTGCACCATACATGATGCTACTGCATTTATCAAGGTAATCATTAGAGCACGTGACCCCCAAATGGTCACACAACTTCTGTATGGTCTCTCTTGGTCTGAGCACTGTTTCGTGTCCTGGAATGTCAATCACTGCTTCTCCGTAACGTTCCCGCACGCGCTGATTAGCGTCGGCTAATTTGAAGTAAAAGTCTATCGATTTGTCAAGACTTCTTGTGTTATTAACCTAAGAGAAAGGTAAAAGCACGAACTTATCTTTCGCACTCTTAATAACCAGAGTTATTATTAAGTATAGGATAATGCGTAAGCTCCGAGGCCTTCTTGAAAATAATGACCGCGTGCGTATCGCGAGGTTATTATTAATTTTAAGAACAGTTAAAAGTCAGGGCATTATCCGATTTAATGCACCTTTACATTTATTTAGAACCAGCTGGTCTATGACGTCGTGTTCCTGCACTTCAGTGACCTGCACTTCCATTTTTTGAAAACAATAACCTGTTCAAAACACTGGAAAGATGCATTTATTTAAAAAAAAATTAAATTTCCGTTTGTGATTGACTTAAATTTTCCGGCTAATTCGCAGGGAAATTGCTGCTGTTTAATTTTTAACGTCAGTCGAGACTAAGACTGGAAAGGTACTGACTGATGCGAGACGGCTCAGGTCTTTGGGGAGTGACAGTGTAACTTGAAAAAATGGCAGAAGATTTCGCTCGTTTGAAAAAGGCGAGATAGACGATTTACTGCTTCAAAAAGAAAATACCACCTTTTGCAGATAACAGCCTTCTACAAAAATTGTTAAGTATCTGACGGGTATAAAACAGTAGTAAAAAAGTAGTTTTCCTTCCTTGTAACCTTATCTCACCTTTGTATCGCCTTTTCTCACTGCATCACGACGGCCTGAAGCACGAAGAGTCATTGTTGCTATGTTATCAAATGGGTTCCTTGTGACGTGGATGAATTTCATTGGTACTTGAACTACTTCGGCTATTTCCTCAAGAGTTTTCATTCTGTCTGGATTGGCTAAAATCATGGAACTTTCACCTCCTTTCTTGTCTCCAATAACCTTGCCAAAATAAATGTTAGAAAGGATCAGAATTTACTAGAGCGCTTATCGTCTTGTTCATCTGTCAACACCAGCCTACTCTCCAGGCATGTGACGTCACCGAGAGCGATTCTCACCCACCCTTTCCCAGACTTCGCGCAGACAACGGGGAAAGAGAAAATGCCTAGGGACTAGGCTAAGTCAACACCAAGCAGATAGGCGGTGTTAAGCTGAACCATGTCTTCCAACTCACGTTTCCTATACAACTACTTCATGGATAAACATACTGAATTTTGCCAGCTCAGGTTAAGAATGGGTAGGATGATATCATGATGTGAAACGTTGTAGGTTTTTCGGATAGCTATGTCACCGGCAGCCTCGCCTTCACTCCAAGGCCAGGGTACAAAGCATAAATGTTTCAAATTATCCGTTAGGTTTAAATCACGTTTTCTCTTAAATCTTTGCGTGGAAGAAAACTGACTGATAGCTTAAAAGGGGGGCGTGATATGGGTGATGGGGGTGGCTTTGTCACGGCAGTCTCGCCCATTCTGTTGAGTATTGCTAGTTGTAAACAGACAGATCTGTCTCCCAAGCGTTATGGTTGAAGTTACACATAACAAAGGTAAACTTTGAAACCTAACTCTTAAGCTGAAGAAATTTTGTAAGCGCTAATTAAAAATTAGTTTTAATTATGTCCGTCCGTATTTGTTTTGTATTTGCTGTGATATTTAATCCGTCTTTCAATGTTTCTTCTGTTTTTTTTTTCTACGCTTCGTCCCAGTTTAGTGGACCTTCTAAAGGGAAAATTTAGCTAAATTTCGTGATACGGGTCCTCTCCCATTCAGTAGCTTTGCATCTCTTTAAAGCAGCTGCTTTTGTTTTCGGGCTAGGTGGCAATTAATGTTTACTTTGCTTGTTAATTGTTTTCCCAGTCAAACCCGTGTGGTCCTCAGAGAGACGCAAGGTCACCCTTGCCATTAACTTGTCCAAAGAGTCAGGAGAGTGTAAATTGGTTTAGTATTTTTTTTTGTTGTTGTTGTTTAAAGTGTGAAAGATTGTTAAAATTTATCAAATTTTTAAAAAAAAATGCTTTGATACCTTTATTCTATGCTGATACCCCCCTTGCCAAAGTCCAGGGACATTATATGTGTACGTGTAATCACCAGTCAGTAGAGTATTGTTTTTATTCGCCCGGATTCCAAACACTGCTTGCCTCATGGAAAGCTGCTGAAGCTTCAAAAACAGAGAATATTTTTGCATATGTTTCTTTGAAGCCGTTTGCGACTGTAAAGATTCCCAGTGACCCAGAAGGTTGAACTCGTGTGGTACGATGATTTCAGGATGAGCATCTAATATGGCGCCAACTAAACTGTGACTACTGCGAGGATAACC
Source organism: Porites rus (assembly GCA_964035705.1). Taxonomy (NCBI): domain Eukaryota; kingdom Metazoa; phylum Cnidaria; class Anthozoa; order Scleractinia; family Poritidae; genus Porites; species Porites rus. Next base: position 19,007,088 of record OZ038004.1, on the reverse strand, counting down.
AATGAACAGAACAAACGTCTCCACTCCATCATAGAGTTTATACAATTTTTCCACAGGAGACAGCAATGAAAATGTCCCTGAAAGACACAAACAGGGAACAAGGTTTGCGCGTGATTAGCACAGCCGGAAAAGGATAATAGTTTCTATTGGGATATACTGCCCGACGAGAAGGCTTGTACAACAATTAGTCGAGGTAATACGGATTCCCGAATTCGCGAAAATTTTTGACTGTGGAATCATGAATCTGTAGGAGAAATTTTTGCTTGTGGAATTAGGATTCCTGGGATTTGGAAGACGTGATCCAGCTCAAGGAATCCGGAATCTCGCTAACCATTGGCGTGAACTCGGAATCCAAGATCCACTGACAAGGAGTCCCGAGTCCACAGAGTGAAATCCAGAATCCGGCACTGTCTTGGATTACGTTACATGGAGCGAAATTGGGGCAAACAAATTGTTCTGGGAAACTGCCCACCTGCCCCTCCCCTAAGCCAACATTTTGCCCTAAAGGAAAAGTAATTGTTGATGTTGTCTTAGGGGAGGGGTAGGTGGGCATTTTCCCAGAAACTTATAATGATCCAAAATTGTTAAGGATAGCTGGGCTTCGGATTACGTAAGGAATGTTGTGGAATTCCGCTTACGATGGAGCCAGGAATCCATTAAGTTCCATTGACACGGAATCGCGGAGTCCATAGCGTGGATTCCATATCCAACTCTGTCTTGGGTTATCTTAAATGGGGCGTCAAATTAGGGCAAAAATTGTTAAGGATGAAGTCTTCACCCCAGGGTGGACAAAGGGTCACCTCTTGTAAGGAATTTGCCGAAGTCAAACAGTAAGCATTTCCGGGGATAGGACAGGATAGGACAGGATAGATAGAACTGTCTCCAGGAGCCCATTACTCGAAGCGAGCAACTTCCATGCCCTTGTGTCGCGGCGTTTTTACGGACCAGTCTATTTTTAAATTCCACAAACCAGTAAGCAAAACCTACAGACCTAAAAATGATATTTTTTGCCTTTTAATAACGTTTAGTTTTCCTTTTTGATATCTTATACTTCGAGTGCGCTCATAGACATGGTGAAGATTATAATTTCGCGGGAAAAAGTGCCCTAAAACGTGTCTAAAAATAAACTGGTCCGTAAAAAACGCCGTGACATAGGCCTAGTATGGGAGTTGCTTGCTCCCGGTTATAAGTTCCTGGTGTCTCCCATTCGCAGTTGTTTTGCTTTGTTACGACTTCCTCGCCAGGAACGCGGCGTAGAAGGCAAATTCAAAAGTCGTGAACTTAATTACTGCTGACGCCTATAAATTACTCACCGACTCTCTTAACTGCTATGTTTTCGAAAATGGCCATGAGTTTTGTTCTTGACGTTACAATTTCCTCTGTTCTGATTATAAAGTATCGAAGAGCTAAAACAGAGGTAGCTATAACTCCAACCAGAAAGAAGGAAATAAGTTTGCGTCCGAGGAGCATTATGTATGATATTAAAATCTGAAAGAAAGAGAACGAAAATCATATAAGACACTGTCAAATGTTGTGCAAAGTGTCAGTAGGTCTTTAGCTACTTTTTTAATGATATAGATCGAGTTTTTTCACATGACGTCACGTCCGTCATGTTTTGGTGTCCCTAAACAAAACGGCGCTCATGTTGGTGTCCCTAAGCCAATCCTGTGAGAGTTGAACCTTTGGAGAACCTGGTGAAAACTTTCTTTCCTTCCAATAGATCGGCGTAGCTGCTGGCCACGTAAGTGAAGGCTCATCGATCGTCTTGTACAGTACAACGTTCCTTTGAATGTATGGAGGAGTCAATAATCGATGATAACATTCGGACTCATTTCAGAATTCACCCACAGATAAAAAATCGTTACTGTATAGTTTACCAAACAATAGAACAGAGAAAACCCTCCTACAAAACTTAATAAAATGTTGCCAAACCTCAAATGGTTTATTCTAGATTCCGCGACTTAGACGAAAGATGAAGATCTGTCAGTTCGCACTTTGCCTGATAAATATCTTCATATATATTTTTACATAAAGTTATTTTTTCTTCGCTACTAACCTACTTCGGCCGAGGTTTTAACTTTATGGTTTTTTGGGTGCGTACGTCTCAAAAAAAAAACATCATTCAACTGCTCCAGCAGGGCAACATAGATTACCGGCCATGGTTATACTTCAATTCTAGGCAAAAACATCCCACTCAATTCGGCCTTATCTCTTACGACAGTGGATTTTAAAATTCAAGGTCTCCAAGAACCTTTTTGACCAAAATATATATATTTTTAGCATCGATGAAAAAGTAATAAAAATGAAATAAAATGAAAAATTTGGGGATGAATTTCTCACCTGTTGTTAGTGACTTTCCAGGAGTCTCTTCAAACGTTTAATAAAATTAATATATACTTCTTTAAAACTATCACCGTCATTAAAAAAAAAAGAAAAAAACTTACTTATGTAGACGCTGAAAGAAAAGAACGTAATTGGACAGTGTCAATATTCACATGTCAAGTTTGTTAACATTAGAAAAGAATGTCTCAGTTGGAATAAATTGTAGAAATTGAGTTGAAATGGCCCGCCAAGATGTGACCATTTACATTCTCGCCAATGAGACATTCGCTCACACGATTTTAGTGCTATTGTTTCCTTGATTGTTGTTAAGAATTGCAAGAAAAAAAATAAACTTAATAGCCGCCTTTATCGAGGGCTCACGTATTTACATAAGATGAAACACCAAATTATATTAGCAGTTTCTGGCCATAAAGTATCGGCGATAAAAATGCCAAACATCATTGTGGAAAATTTTTATTTAGAAGATTTAGCCACATTAAAGTTAATCTTAAAAACAATTTATAAGAGCAAATAGCCCTTCCCCCCCCCCCCCAAAAAAAAAAAACAAAAAACGATATCGGGAGAAATGTCTATTATTCTCGGGACATTTACTTACTGTCAGTTAAAGTTTCGAGGTCTGTCATATCGCGTATTGTGTTATTCTAAAATGCCAAGGAAGAGGCAATTTAACCATAATTCTAGCCTCCAATTTTCATCTTGAGAGTGTTGAGACTTTTCAGTGTGCCTTTTTTTTGTCCCGTACTAATTGGATCTGTTGTTTACACCTTTTAAGTATTTTCCATTTTAGTCCGAGTGGTCCTAATTAACAAAACTAAGACCTTACATGCGAATGTGGACAATTGAAATAAGTTTTTAAGTCGTAAGACCCTGGAAATTATTTTTTTAAGAAACTGTATGATTCGATGTGAAAAGTATATAATGATAAGAAAATAATGATTATGAACCGTAAGAGTCACCACCAACATTAATTTCCTGTACAATTAGTAAGATTGTATTTCCCTTGAGTAATTAATGGAAGTGTAAACTGTTGCTCAGGAACTTTGTATTTTAAGGTAAGAATGTCTCACACAAGGAGTTGCAAAAAGGAGACACAATACTACGTTTATTAACACGGTGTGTGGTCTAGTATAATGTTTATTTTAGTAGGTTTTGTTATTAATTATAGTTTTTTGGTTTTGTGTTGTGTTGTTTTGTCTTGTTGTTGTTTTTTTAAATTTTTTTAACAAGTTTCATACAGAAGAACTTAAAACTTGTAACGACCAAGAAAGACTGGAACAACTCAGTACGTTTGCAGCTTATGATAAGTTAAATTCCTTTTGAAGAAGGAAGTTCATATGATAGATACAGGGACTCTGATTCGACTAAAACGTGATGGGGTGTAAGACAGATGTTAAAACAGCGAGGCCGTGAAAATAAATAGACAAATACTTAAAGTATGATCAACAAAAACAGTTTTGATATCACTGCGGTTATCTACCTCAGCCGTCGGCTTTGGCTAATAAACACCTCTCTTCATTCTTCATAGAGCAATTTTCGTATGACCTTGAAATGAAAACGCGCGAACAAAACAGAAACAACGAACGAACGGAAATACAGCGATTTGATTGGTTTGTCGAACGGATACAAACGAGCGTGGCTTAAGGTTGGTTAAGCGAACGCTCGGGTGAAAAAACTTCATGCCCGAGAACTTTCTAGAAATCAGTCGCTACTTTGCTTGACGTCATACTGCAACACGATTGGCCAATCGAACAGTGCCTTCTCCCTCTTAAGGTTTTCAAAACGAAGAGTCCAAGTTTTGATCTTTTCAACTATTGGCTGATAAAACAAATAAGGAACACTTACAAAAACCATTTTTCAAGGTCACACGAAAATCACTCTATCAAAAGTAGCGTTAAAAAGGAAAATTTCTACTAGACGTAATGGAAAGTATTCAATTAAACCTTTAGCCGTATAAAATCCAAATTAAATATTTAAAAAAATTTGCTGCGTAAAGCCACCCCCTCCCCCATAAAAGATCAAACCCTTGAATGAAGGTGTCGTATTGTCACTTCTCTTATGCACCAAGATCAGGTGTTATTTATAATATACTTATATAATTTTACCGGATAGATGCGTCTTAACATGTCTATAATATACTTATATATGTTTTCGCCACATCTATTTTGAAAGCGTGCCATGATTGGTTGGTTTTGTCTTGATTGTATTGTTGATTGAAATCGTTTTTTTAGGGACGTTTTACTTCAAGCAAAAAAGTGCACACCAAGTTCGACTGTCACTTTTCAGTTCAAAAGAAAAAGAAAAAAGACGTGAAATAAAAAATAAAATTAACACAACAGAAGTCCTTCAGGGATTTTTAAAGAATTTTATTAGTATTATTATGATCATAAATATTTCTTTCTAGAAGCTTAAATAAAACGGGATGGAAATTGGAAAGTAATTATATACATCTGATAAAACAAGCGATTGAACTTCGAGAAACGTACCTATACGAATAATGAATAATTCAAAAAGAAATTCAAAGTCAAAGTTTTTAATATGTAGTAGTGGTGATTACTTCTAACTATTCGTAGTCTGTACTGAAAGGTCTTTACGAGAAAAGGATTTTATGCACTTAAGTGTTCATATCTAAATGGAGCAGAGAAGCGTAACAGTGTCCTCATAGAATGCAGTCACCCCGTTTAGGTATTGGCGCCTATTTTTGTATCTCCTCCAAATTATCTGAGTTTAATAATACATCATAACCTACATAAATTACTTTTTGCATTTTTAACTGCTAGAACAGACAGCAAAATTTCAAATTGATAATGAATTTAAAATTTGGCATTTCCAATTATATATATATATATATATAAAATAGATGTTAAAAAAGTGAAGTCTAATTTCCAAAAATCGGATAATCGCTATCATTTGTTAGTTTGCATAACGTTTAATTCTTTCTTGTAAGAAAGGCGCTTTCCAAGGGCGGCGCCCATTTATTCGTAGGGCTCTTTTAACGAACCAATTAGATTGGTGATTATAACGATGTTCACTCTGGATATACATCGAACGAATAATCTCTAAGAAATGGAAACTCCTTCATCTTTTGCGTCACTCGTCTCTTCTGTTCTTCAGTCCAAATAACTTTGTCTCTGGTCACTGAGGGTGCACCATACATAATATTACTGCATTTATCAAGATAATCATCCGAGCACGTGACCCCCAAATGTTCACACAACTTCTGTATGGTCTCTCTTGGTCTTAGCACTATTTCGTGTCCTGGAATATCGATCACTGCTTTTCCGTAACGTTCCCGGACGCGCTGATTAGCAGTCGCTAATTTAAAGTAAGAGTTTATAGACAGATTGAGTCTTCTTGTGTTATTTAACTGCGAAGGAAGAATGAAAAAAATAATAATAATAGTATTAATAGTCTTATGTAGCATTTGAAATCCATATGAGGGGTAGTGCTATTTGCTAATTTGTGAATGGAAAGGTTGTTATAATGGGACGCGTTCAACTACCCATCTTTACACATAGTGCCCTTTTGGAAGTTTTTTGGCGCAAATGTATATCGGTAGAGGTTTTTTTCATATTATCGTCAAGATCAACTAAATTCATTAATTTTGCCTTAATTTTTCCTGGCTCTCGGGAAGATCAGAACGATTCTGAAGGTTGTATATTTACACGGAAATTTGACCATATTTTGATCAACCCGGAGAGCACAAGAGGTCCAAAATGATCGTTTAGTTCGCCTATACACATTCTGTGAGAAACACCTCTCAATGAAGTGGACATCCAATTTATCGAGTGCGGGTATTCTGATGAGCTTCCCCCTTCCCTCCCCCCACAATGTTGTAAGTCATTCCTTGGAGAATCTCTATTGTCAGAAACAAGGAAAGATGACCGTGGTAGATCGTTGTGTTGCAATATGGCAAACCCTACACCCAATTATAGTCTCCTAACTACCCGCTGCAGCTCTGTCCCAATCTTATCAGAAAACTTTGCTTGTGGAATGTGGAATCCTGGGCTTTGGAATCTGGAAAACAGCTCAAGGAATCCGGAATCCCACTAGCGATTGGAATCCAAAATCCAAGTTCCACTGACAAAGACTGGAATCCAGTACCTGGAATCCGGATATCCACGACGGTGGAATCCAGAATACAAGACTATCTTGTATTCCCTTACATGGGACGAATATTACCTTAATTCCCTCTTCTCTCACATTATTACGCTGGCTCGCCAAGCGGAGTGTCATTGTTGCTATGTTATCAAATGGGTTCCTTGTTACGTGGATGAATTTCATTGGTAATTTAACAACTTCAGCGATTTCCTCGAGAGTCTCCATCGAGTCGTTATTGGCAAAGATCTCTGAAGTTTTTCCTCCTTTCTTGTCACCTATAACCTTAAAAAACCCAGTTTTTTGATAACGGAAACAGTTTTTAAGTCTGGCAACAAGAAATTGTAGACTTTACCCACATTTTTCCTCCAAAGGCATTAAAACTGGAAAAAGTTGCCCCAAGTTTTTCAAGTTTCATTCCATCTTCGTCCTTGTTATCCTTTGCAACAGGCGACATGAAACAACTTCAGCGCTTAAATCTAGTCTTTATGGATGATCTAATGGAAGGTGTACTTAGGGGCAAAGGGCAGTGGCATGAGAGTCTCCGATCTAGCTAGAGCTTTCATACCTTGATTCTTTGCTGATATCGTCCTTGCCATAACCCGGGCACGTGATATGTGTACGTATATTCACCAGTCAGTCGAGTATCGTTTTTACTTGCCCGAATTCCAAACTGTGCTTGACTCATAGAAAGGCTGTGCAGCTCGTGAAAGAGTGAATATTTATTCGGCGCTGCAACCTTTGACAATGATTTCCATTTACCCACAAGGTTATACTCGTGTGGAATGATGATTTCAGGATGAGCATCTAATATGGCGCCAACTAAACTGTGACTGCTACGAGGATAACCAATAAACATAACAAACGTCTCCACACCATCATAGAGTTGATACATATTTTCTGTAGGGGACAGTGTTGGTACTTTCTCTGAAAGAAACAAAAAGGGGGAATCGTTTGGACGCTGTTATAACTTTTGTAGCATGGGAGTTCTTTAAGGGTGCAAGGGAAGAAACAGAGTAGGGCATTTGGGTGATGGGTGGGTGGAAATCCTCCCACGTACAATTTCCCCTCCTCCCATCCTGGTAAAAGGGGAATAGATTCACCACTCCCACAACTCTCTCTTTTTTGGAAAGGATAAAGTCTGGTGAGTTCCGGAAGATGATATAAATGTTATGATATACAACACCACTCGAAAGCCATCCACAATGGCTGCCCTCTAGGCAGCCATTTTGGATTTTACCGAAATCACTATAAATTGATCCAAAATGGTCGGAGTCAATGCAAATTGCTTACTTGAGGTCTTGGCTTATTTTGCTAATCGTTCAGCTACCATCTATGGCAAAAATGTGACCTCAGGAATAATTAAACAGGTTCTGGGCAGAGAATCTTCTTCCTTCAAAGTCGTCACAACAAATGTTGACCAATGCAATGTTGGGGGGTGGGTGGGGGGTTCCAGTATTGTCCGTGTTAGACCTTCTTAATCCCCCTTTTCTTTGTAGGTACAATGGTAACAAGAATACAAAAACTTGGTGTTTTTATTTTTTAACTCCGCCGAAAATAAAAATATATATATTTATCGTAAACCTTGGCTAGTAAATAGACCGAACTATGAATAGATACAACCTTTTAAAGCGTTGACAGTTGCCTGTCTCCTGCACGGCCGGTCCTTACCTTTTTGATGTGCCTTTAAGGTGTCGGAAATGTCCACGACGTACGCTTTCAGCATGAAATCTTTCTCGGTTTTGATTGCGAAGTGTTGAAGAGCCAAAACAGAGATTGTAACCAAACCAACTAGCAGAGCCGAAATATACTTTAATCTCAGAAGCATTATATGGGATGTTGAGACCTAAAAACCAACCAAACAAACAAAACCAAGATTGCAACCAAACCAATTAGCAGAGCCTAAAAAATCTTTAATCTCAGAGGCATTATATGTATTGTTCAATTCTAAAAACCAAGCAAACAAACAGAACTGTAATGCTTGCGTTTAAGGTCGGAAGCTTATGTGACAGGTTCGAGTCTGCTAGGTGCCGTTCATTTGCCCGGAGACGGCAGGCTCTTAAATTTCTAACAGCCTTTTGATGAAGTTTTATGCGAAAATTTACACAAACTAGAAGACAGTCAACGTTAAGAAAAGAAAAAACTGAACAAAACTCAAACAAACAATTTTTTGACAAAAACAAAACGAAAAATAAGGAGTTTGTAAGTCTACTAATTTAATTCGGTTAATACAATATAGCGATTTATTGTGATGTATGCAACTTAAACTTGAAGAAAAAAAAAAAACAAACAAAAGAAAATAACAACACATGAAAATAAGGATTGTACGGGATTTGATCTTGTTAACTAAAGTACCGGTACAAATTTTACCGTTTGTATTCTTCAGCTCTTCTTATTCATTCAGTTTGCGGATAGTTGTATTTATTGTATTTCGTTGCATAGGGACTTCTATTCCACGGCAATAATTTGCTAAACAATTTCGTCACTCTGATTAACTGGACAGTGTATTTGTAGATTGACCAGAATGTAATATCATAGCCGTGTACATTTCCTTCACTGGTGTATGTGACAGTGGGTATAGACCACAGGGTAAATACGTTCTTAGGGAAATATATTGATCATCCAAGAAATTAATAGTCCCTGAGAAGTTAAAATCATGTCACTTGAGGGCTAAATACCACTTGCTCTGTGATGTACGCGAGATATTTTGCGGTGAATAAATGCCGTTTTGTCGTAAAATATAAAATAAAGTCACAGGATAAACGACAACAACATAAATATCAGCCAAGGATATGAGTTAGAATGGTATGCTAAATCCAACGAAATATTATTTATAGGACAAATCAATTTGGTCTACCGAAAATCGATGACAGTTTATTAAGCGGTGTAGGAAAAAAGTTCTAGAAATTAATAATTCATCATAGGCCTCACAGAAACTAATATTTTTTCTTACTGGGGTACTTACTTGCTAATAATAACGAGGTCCTTCTCTCAGAAACTTTCAGGACTTAACCTCCTTTAGTCTACATGTTAACGGAATACCTCGGAAATGCATTTATTCTTGATAACAACGTTTTCTTTTGAATATAGTGTCATTGCTTAGAGACGATGATTTTAAAGAAAATACGTTTAGGTGAACAAGTACAAATATCACCGCTTATTTTGAATAAACATTCAAACAACTTTTAAGCGACGTGAATAAACAATTCTGACTGACTGGTCATGAGTGACTTTACTTTGAGGCCCTGCACTTGTGATAGTTTATGAACGCGGGAAGGGGGGAAGCAATGGTTCAAGTACTAGGCTTCGGGGCATGGCGTAGTGAAACAAACGAAATCAGCTTTTATTCATCCTGAAGTTTAATGTGATTCTTTTGTTTTCTGCCTGAAGCCTTTGACCAAAAAATGAATTTTAATATTTGGAAATTGGTTTTTTAAAAAAAATACAGTCATCATTCAGATAATTTAAATTTTTATTTCCCCTTTTTGCGTCGCATCTAATATTATAAATTATTTGTTCTTTCATTGCTTTTATTTTCTGAAAAAGAAAAACAGAAAAGAAAGACAAATAAACAACGAACCTTACATTAGCGGAGCGACAAAAAAAAATGTAAACTTTGTTGGATTGTTGCTCTTAACTTCGCTCTAAAGTTCTCCAAGTGTTATATTTTTAAAAGGAAAATCCAGCTGGCAAACGTTTTCTAAAGGTACCTTATATTGTAAAGTTGATAAGATTTCAGTTCTGATTGTTCCAATAGAGCTACTCCAGAAAGCATCATGAAAGCATCCCTTTTTTTTGGGGGGGGGGGGCTGGACTCAAGAGACACTCAAGGGGGGGAGGGGGACTCAAGAGAGGTCTTAAAAGACCCAGTTCTGCGGCACAAATCCATTTAGGCCAATAATGGAAGTGCCCCCTCCAACCTGAAATTATACGATGTAATCAGTTATCTCTATTAAACATTATTAGTCTTTTCAATGGTGTACACATTAATCAGGCATTTAAAAAAAACACACAACGTATTTTAAACTTATTGTTTATTTATAATCAGTGAACTGGGATGTTTAAGACGTACATAAATCGCTAATAGTATCAGAGAAGGTTGAAACATCCTCACTCGTCGATTCGTGCAATTGAACGCGTTAAAAAATGTTCAACTTCAAACCGTGAGTGCTCTGTATGGAATTGTGGAAGCTATACGGAGATAAATCCCCGAATATTATTTTATATAGAATAACGTATGGTCATCCTGCCTACCGATTTCTTGGAAACGAAACTACTGCTGCACTGCTTAATCAACGACAATTCAAATTTGCTCTCGGCAGTCTAGAGTTCAAATCCTGGGGCACGCTTGTAAAATAGCCAACTGGTTCGCCTCCTATCAACTGGAATTGTTAACTTTGCTATTTTCAGTTTGAGGTATTTGTTTCATTTCCCTGAAAAGCCCCATAGGGGGATAGGATAATCGTGTATTACTGTCCGTATATAGGCACTCAAGGCGTGCAGACAACTACAGTGAAACCTCTATTAAGCGGACCCCCAATTAAGCGGACACCCTTGATTAAAAGGACACTAAGCCGGGTCCCGAAATTAATGTCTTATATATTTCTCTTTATAACGAACCCCTATTCACCGGACACCTCTATTAAGCAGACGCGGACACTGAAATAAATTGTATTTGGTTAAATTTCATTGTTAAAAACCTCTATTAAGCGGACACAGGACTGAATTTACAAAAGTAGTATTAGATAACGTCCTTGAAATACGTACTGTACTCGATAAATAAAGATAAATCAATGCATTTAGCTGTCAATAAACTGTAGATTAGACCGAAAGTCTTGCACAAAGAATAGTAAAGCTTCCTTAGCTTTCCTGATAACATGCATCTTTATCATATTACAGAGTAACCGTTCAAAGTTAATCGTCAACAAACATTGCGCCATTTTTGCAAACCTCTATTAAGCGGACACTTGGGAAGGTCCCGAAAGTGTCCGCTTGATAGAGGTTTCGCTGCAGGACATTTCTAACAATCGCCCATCTGTACATGGAGGCTAAAATTATCTGTCTTTCAGGTTAAATGCGATGATGTACTTTTCTTTTCTTCTTTCGTGAACCGTCGAGTTTCAGATTTGTTTTGTCGATAATGCTCCTCCATGGCATTCAGTAATGTTATCATCGTAGTCATCATCGTCGGTGGACGGTGGTTCAAGAACGTTGTAATCCGGGGGTGGATTCTGTTCATTTGACGGCACATTGCTGTACGTCCCTGAAAAATCATAGAGAAATGATAGCGTCTTTAAGCGTCGTTTCTTTTCAAGTCATTTTACACCGACATGATTTAAAGCTTATTTAACAGGTTATTGTTGTCGTGTTCTTTTGTATTGTCATAATTATATTAGGTTTTACTTAGTGCATGCAGCACTTCCTCTCTGTTGATTCTGTAAATCATATGATCACAGGCGTTAAGTGTTACAATTATATTTTGCTTGTTTTATTTTAGAGAATATCAACACAGAAATGAAACCCCAACTTCCTTTCCCTTTACCATAATTATTATATTTTGCTTGTTTTATTTCTGGGAAGTAATTGAACACATAGATTGCATTCTCGATTCCCTTTAAGAGCATCAAACGTGTCAGGTACTTGCTTATACTTTAAAGTACTCACTGTCTGTCTCCTGTGAGTCCTTTGCCAGCGGATGGTAAGCGATGGTCCTTACTAAAATTGGTTCTTCATAGATTCCTTCCTGAAAACGGCAAAAAGGAGTCTGTAAGCGTAGGAAAACTTTTTTCATTCTTGTAATTTTAAAGAGACGAATGGGACAGGCAAGGTCAAGTGTTTAATCGATGAAACGACCAGCACCCATCCCTAGTTGAACAACCTTGCCACTTTGACTAATTTGTTGACAGGAAGGAACTCAGTAAAGATCTTGAAACTGACTCGTTAACTATGTCCTTCCAATTGCAATGTGACTATTCTAGTCTCACCCGGCCGCCTGCTCCCAGGAGTGCACCACTAAGGAATGGCGTAAATGACTGGTGATGCAAACAAATTTTAATACAGAATGCCAGTTTTATTACAAAGCCGCAAGTCATCTTAGGGGAAGTGGGGGGGGGGGGGGGAGAGTGCACACCCCCTGCAACCTCCCAGATTCACCCCACTCGCAATCGTTTGTTGCATTAAAGGTGTGTTTGTTGTAATTGTCAACCTTCGTCTTGTTCTGATCGGAACTACAATCGAACATACCATAGCGACTACGGGCTTGCTAATAATGGTAACTTACCGCAGCAGGCAGAGGTGGTAGTGGACCCATTTTCAATGTCTTTGCCGCCAGGGTGTCAGTAGCATTTATGTTTTCTGCACTGATTGACAGGACGCAATCCGAACTGTAAAACTCGTTGTCTGTGCGACAAAAGAAGGAAAAGAAATCATTACAGTGGTCTCGAATAGTTTTCAATTTTACAGCCAGCGATAAAATAATGTAAATTATGATGTTTTTTTTTTAAGTGAGCACGGAAAATGCATGGTTTTCAACTGCCGGAATTTACGTCAGAAAGTCTGCGTTTTCATCCTAAATGCATACGCGGTATCCAGAAACGCCATGTCTCTAACATGAAGTGTTTGACACTTACGAAAAGATTCTGTGTTTACTCCTAATCGAGGAGGAGGACGAGAAGGCTCCTGTGAAAATAAATGAAACAATAAATATTTAATACAAATATAAAATATACGAAGATATATAAAAATAAAAAAAATGACTAGATAAGTAAAAGAAGCAGAAACTATGATTAAGAAATTTTTGACGTACTCAGTGGCTTGAATAATAAAGTGATTATATAAATGCACATCACTAATTTCTTACCTCATAGGTCACATCTGTTAAAAAACGAAAGAAGTAGAGACTTGTAAGATTTGGGTAAGCAGATTTTGTTATTTGTATTAAGTATTGAAATTTGAGATAATCGTATAAAATCAACAAATTTTCAGTAGTTCTTACTTGGCGCATTTCTTCTTTGATCTTTTGCCCTAAAAATTAACCGAAAAGGTAAATAAACGAAATAGAATAGAATTAAACGGTCTGTTCCTTTAAGCCCCGTGAAAACGGACCGTCAACATTGTTGGTAAACAACTCCCAGTTTTGTTGGATGTTACATGTTACCCCTGTTTGCACACCCTGTTGTATGAATGTTGCCTGTTTTTGGGAGTTGTTGCGGAAAGTTTGAAACCGTTCAAAGTTTTGAGCCAACATTTCTTTTGTTTCCGTGATCGCCGAAGCGTAGCGCTACAATGTTGGATCCGTTTGCACAGCTCTTCCAAAATTGATTGGACCACGCATGCGCATTGCACATGGTTTTCAAAGTCTAATGGGTTGTATCCTTCCCACCATGCACTGCAGGTCCCAACAGTGTGGGGAATTATTGCAACCGTTTGCACACCACTGCCAACACAGACGAAAAATGTTGGGAGTTGGTGGTCCGTTTGCACGTAGCTTTATTGCAGATCTTCAAACTATTCTTCCTGTGGCCAGATTGGGGAATAAGGAATCCTAGGCTTTGGAATCAGAAATTCAGCTCAAGGAATCTGGAATCCAGCTTAAGATTAGAGTCCGGAATCCAAGTTCCACTGACGAGAAATCCGCAATCAAGAATCCAAAGCGTGGAATCTGTACAATCCAAGACTGTCTTGGATTACCTTTTTTTTGTTAGAAGGGACTTTTTTTTGAGCGATTTTTCTTTAACTGTGATACCCACAAAACAAAATTAGGGTAATGCAATTCTCTCAGATTTGATTGGCGTAAATCATGTTATATTATGATGACTACGACTTACGTTCCCTCATTACGTCTTTTCTTCACCATAAGCAGTAAAGTAACAAACACCAGTACAATTCCGAAAGCTAGTGACACTGTTACTCCAGCGACGACGACTCCAGTTTGCCTTGCCTCCACCTTTTGTTTGGTGTTTGCTGCTGGATCCAGATCACCGTTGTTTCCCTTAAACAAAACATAAGTCTTAATCCTAAGACCTTTCATTTCGGACAGGGATTCTCATTGTGAGAAAAATATGTCTAAATACCATGGGAAATTAGAAAATTAAACGACTCAGAGTTTTGGTTTTTCTTGGCTTTTTTTTTTATTGTCAGGTGACAATTCACATCAAGATTTATCCTGTGTGTAGCTTTGAATGGGTCTTCTTCAGTGATCATGGCTTTAATTGCTAAAAAAAGTAGAATATTTGCTTAGAATCAAATGTATTTGCCTAAAATTTTATCGATTGATTCAGGTTTGGCAGTTATGTCTATTGGAACAGCGTACATAGGAAAGCCATTTTCGTAAGGGAGTAAGGTTTAATTTCTGGATAAAGTTCTAACATCACACTTTCCTCAGTTACTATTTTAATTCTAACCTTTCCACCCGAGTCGCCACTCGGTAGTGTGGGACTTGTTTCTCCTCCTGTAATTCCCACATCAGTGGATCCCAGTGGAACCAAAGAGCTTGACAACACTGATGGAAAGATCATGCGAAGATTATGGCAAGTTACTTTGCTCATTGTACTGATAATTTTAAGCATTGATAATCAAGATATTTGATTCCCCTGATAGAATTGTCGGAATTTATATGGTGGGTAAAGTGTTTAGAAGGGCCTTAAACCTATCCTTATTTCATCATCATCGTCGTCATTCTTCATCAAATTAAACTTCGACTGCCGTTGAGATGGGCGGAAGAATGTCTAAGCGCTGGATATTTTCCCCATTGTTCTTCTAAAAGTGTATCAAAGGTGTGCCTGTTATTTCTCGAGATTGTGTTGGGGTAGGCAGAGGAGTCTTCTTGCTCTTATTTCGCCATAGTCTCTTGCGAACGAAGGATGTTCTTTGGCATTGAAACAGTACAGTGGCCTGTATTAAACTCCAGTTTGTCCCAATGTCGAGGCGATAGATGGATATACAGATTGAACTTCTTCACTGATAAGTCTATGCTCCGCCTGGTAAGATGGTTCTTTTAAGCTGGCTCGGTTTTGACGGACTTTCCAGCCCCCAAATCGTAGCTAGTCCATGTCTCTGTTGGAGAGAGTTGATTGTTCCTCTAAAACAGCCATGAAAGAAGCGATGGATATGTGAAGACCGTAATGAACTTTTTTTCTTGCCAGAAAATCCTTTACGTTGTTCACAACAGATGTCCCAGAATACCTGAAATCGTCCACCACTTCAATGTGAAAGCCGATTCTCAAGAGGATAAGTTGTTGCTGCACTTCATCATTCAGAATTATGTTTTTGTCGTCCTTTAAGCATTAGAAAGCTGCCCAACATAATTTGATGACTTCTTTAGTGACGAGCCTGACAGCTCTATCCTGCATATCTTACCGCCAGTGTTCTGCCAGCGGTGAGATTCTTGGTGGTGATGCTGTCAACCGATGTGTCGGAATACATTATCCACGTGTTTGTGAACAGGTGTCCATACTAGGGGGAAGAATTTTTTAGCAACTGTTTTATCAGACCACTTCGTGTTACCAAATGGCACCAGACTCAACTCTCTCCTTTACGCAGATGACTTGATAATATTATCGCGATCCAAACTTGGTCTACAAAATTGCCTTAACGTACTATCTTACTCATGGATGCTTAGAATAAATCCAAAGAAAACCAAAATAACGATTTTTCAACGATGCACACGAAAATGTGAACATAACTTCCGCATAGGCAATGAAGTAATCGACGTTGTCCAAAACTATACTTACTTAGGAACTCGCATTACATCTTCCGGAAATTTTACACTTTCGCTTGAACATCTCCGACAAAAAGCTCTTCACGCGCTCTTCAGCCTCAGGCGGCACACGGATTTGAATTTTTGACTCTATGATTTCATTAATTCTAACCTACAACAGTGAAGTTTGGGGTGCTTTTGTTAAATCAGATTTTAAGTCCTGGGACAGCTCTGCCATTGAAAAAACCCATTTGCAATTCTGTAAACGTTATTTACAAGTACATAACAAGGCATCCAACATTGCTTGTAGAGCTGAACTCGGTAAATTTCCCATGATCATTGATATAAATAAAAATATTCTAAATTACTTAGACTATCTGAGAGGTAAAGATGAAGATTCTATAGTTAAACAGGCCTTACAAATTTCAATTGACCTTCATCATAACGGAAAAACTAGCTTTTACTCTAATCTCACTTTCACACGATACTTTAAAATCTCTACTTATGAATTCTTCTGATTATTTAATTAACTGTCAATTAGTTTCATTTATCTCGCAATGCTTTGAATTAAGAACCAAATTAATATCAATGAATGAATGAATGAGAACTGTAACGTTTTGTAATGTTTTGCATGTACTAATTAGTTGAATTAGTACTTAAATTTAGACTAATAGCTTTTGCAATACTGTAATTCCTTTATGGTCATGCAAATAAAGCTTTTGGTGTTGGTTGGTAGAGTGTACAGACATAGCCAGCCTTCTAAGGTAGTGGATTAAGAGCCCCTAAAGAACTGCTGGCTTATTGCCATTGAATATTTTACTCCAGAATTCTGGCCTTAATAAGTTGCTGTTGGCCGTTTTGTAATAGAAAGTTTACTTCTGGCAACATGTGGCAAGGGGATCAGAGACTAGCACCATCAGAGTTGATGCAACTTGATACGTTGACACAAGTTAAAATACAGAATGAAGCAAACCATTAAGATTGGTGGAACTCATTATCTAAATATTGTTACCTTCGTTAGTTGTCGTATAGTTTCCTTTTGACTTCATCAATACGCAGCCAGTAGTGCGTGTATTTTGACACGTGAAGACGAACTTTAAAACCAGTCCAGTATACTTTGCGTCGAGACCTTTATCCCACTACAGATGATAAAGAAGAGAAAAAAATAACAGGAAAAAAATGAGAGCATCCTCTCTATGGCTTTATAAGATTCTTTTTGCTCCTGTTACTCAAAAAGTGAGTGGATTTATATGCCGAAAAAGTCGTCTTAGGTCATCAAGTCCTTTAAAGCTATAATCTAATAGTGTCTATTACCTGTCTATTACCCTTTGCTGGAATTTCAACTAAAATGTTTACAACGTGTTCAGCTAGTAGCTGCTAGTTTTGTCCTGAATAGGTATGTTAATAACGTTGACGATATTGTTAAGATAGGGTGGTTACCAGTAAGACGACGAAGGGATTTCCTCGTTCTCAAACTCGTTCACCAGGCTTTGTACTCCCCCAGCTGGCCGTCTTACGTATACCACTACATACAGTTAAACATCTGCGATCTTTGCGGTCAGGAGCAGCAACAAGATTAATTATACCAATGGAGGGGGGCACGTTTTAAGACTCTGCTGCCAAGTTATTTAATGTCCTTCCGGCAAGTATTAGAAACTGTAGCGATTTCAAAGTATACTGTAGGGAAGTTAATGCGTATCTACTAAATAACATTTGTAAATAGTTTGTAAATTGAATATGGGGTTGTATTACTATTACTAATCTGTATTACATTTTTATTTTTTGAACAATACCCTTTTATAGTCCGATATTATTGCTCTTTATATTGTAGATTTCAATTTTTTTTGGTGGTATATTATTGTTTTTCATTTTTTATATTGTAGTTTGTAACAGGTGAAGAGCAACTAGGTGTATACACTGTTACTAAACCATTATTAATTATTATTATTATTTTAATTGAAAGGTAATGGTGGTGGAAGGGGGTATGGAATAAGGCTTAAGTGTGCCCTAATCAAATGTCAAATTCTCTTTTCGCTTATCAAGTGTAAACCAAAAAAAGGAAGGGTAATCTCGCAATTTATCCAAGTCACTTATTGTCCATGTCAGGCACCCCTTTCATAGGCCTTTTGAAGCTAGTCCTAGAAACGTGGTTCAAAACCACCACCTTGGACAGCAAAAGGCGCACTGGGACAAGACAAACAAAGGTAGTCACCATTTTTAATGATGCGAGATCTTTGCTTTTCTTTGTTTTGTTCACTATCACATGACACCTCCATCAACTGTGCCTACTTTTAGGCGGATTGTAATTCTTGACAATGAGTGTTCAAGATATACAGAAAACGAATTTAAGTTAACACACTTTGAAAAGTACTTTATCACGTATTTTCATGTACAATTCCAAGTTTAAACGTTGACATTACACACCTGCAAATTCAATCTGCTTCCGTAATTGGGAACGGCTCTTATGCTGAATTTATTCCGTGGTCCCGCGATCCACTCAGTAGAAGACAATCGATAGTACCATCTGCTGTACACTATTCCATTACACCCCGGATTAATAAACTGAAGCTTTCCTGGTTTTGTTACTTCCTTGACGGGCAAGGGGAAATCCTCGCTAAATGTATTTTCTATCTGACATCCTATTCAAATAGGGTAAATAAATAAATGAATAAATAAATAATAAACGCAGAGAATCATGGTCAAAGCATATTCATTGGCCCAGTTGTACAAAGGCCGATCTACATTGAGATTTGGCTTCATGGAATGAGTTGATAGAATCAACTTGTCACCACTAAAGGCTGGTTTTCACTAGCGACGGAGTCGGAGTCAGAGTCGTAAGCGGAGTCGTAAGGGCGCTTATGACCTAGTGAAAATCAAAAATCGGAATCGTAAGCGGAGTCATAAGCGCGACGGAATCGGAGTCAGAAGAATCAGAACGTTTCCATTTTCTTCCGACTCCGTCGTTTACGTTCCGCTTATGATCTAGTGAAAACCAGATTGTCGGAGTCGGAAGCAGAAACGGAAGGACAAGCCAATCAGAATGCACGTTCCCACGCTTTGTGATTGGTTTGGTTCTTCTGCTTCTGCTTCCGACTCCGACAATCTGGTTTTCACTAGATCATAAGCGGAACGTAAGCGACGGAGTCGTAAGCGGAATCGGAACGCTGTTTTCACTAGATCATAAGCTCTACGCTTCTGATTACGACTCCGACTCCGACTCCGTCGCTAGTGAAAACCAGCCTTAAAAAAGACCCCTGTACCTCTGTTGCATGGGCGTTAAGCTATGGGTGATCTGGTAATGTTTATAATTCGGATATATGTAGACAATGAGCCTAAATCAAAGCTTTCGTAAGGTGCAGTCCTTTGAAACATATCTTAGTTGCATTGGGTTCCATTTTGATACACAAACATTTATTGACTCTCTTGATATGTTGCTTAACGGCTACAAAAATTCATCTCATAACCCAAAGTGGTACTTTTTTTTGCGCGATACAAATTATTTTACGAGCGTAAAATGATGTTATTGATTTCAAAAATAAACAGATCCATACATCTCTATAACAGTCGAAACTTCAAGTAACTCTTTAAATGTGACCTGAGGTCTACCATCTTTTGTTATTCTTTCCTTCCTGGGTATTCAAGACGCTTGTCATAGATTAATACAAACAGTGTTGTTAACTATATCGCCGACAGTATTTCTCCAAAGGATCAGTGATCTTTAACTGAGAACAGATGGGTTGGAGAGTATGTTTCTGTGAGAACACTTTGTTCTTTCAGTTGAGATGAAGCTGTTTTCTTTAAATGGTCACAACGATTTATGATTTTTGAGACTCGCAGATTCAAACGTTATTGAAAACCATGCAACTTGCACTGAGTCAGTACCTCACAAGAAAGCAGCAATAGTATTTCAGTAGAATTTATTTGGATGGTCACACTAATTAAGATTCTTATAACCCACAGATTAAAGCTACAATCATCTGGTACTTAAAGGGTTTTATAATATTAAACTATTCAGCCTTAAAACTACTTAAAACATTCAGCTTACCTGGATCTACCTCGTCGTTAGTCCTACATACGCCTTCAGACATGACATAGTTCGGTGTGGCGTAATTACACTGGCAAAAGCAACAGTCCGTTGTCCAACAAGTAGCAGAACGAAGGCTTCCACATAAAGCAGGGACACAATCCGTGTTAGAAAACTTGTCAACGTCTCCTTGTCCTAATGGATTGGTAGAGCGAATTACAGTAAAACTGTTCACACCGCTGATAAGTACCGAAACTACGATGATCCAGTTGTAGGCTGGCATTTCTATGAATTTGCTTCACAGATCTTAACTTAACTGTTAACGTTGTTCAAGAAGAGTTTTCGAATAAGTCGTTTGTTGAAAGTCGATGTTTCAGAGAATATTGTGTTTACATAGAACTTAGCTTTTCTGTGTGGTTCTAGATGCGGTTTGCAAGAGCATAGTAATTTTCTTCACGTCGATTGACTCGAGCTCCCGAAGAAGATCATTGAAGTTCAGTTCAGATATTCAAAAAGCACTAGAGTAGACAAAAACAACTCAAAAAAGCTTCATTCATGATGGGAATTCATCCTTTTCTTGTTCCTCAGTCAGTATCGGTATCCATGCATCTACTTGTTCAAAGGTTGTTTTTAAAGTTGCATGGATACTAAAGCAAAATTTCAAAGCAATATTATGGCAATATTGATGAACAATCTTTTTAAAGAAAGCGATTTTGGCGCCTAGCCATTGTAAGCACGTTATCAATATGTGTCGTTGTGATCAAGGGAGACGAAAAAAAAAAACTTTTCTGAACTGAAATGAATACAGTTTCAAATGCTTTTTAGCTTCTCTACCATTCGACGCAAAAAGATGGTTCGAAAATGTCCATATTTGTTATCGTCATATTGAGCCTGTCGTCATTTGAGAGAACAGCTGATAAAATCTTCTCAAACGCTGATCACGAAATTTAGTTTGAGAGAACATAAAAATAATAATCATTTATTATACTTTACGAATACCGTTGATAATTAAGCTTTTACAATGAAATGTTTTACATCGATTTTCTCTACCAAGTCGTTATGATTTGTTCAGTTTTCCTCTTGTGAATTTTTGCCATTCTTACCCTAAGAGGCAAACACTTAGTCAAAACCTGGAACTGCGATCTCGATAAATATTAGTTCATAAAAATGGCCCCGAGTCAACACAACGTTATCAACATAAAAGGAGATTTAAGGTTTAGATAGAGTTTGTTATAACTTTCTTTATTGTAAAGCCAACTTTCTAATTTTAAAACACTCCAATAATCGTTAAGTTAGTCAGATGGGTGCATAATCTTCATCATTCCCACATTTAAGTCAATTGGTCATTTGCCACTGATCTGACTCATTAGCTCATTAGTTTCTCTTATCGAAGCGGAAAAAATCTGATAACATGACCGAAAAAAAGAAAATACTGAGCATATATATAGGGAGAGCCGTAACTGAAACGTTGTCATTTCTGCAGACCCTAATATCGAGAACGTGAAAGTATTTCATGTTTTCTTGGGAAAAAACATTCAAAGTGACAAAACCATTTATGACTAACAGACTCAAATATTTCTCAATATCCAACATAACAATTTAAAACTTGAATTCGCACGCTCTAATAACGTCACATCCTTTTTCATTCCGCCCCTAGTGCCGGATCCAGACCATGAGATAAGGGGGAGCTGTCATCTAGATCCTTAGGTAAGGAAACGGGACGGGGGGGGGGGGGGGCAGTCTCCAAAAAATTTTTTTAGGCTCTTCAGGCCGCAGTTCGGTCTAAAAATAAGCAAGGGCGTCCCCCGGGCCCATCTCCTAGATCCGCCACTGGTCCCTACGTAAATATATGACTGCACCACTCCTGCAGGCCCCAGTTGTTCAAAAGCTGGATAGCGCTATCCACCCGATAAATCACTATCCGGTGGATACAGATTTATCCCGTGGATAGCGCTATCCACCTTTTGAACAACCGGGGCCTGGTGGTTTAAAGCGGGGGTAAAAAACTACTCCTGGCCACAGTATTTCCAAAATTGGATAGCGC
This sequence comes from Porites rus, assembly GCA_964035705.1. NCBI lineage: Eukaryota > Metazoa > Cnidaria > Anthozoa > Scleractinia > Poritidae > Porites > Porites rus. The sequence goes on along the minus strand of OZ038004.1, from coordinate 18,984,885 downwards.
TATCCACCGGATAAATCTCTATCCAGTGGACAAGTATTAGGGAAATCAATTGCGTTACCCACTTGATAGAGATTTTGTCCGGTGGATAGCGCTATCCACCTTTTGAACAACTGGGACCTGGTGTGCATGAGGGGAATTCACTTTATAATAGAAAGCAAGAGAGAGATCCCAAGTTGTCTGTCAAGCTCTGGTTTCTGTAAGGGCTCGTTCAGCTTCTCTGTTTTTGGCAGACGTGCATTCAGTTTAAGAGTGGAGGGACTGAAGGGGGAGAAAGAGATACGCCCGGCCGGGTGGGGTGGCTTAGCGAAATACACAATGATGAGCGAAAGGACCCGCATCAAAAAAACAAACTAAGAACTTTTAGGAAATTTAAACTTACCCATGACTACGAAAATTACCTCACAAATGTAAGAAACATCAATCATAGAGTAGCAATCACAAAGCTAAGATTGAGCAACCACAAACTATCAATTGAAACTGGACGATACGTTGAACCCTATCAACCACCAGACCAAAGAATCTGTCCATTATGTAAAACTAGAATAGAAGACGAGGAGCATTTTTTTATGAATTGCATAGCCCATAGGGATCCTAGGAGAGAGCTGTTCAATACGCTAAAAAAGGAAACTAATCTTATTCTTGACTCTATGACTTCAAGCTCTGCCTTTGCAACGTTGATAAGTATGAAGCAAGGAGAGAAAACGCAAAAAATTGTGGCTAAATACGTATATGATCGCTTCCGCGAAAGAGATAGACGCGTTAAATATAACCTTGTTTAATAGTTGTATAAATTTTACAAATGTACACCTCTGTAATTATTGCACGAAAATCTTTGTTATCGTTGTAAACACATGTGTCTGTAGGCGCTCTGTTGATAATAAAGCACTTATCCTATCCTATCCTATCCTATTGCAAAAGATAATCAGTTATTTCCGCAAAGTCCAGTTGAAAATTGACCACATACGAGTGAATCCCGCAAGTTCTGATATAGCCGCAATGCTGCCTTCGGAAAAACACTTAATAACCGCACTACCGCAAATTATAAGTACCAGCTGTAATTTTGAGCCACATCAAAGGCGCTGTGTCTCGGTTGGTCAGTTCATTTTGTTTATGTTTACGAGTCGTTACACGCTATATGGAACATGGGAAATTTCTTGTGAATGAGAAAATCACAGCTTCGTGTCAAACAAATACATGTCTCCCAAGCCGTATATCAAACTTAACAAGCCAAAAAATTAACTTTGAATTAAAATTGCAAATCTTTTCAATCTTCTTCTAGTTAGTCCATTCGTGTATCCTTTTGTGTTTTCTGTGTGATTTTAACCTTCTTTTTAGCGCTTTAAGCGATTTCCTTTTTTTTATGTTTCACTCAATTTGTAGCAGTTCCCACTATCCGAATTTTGATAAATTTTGTCACCCAGCTCCTTTAATCCCTTAACATAAGCACGGGTACATATTTCATTGCTATTTTGAGAAAGCACTGACGACCACCCTTCCCTCCCCCCCTCCCCATGTCCCCCCATTCCTGCTGTTTTCTCTTATGACTACACGTACTACAAAAATTATTAAACGCTATTTCGGCTGTGATGAATGTATAATGACTGTAATAATAATATTGTGAATGTAAAAAAAAATATTATATGTAAGTATGAATGCTTGGAAATACAAAATTTATATAATAATGCCCTTTTGGAAATAAATGATGTATATAATTATATATATAATTATGTATATAAGTATATAGCTTTAAAAGCCTAGATAACGTTGAAATCAAAATGCATTATATACATATTTCATTTGAAGCTTACTGACTTTTATACGCAACAGTGAAAAGTTGTTATCTTGTGATTGGAATTTCTTGAAGTGTTTTTTTTGGTTTTGTTTACTTTAAGGTAAAAAAATTCTCCTCTTGAAACGTTGTTGAGCAAATATCTATAATTGCCTTTGGAAATTTGCCGCCCATGTATTCACCTATACTAAAATACAATATAAGTCACAAGGAAAATAATGTTTGATGTTTTATTTTGGTGCACGCTTGACGACTTCCACAAATGAAAATAAGCAGCATAATTTACAAATATTGGCTATATTTTTTTAGCTATATTCTTAACACAATAACTTTGTTCAAACCGTCATTAGGACAAATAGAATTTCACATGGTTAACGAGTACAACAATTCGAGAGTATTCGCTTCGCCCAAATGCATATTATATCGAATGGATTTCAAATATAATTTTTTGAAAAATTTTTGCTATCCTGTAACACTATCCTTTTCTTTTAAAAAAGGCAATTTGATTGTCCACGACTTTGAATAAAGCCACATAACTTTAAACCACCATCATTTGTTTGTTCAGCAAATTTACGTGCATGTTTTCTCGGTTATGGAAAATGTGGAAAAATAGAAATCAATGCGAATTCAGCACTAAAAGAGATGGATCAGCATACACTTTCTAATGTGGATGCCAGTTCTGAAGGGTGTTAGGCACTGAATCCACTAAAGCTTTATAACACGTTTCACTCCCTTTAAAATGTCATCTTGACAAGACTAAAATTGGACCGTTATATTTGCCCTATGGCTTTATCCTTTTTAAAAGAAATATTTTGAAAACTAGTGAACTCGAGTTGTCACTTCTCCAATATTTTATGTCCTCGCAGGGAAATAGTAACGCGGACCGGTTATCAAATTCACTATAGTGAATTGCACTGCCATCGTTCATCAGACTTTAATCTCATTACTCATCATGATCACCATGATCGTCATTTTCATCGTCGACCTCATCATCACCATCATCAAATTTCTTATCTGCAAGAGAAGTGTGATTTTAATGGAATTATTATAGTTATTTACAAGGAGTCATGATAAAAATCTCTTTGTAAATCGCCCTAGATTGAAAGTAGAAACTTCATGGTTGGCATTTCAAATTCGTATTTCAATCTATAGTACTAGTAGACAAAGAAATTCATGTGAAATTTTGCGAGTTTATGTCTTTAAAATTCCATTCGTTATATATTCCTATACAGGTTTGCTCACAAGAGAAGTAAGTACTAAAGTAATGAATGAGTAGATAATAATGATAATAATTATTATAAATGTATTGTAACTAAGGGTCAATTGAGTAAAACTGTTACAAGTATATTAATTAATTTACAAGTGCAACTATCATTTTCAGACACCAAGACAATGGGCTCACTTATAAGTTACTCTTAAAATTGGCACAAGCGAGGAAGTGTTGTCAATAATTCCAGAGTCTTCCTTCACTTTTCGAACGCATTAAAAGAGATCAAAAATATAGAAGATCTGAGGGAACAGGAGAGCAGTTTCTTTCTCTGGCATCCAAGATAGAAAAAAATCAGTTCAAGAGACTTACTTTCACTCGTTTCCATCTCCTCCAAGACATAGTATTCAGGTCCTTCTTCATCAATGTTTGGAAAACCACTGCAACCAGATTGATCTGCATAATCTGAAACCAGTACACTTCTTCTTTTTCCCATCTCAACATATTCCTCGGGATCGGTTCTTCTCCCCGACAAATGTCCCTCGTTCTCTCCTGATACGTTTTCATAAGATCCAGCAGACGGAGATTTATACTCTGAACCGCAGTGTGCAACATTCTTCCCTTCAGTGGGTAAACCGTTCTTTACATTCAGGTTTTCTATGTCTTCATAATTTTCATCAGTATTAGCTAAAGATGTTATGACTTGGTCATATGGTTGTCTTTGTTGTTGTTGCAACCGATGTTCACTTAAGGCAACATCACTGAGGTCGCCAATAGAGACCTGAACGATAACCTGCTCGGTGTCACCGTGAGAGATTCGGAATAGTGTGTTGGGTTGCAAAGGTTCCGTGTAATCATACTCATAAATTCTTTCGGGAGGAGAAGCTCCTTCCATCAGCATGTATCCTGTGTCACTTTCCTTAGGACAAGACTGTGGAGAAAGAAAAAAAAATGTTCTCATTAGTGAATTTATTACCCAAATGCAAGCTAATTCTTTTTCATGCAAATCCTTCAATACGGTCATTTTTCTAGTGCGGTCGCTTCCTACTTGATCTCGAGAACTTAATGCAACAATCCTACAAGAAACGTCGTCAACTAAATATCCTTCATCCCCGACTAACTTGCCGTCGGGAGATTTAATTTGGGAGAGGGCAGATGAACTGAAATGGACTCCTTGGGCGAATGGTCAGAAGTTTCTGTATGCACACCGACCTGTGAAAAGAACAGTTTTCTTAACCTTCCAATTAGTAGAACATGAAAACTGGTTTTGTCTTTCTTAATTGTGGCCCCTTCACTCGCCACTCTTTTGAAAGCAGAGATCAACTTGTCACTGCCAGCAAAGGTTCATCAATTACCAATAAAAAGATACCGTAAACAAATTTTCAACAAGGAATATATAAGCCTAGCCGCGTTGAGATGAATTCTTGTAGCGTGCAGTTGACGGTAATCAAGTAAGAAGTTAGGTTTCGATGCAGCTTTCATTCAATAGCACACGCTCATCCGCAAGCGCCAACTCACCCCGTGTGAAGTAATACAAGATAGTCTTGGATTATGGATTCCATCTCACTGAAACCTGGATTCCTGATTACTTGAGGGGAATTCAGGATTGAACGGTCCAGGATACCGGATTTCGGAATCTTACTTACCTTAGATGGGTCGATAAGCAAAAAAAACAAAACAAAAAAAAAAAAACAAAAAGCAAAAAAAAGATAGAAAGAAAAAATAATAATGATAAAAAAGAAAAACAGTTGAGGGGTTTAAAAAATTCTTACCATTGGATTTTTTTTCAAGGATAAAGACTGGTATGGTTTTTGAGATGTTTCATCATACAATAAGACATCTGCTTCAGGCTTCTCTCCATTATCACTCTCCTGCTGTCCGCTACTTTCAGTAGAGGCCACCGTCTTTATAAGCTTCTGATATGGAAACTCCTCCCCTAGTCCCACAGTTGGTGAGGTGACTGGTGCGCTTACATCACCTTCAGGCGGCGGTGTGGATGTCACTCTTGTAAGCAGTCGCTGATAAGGCAGGCGAGGTGGAGTTGCTTGTGTCGATTGGTTAGTTTGAGGGGGGTTTCCACTGCTGTTCTTAGACCATATAACAAGCTTATTGTCTTCTCTTCTTTCGCACCTGCGCTTATCTAAAGGGATGGTTAAAAATTTCTGTTATAAAATAACTTGCAAACGAATGCTTCATTTGTAAAACCAGCGCAACAGGCTCGAAAAGACATGATCAATATAGAGTCCCACTCTATGACACCTGCTTGCTCCCCCCAAAAAACAACAACAACAACAACAACAACAAGTAGGAAACAAATAAAAAAACAGAAACAAATAACAAATGAACATCTCCTGTTGTTTAGCACTCGAAAAAGTTTTTATATACTTGTCTTCCTAGCATGTACATGTATGCAACCACAGAAACGAATGGCCTGTTTTGGTCCAACCCACTTGCAGCTACAAGCTGAGATTGAAGACCATGTTTATGATATTTTTTTTAACCATTATTTCTAAGGGATAAATAGTCTCGCCAAATTGAATAACATATGTTTTAATAGCTGTGTAGTTCATGGTAATATTTGACTTACCTTTAGAAAGAGTGCTGTGTCTGTCAACAAGACAGGGATAGTGAACATACTCGTAATCATGCATGGCTGCATTCTCCTCTGACGTGTGCTGCGCATGTTCAGAAGAAACTCGAAGAGGGCGGCGAGATACTAAAATGAATCAAAGAAACCTTAGAGCTTTAAGGGGGAAATTAATGTAGGTGTTACACCACTACCTATTCTAAAAACATTAGCATGCTTATGAAACTTGACAATGCCCTGATGATGAGTAATCGAACTTGTTTATTTAATAAGAAAATGTATAAACATATTGCTTCCACTATAATGAGGGGTGAAAGTGTTGGTCACTTCGATAAAATGGCCCCTTTTTGCATAGTGGACAAATCTATCCCCTCGTCCTTTGTACCTCAACCCACTCAACCCCCCCCCCCCCCTCCCAACCAATGTTGTATGATTAAACACCTCAAGTCTTCCTTCAACCACAAACAACAGGGGTGGGGGATTTACGGCATCTAAACAGAATTATACAATCGTGTATGATAAAAGGGATGAAATTGTCAGCGATAAAAGCGCGCGTTTTAGACAAGTGTAGCAACTACTTTAATTTGTCACTGATTGTAGCTTGTTAAGGAAAAAAATCTTACTTAAGGGTTAACAACCTCGTCCCCAGGGCTTTTCCCTTAAAAAATGGGTGGGGCGGAAAAGCCCTGGGGACGAGGTTGAAGGGTTAACACCTAAGATTTAAAGTTTACCTGATCTTTCAGGTTTGCGACAATTGCGTCGACATTTCACGACTATGAATCCAGTAATGACGCTACCAATAATAAGGAGGAGGGCTGATAGACCAAGACATGTTATAACCCATATTTCCCTGCTACTTGCTTTAGAGTAACCTTTTGTTGGAAGTGAAGTGTAACGTACTGATACTGTTACAGAGCCTGGTGTTGTCTGTGAACAAAGAGAAAGTAAATATCAAGCTTTCTCCAACGTATGCTTGATATAATGGTTTTTAACTGTAAAGACTGTACCCCCAGGGGAGGGAGGGGGTACTCAGTGAAATTTTATACGGGGAGGCTCCGTCCCAAGTTCAATCCTTAACCTTTCATATTCTTGGTTTTCGCATGAAGCCACTAAAATTCAAACTACAAACTATCAACTAATATTTATACAAATTTTCGCTTTTAAAGGGTTCTTGGTTTTGTGATAGAATGCTCTTCAATTTTAGGCTATTGCGTGACGCAACATTTACATGACGGCCGAAAGAGCTGTCATGTAGGTTAAGAAAGTGACGTATTAATTTTGCTATCCGAACAGTTCATGTATTAAAAGAATATTACTTTGATGTTTTATGAGTTCTTCGAGAGATAAATTCAACGTTTTGTAGCAAAACATGCCCGGTGACAGACGTTTTTGTTGCTTTCCGGCCGCCAAATTGAGCCCATCCGGTTGGGCACCAACATGGCGTCTCCATACAAATCTCTGTAAATTTGGGTAAAACATTTCTCCTGATATCTCGTATATGAAACATCTCTCTGTCCTGAATCTTGGCGAGGTTCTTTTCGTATTTACCTCCTTTCATTTCCTTGCAGATTCTGGACTTCATCCATTGAACGGTTTTGATTTTAACTTCGATCAATTTTGAAAGACTTGACACTGAAAATCAGCAATACCATTTTTGTCAGAAAAGGTAATACATTCGTATACCTTTCATTGACAAGTGGTAACCCTTCCCCAAACAGTTGAGAACGCTGCATTCTTTTCAAATGCTATAAAATATAATGCCTCGTCTTCTAAATATGAATAAACTACTAAACCACGAAATTTTCTCGTATTTTTCACAGCCATAAAATGCGCCTGTCAGCCCTTTCAGGAAATTTCACAGATTGGAATGACAGATTTCCCTCCGTTTTGCATACTTCAGGTAATAAAATCCCTACCCTTTCATTAGTACCAAGAGCCTGAAAAAGGTGCCCCCTTCGGGCTGAGCATCCCCGTAAAGGCTATTAAAGGGGTAAACTGCCCCCCCGCCCCCCGCTATCCCCGATTATACTGCTGGGAGATTTCTTCCCAAAGTGTGCGCTCTAATTGGCTATTTCGATATCACGTGACATCCAATAATGAAACTGTCAACTGTCACAAAACTCTGAGCGGGCAAAATTGCAAAATCTACGTTACTTTTACAAACCGAAGCGATAGGGCATTTTGCACGCGAATCTTGACCGCTAAAGTTTATATGCACTTTCAGAAATTCATACAAATAATAAAATGTAACAGATTAAACAACCTTATTCAACGGTTCTTCGTCAAGCCTGGGCACTAAAGATCCTGTGCCTGGCTGTGAGGATGGCGTGACTGGTGTCGTATATGTTGGAACTTCGCGATCTATGAATGAAAAAAAGTAGGTTCATTTGAAAAAAAAAATACGCTTTTCTTTGTACACTAGGTTTCATGAGCAGTATGACTAATCCGAAGGCAGTAATTAAAGTAAGGTTATCAAGTTAAGGTCGACTGCGCGACTTACGTGTACCAGCTTTTTTCAGAATGATTTCCTGTAATACAAACATTCATTTGCGTATAGTGTGTTTTTATCATCTAACCCCACCATTCCATCATAGCTTTGTAACCAACTACATCAAACGTGAGTGAGTCTATTGGCTCAGTTGATTTTATTCCACAAGAAAGTGGCTGATTTTTGCTGAACGATTTTAAATACATCACGTTGCCTTGTGAAAGTTTATAAAGATAGCACGTAAGGACAAGAATTCTTACCTAGTTTCTCCAAGACCTACACTGGGTGCCAGAGACTTTTCATGCGCTGGTTTCGGTCAAGTCTTTATGATGACCCGCGCTTCGCTGCCCGTGACTTTTGTCCGAAGAACTGTCGGCCTGCGTCCGACACCGAAGCATATTATAGGGTACCCAGGGTTTCCAAGACCAGAAATTCTTCTTCTTGTTTTAAAATAAAATATCAACTATATAAAAAGGGGAGATCTTATCACCCTTTAAAGAGCTGTAAGAAAAACAATACTCACAAACGTGAGTTCCTTCAGCTTTAAGCATGACACATCTGTTGTCTGTCTTCCCGCCATAAATGCAGCGAACTATTACTTTGATCAGCAAGCCTCTGTAAAATGGTGCTAGGTGTCCATTCCACTACACAGAAAAAGACAGTTATGTTATTTCCCCCTACAGCAGAAACCTTCTCAGCACCAGTATAACTGCCCAAGGTCAATTAGTAGACGCAAGATTCAGAGAAACTTTGGAGCTGAATCTTTAGGTTAAGTCCCAAAGCATAACAATTCATGTAAAACGAAAGCTACCAAACCATATTCTATTCTATTCTATTTGCTTTACAAATCTTTAAGTCTGCTAAATAAAATGTTAGCGAGTAGTATAGTATTTAAAAGCTTTTAGCATCTTATTTGAGGCTTTTTTTTTTCATACAGGGTGTGGTCGGAGTGCATCATCTATTCGCATGAGAGGGGATTTAACCATACTTTTTACCAACAGGATTCACGTGACCTAGCTTCTATGACCTTTTCTTATCTCTGTCTAACCTGTTCACAGACCTTGTATTTTCTCTTTAGAGATCCATTCTAACGCTTACGTGTATGGAAATAAAAACCGCGGGAAAATAATTGAACGCAAGCGCAAAGGGGGTGAGGGGTGGGGTGGGTAAGGAGAAAATAGTCCAAAGAAGAAAAAACCATCGCCTGTGTACCGGGTAATCTGTATCAGAAATCTGACGTTGACTTAAGTTTAACTCAACCCTTAATCGCGCATCGCCGTATGTTTTATCATTTAATTCAGTTATCGCACTGACTAATTGGTTGACTAATCACTCTTAGGTTGCACTTCCTACCGTTAGAAATGTTTGTAGTATATTCTTTCCAACGCCTTTGCGTCTTATAGTGTTTGACGAGAAGGTGTCAAATGAAGAGGAAATCCATGAACCATTATAATGATATTTCCATTCAGATACTTGGAAGTTCTCACAAGAGCCATTCGGTTTTATTCTCGCTTTTCCGTCGGTGTGAAGATTTAAAACTTGTAACTTCTCAGCGTTGTCTGTGTGAAAATAGCATTTATCTGTAGAAAATTGAATTTTAGAGTTAGTTTTATTGGATGAAATCTACTTTCAATTCTATCTTCTTCTTTTTTTTTTTATTTTCTTGTAGCATTTTGGGTGGGAGCCCTATGGACTAAAGGAAGTGCTAACTTAATTAATTACCAGTTTCCTTGTCCAAGTTCCTTTTCTTATAAAAAATCATGGAACTTTCCTGCTATCAAGAAAATTCCTTAAAAGATAAGTCCGACTGTAAAAGAGCATCACTCAAAATCCTTAGGATCAGGGGAACAGGATTAACAAAAAGAAAATATACAATGAACAATGGTCTGAGACAGGAAAAGTAGTCTGAGTTGTGTTAATGGGAAATATTGTCATGAATTTTATTTTAATAGTGATCAAAAAGGTGAAGACCGCCATTTTAAATAAATGACATTACTCAACCTCTTTCGGGACAATAACGTTTTTTTTTCTCATGAGAAATCATGTGCAGTTGTACTAAGAACTCGGATTGTCTGACTCTCAAAAGATTTAAGGCAAAAAATATGTTTGATAGCTGACATTCCTAGTATTTGCTGAGGTCCTCCTTGTAGCACTTTTCTGACTTGTTGAGCACGCGGCCAGTTTTTCAACGATTTCAGATGAAGTGAAAAGTGTTACATCTGGCTACGATGCCTGATCATGCCAGTGATGCTTACCTTCGTTTGTGTCAGCCAAAACCTCCATATCTTTGACACAGCTTTCCTGTCCTATCTTGGTCCGATAAAAAGTGGGTTTTGTCAAATTAGCACAATAACAAAAACATTTGTGGCTACCACCGTTGTCTCGACGATCGCTCTTTTGTAGAAAACCCCCAAACCTTTCACAACTCGTCGCACAAACCGACTCGTTTGCCAAGACCTCGAATACATCTCCTTTGTCGCTTGAGTGTGTTACGCTTAAAACATTTGTCATCGAGCCATCCAAAGTGTTGATAAATTGTACAATAGTCAGGAAAACTAAATGATTCAGCATGAAAGAACAGCATTTCTCAGGCATGTTTTCGATTCAAAACAGCTCCACTTCCTAGCAAGCGAGACAATTTCTAAACATCCTTCGATGTAAAGTTATAAATAAACATTTTTTTCATTACTAATTCTTATTGTATGCGAATGATGTGGACAGGAAATTGACCGATAACTTTAATTCTACGCCCAAACCACTCTTATTGTCTGACCTTTCCGACCTCATAATCATTTTAAATCTGCTAATAAACACGATATCTTTATTGCGGGCTTTATTCAATCAGTTTATTGAAAACCGTGACCATTGAATGACTTGATTGAAAGTTCACTTTTTGTTGTTAAGTATGGTGTTGTAAAAGCCCGTAAACATGAAAGCATAACCAAGGGAAAAAAGGTGAAAAGAAAATTGTTGCATGGTGATTCCTTCGGATACACGACATCGGACTTGACCTGGAGTAGTGGATAAAACGGCGGGATTAATTAACTGGACCACACGCTAATGTGCAGTTAATGATTATCCATGACGTATTTCCGTCAAATCGAATTGGGTGTCAGAAGAGGAAGGCGAACAAAATTAGAGCTTTTAGATTAGAAGGCGCAGCAAGTTTAATTTTTTCGCCAACAAAACCAGAGCGTCTTTGGCGAAGGTTCTTTTTTAGTTTAAAGACCAAAAGTAAAAACATAGTTCACGAATACGATTTAGTAGTGAGAAAAAAGGCCAAGGCGTCAGCGCGTTGGCTTATTCCACCTTCCGTTTATCGTTTTACCGACATTCGATTATTTCATTGCGGATGTGGGTTCCATGGAGAGCTTGCCTAATTTCTTCAGTTTCAGAGCCTTCTTTCCAAAGGAAAGAGATGATATGATCAGGATCGGAAGCAAGGAAGTTCCATTGCCCACGATTGAGAGGACTCAGTGTCAGAACTGACATATAATTGAGACTACACTGAATGCGAGGGTGTCGAGAATGAGCTGGAATGCGTGGGATAATAAAATACTATAGGTAAAATATTTCCTTTGTCCTTTACAAATACAAATCATACGTTTGTTCTGTTTCAGTTTGCCATCTTGACTACGGCAAGGGAATTCTGGAGGAATTTGCAAATACAACTGGGGTACACCGCAGCTAGCGGACCAATTTCGGGGAGTAGCGACCGGGGCCCCTCGATAGATGTATCTAGCAAAATCAAAGGCACCCTTGGCTCCCTCCGGGCCTGGCCTCAGAGAAATAAATCTTACAAGTGTCAAGTCAAGTTTATATTCGCATGTCCTTCCTGTTCAGTAAACATATATATATATATTTATTATATAGTCACCGATGAAATACCAGGATTTTTCCAGTAACGAAAATTTGATATCCAGTGAAGATACAATTTTTATCCTTCACATGTGAACATATCACGGTTGTCATGGGTACTTCAGTCTCAGCCAATAGGAAAACAGCCTCACAGCATCTCGCCATCGGTGTCTATATAATAAACAGAATATTACATGCCCGCTTGTGGATGGGCGCTTACTCGTGAGATATCGAGTCGAACACTCAAAGATAAAATTCGCATTCATAAGCGGGCATGTGATATCCTCCATATTTAATTCTTATCAGGGCTTCCACTGATAGAAGGTGCTAAGGTGTCCGAATGGGCTACCTTGATATGAATAACTAAAGTTTTCTTATATACAAACAGTTAATTCCTTGTAACTGAATTCATAGCTAATTTCGGAAGATGGACTCTATCTCTTCCAGTGATCTTTTTTTTGTCTCAGGGACAAAAATAACGACAAAGATATACGCAAAGAAGCATAGTCCTGCGTAAAACCACATAACGCCTTGATTTCTCAGCGCTCCTGCGAGTGTAGAATACGTCTCTGTGACTAAGAAGAGCGTTACCCAGCAGGCAACGGTGGAGATACCAGTTCCCAGTCCGCGTGCTCTGAGAGGGATTATCTCGGCCATAACTATCCAGGGGACTGGACCCCAAGACAAGGAATAGAAAAAACAGTATGAAACTGAAGATAATATAGAAAGCCATGTAATGGAAGAAAAAGTTTGGTACAATTCAAAGTAAACTCCTAATCCAATAAGAGATGCCGCCATCCCTAATGCTCCGCCATACAATGGGATGCGTCTACCTATTCTGTCCAAGGTAAATAAAGTTATCATGTTCCCAATGAGCTGAACTCCAGTCAGAGGTAACGAAGCGAGTTTTGGTTCCTTTATTCCCGCTTTGGAGAAAATATCAGCGGCGTTAAACAGCACTGCGTTTATTCCGTCAAGCTGCTGGAAGGACAGCAGACCTACGCCAATCAACACAGGCTTTACCACCGGAGCGGTGATGAATTCTTTCCATGACATTCGTTGGTCTCGTTGTTGTTCTGAAATATAAACACGGAATCGATCAGGTCAAGTTGTAGTCAGGAGAAACAAGTTACCATGATCGACAAAGTTACTTCAGTCCTGGTCATTCCTTACAAATTTATAATCACGAATAATAATCATTAGTAAAATCCAACTACTGTGGTATATTATCAATGCTGCGTTCTGATTGGTTGAGCTACTACTAGGCTATATGTTACAGCCCACTAGTAGCGAAAAGCGTGGGCTTTTTGGCGGCTAGCTTTAACTAGCTAAAATTTTTTAATTCGCGATATTTTTTACCATTTAGTTGGATTTTACTAAAACAATTATTCGGCCTCATGGGCTATTGACTCAGAGCCCATTCAGGCTCGAGGAATAATTGTTAAAAATATTGAAAATATAAAACCCCTTCTCCTCTGTGTAGGAAATGGTGGTCCTCACGACGAAAGTCACTTCCTACTCGATGACAAGTGGAGTAAGCTTAATCTGCTTCAGAAAAGTACGGACCGTCGTCCTCGGACATTTTATTTTCAGCACTGGTTTGTAAATCCTCACCTGAGGGTGCAATGAGTAATCACTTTTCTAAGGATACATATTTACCCATAAAGTCTGTTAAAATGCGTTACCTAGAGTCGCTTCCGTCTCGCGACATTCCTCTTCGATTTCCAAATGACTACCTCGTAACCATAGTAACGACTTCAAAGCATCACTTTTTCGGTTTTTATCTAAAAACCATCGCGGGCTCTCTGGCATCCATACCATAAGGAGTAACACTAGAGCTGGGGGGAAGGAACCAATTATGGAAAGCCAATCCCAATAAAACAGAAACCCTGCGATATAAGCCAGAAACTGGCCTGATGTGACTGCCAAAATGTTTATAGAGCCAAGCCTTCCGCGGAGATGCGGTGGGGCTATTTCAGTGATGTACACCTACAACAGAATGAACATTGGAAGTTAGGATCTTCATTTTGGGAGATCTGCGGAAAGTGATTCCCAGGATTCAGTTGATGGATCTTTTACGACTCCGGAGTAGTACTTAGTTAACCAATCAATTCCTCGCCCGTGTTGCTCACTTTGTAGCCTCCCACGCACACATTCTAATTAGGGATTCGTCACACGTTCTTGCGCGTGACGAAACAAAAGAACGCCTGCGTGGGAGCCCGCGTGGGAGGCTACTCACTTTGGCGTTCGGTACAACCGATGGGTAATGGGAACGATATTGATAGGAACTATCATCCGAAACTTTCAGCTGATAAACTGCCGAGTATCGGTCTCCACTCGACAGACACTTCTGTCGGTCTGTTGTCGGTCGCTTGTCGGTCGAGTACTGCTTGAGTACCCTAGGTGTCGGTTAACTCTGCCTATACTGGATATCTCATAGACGATCCGAACTCACCGCAACCGCCAATGTTTCAATGCCACACCCAAGGCCAGTGATGATTCTTCCGGAGTACAGCATGAGATGGTTCTTAGCGCAAATCAATAAAAACCACCCAATTTCAAAAGGTATTGCACCGACGATTATGGCGACTTTACGACCCAAAACGTCCACCATCGGTCCAGCAATTATGCATCCAAATAGGGCACCAACGGCAAGAGAGGACTGAAAAATAATTTTTCATGAGTTAGCAGAAATAAAAGCGTACAGGACCTTCATGTAATTTCCCGCTTTTTGTAGCCTGCCTGGCAGGCGCCGGTTAGTTCTATTGTGAGTTTTAAGTTTTTATAGAGCGCTCGTGCACGCGCACGCGTTCACTCGAACCTTAACGAAACCTACGCTTGCTGCGCAGGTGAGGATTTTTGCGGCATTAATTAGTGTTTGTGACTTATCGACAATCCAAACATAAATTCTGAGCCATTGAAAGATTTTATTTACGGTTTAAATTAGTGACTGAGGGCCAAAGATTTAGAGACTCGGCAGAAAATCATTGAGGTACTAAAATTTTACCTTCCCCCCCCCCCCCACACTGAGGGAACAGGGGAAAGTTTGTTTTGGTTTAAGAGTTATTACAGCCGCCCCCTCCCTTACCTGTGCTCAGGCTAGTCTTCTTAGGCCCGGTTCAAACGTCGAACTTTACATGTGCGGAACCTAATCAGGGGCGGATCCAGGGGAGGGGCCCGGGGGACCCACCCCCTCCCCCCTTATTTTTAGACCAAACAACTGAGGCCCGAAGGGCCAAAAAAAATTTTTTGGAGACCGACCTTCCCCACCCCCTCAAGGTCTGGATCCGGCACTGCTAACTATTAGGTTCGATACAAGTAAAGTTCGACGTATGAATCAATAAGGAACGGCAATTTTGTATTGCTGGTTTTCAGTGTCACGCCGTTCAAAATAGATCAAAATAAAAATCAAAACGGTGGTTCGGTAGATAAAGTCCAGAATCTGGGAAATGAGAGGAGGTAAATATGCAGAGACCCTCGCCAAGATTCAGGTCAGAGGAATATTTCGTATACGAGATATCCGAAGAAATGTTTTACCCAGATTTATAGAGATTTTATGGAGACGCCGGGCTGGTGCCCATCCGGATGGGCACCAACATGGCGCACGGAAACCAACAGAAACATTTGTTACCAAGTTTTGCTACAAAAGCGTGAATTTATTCTTCGAGGAACTCTTAAATATTAAAGTAGTACTTTTTTCTAATACATGAACTGTTTTAGATAGCAAAATTCGACTGAGCTTGTCGAATAGAACGGCAAAAGATCGACTTCGATTCATACGTCGAACTTCACATGTGCCGAACCTAATGCATAAATTATGTTAACGTAATTTTTAACATAACGGCGCTTGTGGGTGGGTGTGGGTGGGTTTTCGCACATGTACGGAGAGAACTCACAGAAGCGTAACGACGGTTACCAGCATTCACGTTGTAGATTTTTAGACTGAAACTGGACAGCTTAAAACGGTCTTCTAAAAAGTTGCTTTTCTTTATACCCATGAAGAAATCGAAATGTATTTTAAAATTTATGGCGTTACTTTATTTTGTCCAAATATCATGATCACGATCTCTTCAGCTGACTCCTTGCCATAACAATAACAACTTTATTGACTTTATCTTAGACATGAAAATTTCAGTACCAAAACAGTCAATACAATGACAAATGAAAAAAAGTAAAATAAAAGTTAAGTATGAAAGAAAGGAACAACAACTATACACTGAACTATTGCTGGTTTGCACGTGACGTCACGGCGGCCATGTTGGTGGTCAAGAACAAAAGCATTTCTCTCCTCTGGGAACTAAACTCTATTTTCATGTAAATTCTTCGAGAAAAAACTCTATTGTATTGACCACCAACATGGCCTCCTTGTCACGTGGTTGCAAACCAAGAATATATTGAATATTTTTATAAAAGAAAAAGTACTTGGCCACGTACGGCTTCTTTGCTACTACTATGGTAAGAAAGTTTAATTAGAGTTCAGATTTATAACAATTTAGAATATTTTCAGTATATGAGGCACTAAGATTTATGATGTTTTCATCGCACATAGACATGATGTATAAAAATAGTGCCTTGCAAGACATATTCGTAAACATCACAGAACATAAATCACACTAAAATAAAAAAAAAAAAAAAGAATTCCCAAGCTTAGCTTGGTGAATTTTACTTTTTTCTGTTTATTTCCCTATTTTAACCAGTAAGGATGATATCCTGGGATATTTCTTTTCGCCACTAATTAGGTTCGGCACATGTAAAGTTCGACCTTCTTATCAACAGTTAGTCTGCTACCCAGCCGTTTCTAGTGTCGCCACGCAACGCTCCTCCCCAGGCGGGGGAGCGTTGCGTGACGACACTAAAAACGGCTGTGTAGAAGATTAATCATCAGTCGAACTTTTGAGTTCGACCCAAACTATTTTGATAGGTATTAGGTTCGACACGTGTCAATTTCGACGTTTGAACCGGGCCTCAACGTACTTTAAACTTTTAAACGTAGTATTTCCAAGGCCTCTCCTGAGGCTAATCATAGCCTGTACAGAAAAGTTGTTTTCTTTTTCTTTTGATATTTAGCGTTCGCAGACCTCAGTATTTTGGGACGCCTTTGATATAATCTATTACCTGTTTACAACCCTGTCGATTTACGTGATGAAGGATATAAACTCTACCTTTATTGCGTGACCTTTCAAGTGAAAAGCTCTTTTTGACTCGTACCGTTTTTTGTATTATCTGTCTGTTACTACAGAATCGGTTACTTATGAAATGAGAACTCACTTATCTTCGTTTAAAATTAGACTTCGATTACTCTTTTAAAGTAAAATGTCTATAAAGAAATTGGTAACTTACTGAAAACCATGATTCTTGCGAGCGGCTTAAACGAATGGACAAATTAGATGCTGACTTTAGGTCGTACGACGCTGGAGATGAGTAACCAATACAATAACCAAAACTAAGAGTTCCCAGCACGGAAACACAAGTTGCCAACACTGCTCCTTTAGAGCTGCTTTTCGCTCTAGAAAGCAGCATGTTTCTTTCATCGCGCAAGGGATTTTCGCCGACGCTTTCGGTATCCATGTAAAACGGTGCAATAAGCAGATACCACTGCCGATTTCGGGATCAATATTTCTCCGACCTCTTTTACAGAACGAGTGCCATTGTAAGATAAAAACACCATGAACGTCAACAATACGTATTCCTTTTCGAAACTGAACTCGTGAATCGCCGAATGAGTAAAGTCTAATTAAATTACAATATTATGCCTTCAAGGAAATTAGAAAAACCTGCTGTTACGTCACGTCCTGTTGGTCACGCTTTGTTAATCCTGTGTGACATACTGCTTGAATAGAAAGCAAACACTGCGATACCGTGTGACCAAATAGCAATAGGCTTAAGAAATGGAGACTGTGTAACCTATAGGTAATGCATCTATAGTGTTCCTTTTCTGACCTGATTATCATTTATTGAATAACTTCGGCGAAGCGGTGTCAACAAAACGTTTATTTCCGGTTCCGGTCATTCGTGAGTCGCAGGGTTTTAGGAGTCGTGCTGTAAACCAAGTGACTCTTTTTTCGCTCATACTGGCTGTCATCCCGCTCAAACTTGTCATAGTCTAGCCCAGGCGTGATTCATCGATCGTCGCGAAGATTAAAATAATAATAGTAACAATAACAATAACAATAATAATGAGGTAGGGAAAAAATGAAATGAAATAAAATATAGTTTTAGGGTGAAGACGAAGTCAGTGGGTACACGCTAATTTGCATTATGTTTACTCATTTTAATTAATGTCTCAATCTGAACCGTGAAACGTTGTCATCCCGCATCAAGGGCTTCTGTTGGGCTTTTGGCAAGGAGTCTTGTTGTCACGTAGCCTGTTCCAGGCTCCGAGATAGTTGGGCCCGCTGAATTGAGAGGTTTCGCCTCGCCAACGTCACGTTTCTTCCCGAAAAATAAACGTTTTGAAGGTATTTGTTAAGCACTTGCGAAGAAAGTTCTTAAAAAGGATTTGCGAATTCTTTCTTTATTTGAAATCATTCTGTAGAAAAGCACGTTTAGTTACGTTTTAAGCTTATTTATGGAGTTAATTTGCATTTGTAAACGAAAAACTCTTTCACGGCACAACACTCCATCACAGTCACGCCACTTGTTAGAGTAACAACACTCAGGGTCTCAACACTTGTCACGGTCACAACACTTGACACAGTCACAACACTAATCAGTGTCGCGGAGGGTTGGGGGTTTGGGGGTGGGGGTTCATCGCTCAATTTTGGTTAAACAGACAAAGCTTTACCTGTAATGAAAAACTGCCAAACCCAATTTCGTCGCCTTCTTCGTGTTGTCGGGAACAGCTTCTTCGTTTATTTGTGAAATTTCCTTCGTTTGTTTTATATACGGTAGCAAGCCGGGAAGCCATTTGCACGTCGCGAGTTTGAGGTAAAAAAGCACTCGAGTTTGAGGTGAAAAGCACTGGATATCCCGAGTTTGAGTTGCCAATCAGAGCGCGCAAAAAACAATCTCCACTGTTTTAGTATATACAAAAGGATATTAGTTACCTGACGGTTTCCTGATATTTCGAACGACCTCAAAGAAGAACATCGTGGCGTGCAAATTTTTTATTACTAAAAAATACGACGAGGAAATAATTCTTGTTTCGAAAGTGTCAGACCACTCGGCAAATGCCCCACAAATACCCGTGAAGGTAAAATTGAACTTGAGTAACCCATAGCGTTGTGAAAAATAATTAATATCGTCGCTTTTTTTTATCTCTAAAAGCTCTTTGGGGAAGCAAGATACAATACGAAGGTGAATGCACCGCCGCTGCATTTTTTTGGCGCACAATCATTAACTAGAACGGCAAACTAACTACAAACTTTATAAAAGCAGATGGAATGATTTTTGCAACAACGAAATCAATGTAAAAGTGATGCTCATCCCGTTAAAAAAGTTCAAGATGTTTACAATTAATGCATTGATATCTGAAATTGCATGGTTAAGGCGAGAGTACCTCTGTTTTTGTGTCATACCTTTCTCAACAAGGCCAACCTACAATTATAGTATTCATTGTTTTTTTCAAAAAGAAATGATTAACTAAAAGTGGAAAGTAAAAAAACAAAAAGAAACATTCAGGCCCAAATTTTGTTCTTATATAATTAGTTATGCAGCATTGATCATTCCGTGTTATTACAGACAGTAGAGTATACTTCTCCATATAGGGTCCAATCAGTCGTGAAGTAAGCGTGTATATCTGTACGTGTGTGTGGATAAGACCTCCCAGGCTGTCTTGTATGTATGTAAAATACCAACAAAATTATTATTTTCTATCTCTTAACATTCCTGTGTATTGACGTTAAACTGACGCTTCACTTTTACAAGTAGTCTCAGTATACGTGCCTCGTTGCAAGTGGATGTATAAACAAGAATGCGTTTTAAACTTCCGGTCACTTTAGGTTAAGAAGTTTCCTCTTCCAGCCGGGGACCCTTATTTTTTGTGGATTTCCGGTTGGTTGATATTTCTCATTAAGCATCAAGGGTGGATTTTTGTCGCATTTGCCTACTGGATTTTTTTTTATTGTTTTTAGGCTTAAAAACATTAAAAAATACCAGCCGGCAAATGCGACAGCTATACCCGTATGTTGCAAATGAATCCACTCTAAATGTTAGAGCTAGTCACCGTCTGGTCGTGCTGTTACAAATAGACCTCATTCCCGATGCCGGCCGCCATCTTTAAAAAGCCGCCATCTTTAAAATGCCACGTAGGCAAACAAGTGAGAAATTTTTCCAATACAAGAAATTGAGTCGAGTTTGTTATTCCTGACAACAAAAAATGAACAACTTTTTATAGATATTAAAGACGATAACGGAAAATTATGGGTGGAAGTGACCATTGTTACTTTTTTTAATCAGTAGCGACCGTACGTGTGTAGATGTCCTCACAGCAAGAAATAATTACATTAATTTTGTCGAAACTCAAGCCACACATTTTCTATGACTATTAAATCGTCGTTTCGTTTTGTGAGAATTAACAAGGTCGACCGCGATTTCTTGCATTAGCAAATTTTATCTTTTGTTTGCCCCCTGAAATACCACGTGACATTACTTTAATATCCCATCAACCCCAAAGAGCGTGCAAATATGGCGGGTATCATGAATAATGTCTATTGCGCAAAATAACTGCGAATTTTTTCATGTACTATGATTATTTCGTTAATCTGTATCGCAATTCGCCACAAAGCGGAACTTGCGTTAGACCATGTCGTTTGACAAAACAGTGTGCTCTGTGAGTGTGAGGAAATTTTATCTAGATGAGCTGAAATGGATTCTTTTATAAAATTCTCACTCTTCTCGAAATAAAATGGCAGCTATCATTTCTTAAAAACAATTCACGGAAACGGTTTTGTCCTGGCAAAAGGTGGCAAAACATCAGGCACTTAAGTGAACGTTTTGCTGTAATGTGGTTAAAGCCATTGTGTACGTCACCGATGTGACTCAGTATTTTCAATCTATGGTTAGTGGAAAACAATGTATCAATTCCTCCCACAAAAACGCACATATGTTCAGTAAAGCGAGACTAAACTTAACTATAAGTCTTTTAACTCAATATTCAGGAATTATCATGGTTTTTGTGGCACCAAAAATCTTTGGCAGTCACTTACAACTTCCTTAGTCTTTGCTCTCACCGAAGCATTTTACACGTCTATTCTAGCGTAAGGAAGTCCAAACATTTTGTGCATAACGAGGAAGAATTTCAGTTTGAATGAAATCTTCTTCTTGTCTTGATTTAACTTACAAATTTTACTTTTGATTAATCTTAACAGATTATTCTTTGCCGCTGCTTACGTTTGGCCGTGGGGCGAAAATCTGTCCATGTGCACAAGCATGGCTACGTTCTACTCGTATTTGTTAGTGTTTCACTGCTTGAGTTTAGTTCATGGTCAGTTACAGATGGAAATTAACAGGGATTTGTCGTTACTGATCGACGACTCCTTCAAACTACCCAGAAATACCACCGAGTGCCTTGTCATTGGAGACATTCTCTCGCCTTCGTGCTTCAAATATCGTGCTTCTCCGCGGCGTCTACGCAGAACTCCTTGTTGGTGTTCATGTTCATCAGTTGCGCTCGAAGTAGAGTCCCAGCAGTCCCGGTCATTGTTTTTCGAACCGAGCAATTCTTGCCTGGAGGTCAGCTTGGCTCGTCGCAGATCAGGTAATATAACTTGTTTAAGGTATCGATTTCAAAGTGATACAACTACAACTATTCTTGGTTTTTTGTAATCATATAATGTCCAGAAAGAGATCGTTTTCAACTTAACTGCGTTCTTAAGGATGAACGTTTCCCCTGACATTTCAAGTAGATGAATGTTACCAGGTTCAAGGTTCTTGCACGTTACTGAATTTTGCCTTTTCATTGACATAGAATACCGTATTTACTCTAACCTGAGATCAGGCTCTACTTTCATTTCGCTTTGAAAATAACATTCCGGCGGACAAGGCAAAACGAAAAGAGAGCCTGATACCAACCTTCTACGAAACGTCTTCCGCCGTCTTTTTAGATTGATTGACATTTGCCAAATCAGCCAACCAAAATTAGTTCCGTTGCTTGTTTTTTTAGTATGCAATTTTTTTTCATACGTGGGAAAAATGTAGACTCGCTGACTTAAAAAATAGCTTTTGGCTTTTAATTTTTTCAACTAAAAATAAAACGGTCAGCACAATGATATTTAACTTCTTGCGAGATTAAAGGAGATCTCAAAGGTTATTTCTGTTGGCGTAGAAGGTAAAAGTTTTCGAAAAGACGGCGACACGATGTTCTAGTTTTAATATTTTGGCTAGGTGCGCTCGAATTTAAAATACTGAAAAATCTATTTGTCTGTTGCCTTAATATTATCCATTGTACTAACAATTAATGGGGGCCGCACCAGTGCCTAAATTTGTCCGATCTCTTGCTTGTGATTACCGTAATGATTCACGATTTAGCGCCCTCCTTCCAATAAACCCACCCAAGACTCTTGGTCCATCCCCTTCGAATAAGCGCCCTCTTCAAATGTGGTTTTGTTAATACATAAGAGTACGGGTACGTACTTCATTTAATAGCACACAAACGAACGGTAATGCCACATTGCAAAAACAGTGGTCTTATTTCCTTGTGAGTACATAAATTCTTCAAACGAATGATTTCTTCTTCAAATTTTGTGGCGATTGCTCGGCTGGTCGTTTTGGCGAGGAAGGATCCAGGGACAACAAGCCCGTTTTCCAGTCTCCTTGATCCATTCACCTTGACTTGCACTTCGTTCTCACTACGAGCTTTTTGAAGAAAGGTGAATGTAAGGAAGGAAAGTTTCATCGGCACATGCTCAACAAGTTTCAGGTCCCTTACGTTGAACATTTGGTTGTTTCTCAAAATAGAAATAAGCGCCCTGTCCCGAATAAGCGTCCTCCTTTGAGGCACCAAGAGTAAATAAGCGCCCTGGGCGCTAAATCGAATCATTACGGTAAGTCTATTTTTTTTACTTGTCACGCGCTTAAAACATGGGTTCGAGTTATTGAGGGTAAAATTATATAGAAATGATCTGAAAAGAAACAAAAATTAGTATTACTTAGCATGAGGTTCGAGTCAGTAGCGCCGGTTCGAGTTATGGGAGTACGATCGACTTCATATCCTTTTTAAACGATCTTTCTCTCATTGTGCGTTTTAGAATATTCCGTATATTCCGTGTTTTGTTTTAGAATATTCTGTAAATTCAGTCTTTTAGTATATTCTGTATTAAGAATATTGCATGTATTCCGCCATTCCCTTCCGCCAGTGCGCCATTCTGCCCAATAGGATCACCCGCGTACACTTGCAATTAGCGAATTTACTAGAGAAACAAACGTCTCACAAATATATTTTTTTATAAATCCAGGTAAGTATTATCTGCCACTTTGGAAAAACGATACGACACTTTTAAAACTGCATGCTCAACTGACCTATAAATAAAACGAACAACAATATTACAAACACAGTTTGTAGTTCTCCTTATTTGTGTTGTTGTTTTACTGCAGGTCTAAAAACTTGGCTCGCTAAATTTACTAATTAGCAATTAACAAACAGCAAACAGCCTACGAGCGAGGACCACTCATATTCGAGGGCGGAGTTTATTTGAAAGTGGGACGAGACAAAGAACTCATTTTTAACAACGGCATTATGTTTTTTCCGTTTTTCTATTAATTAACATAATCAGGAACCATGACATAACTAACGTACGTGTGTAATGATTTTGATTATATCAGGGCAACGGCGCTTATTCGGGGGCGGCGCTCATTCACTCTTTTTCTTTTTCGGCGTGTAATCGGGGACAGCGCTTAATCGGGTAAATACGATAGGCCTTCTACTGAATCTGTACTGTGTGTATGTCATTGAGTTTGTCGATTCTTTCATACCTTAGCGTCGCATCCGCGATTCATTCGTTACTAAAATATGAAACGGGGAACGGGGAACGGGGAACGGGAAACGGGAAACGGGAAACAGGAGATGTGAATTGGGGGACGGGAAATTTGACGGGAATGGGGTAATGAAAATAGGAACCTAAAGATTTTTGAATTTTTGACAACATTGTCTCGCACCCACTGTTCTTTCACCGTAGGGTGTGGTTTACTTTTCACCGGCGAGACGGCACACTTCTCCATATCTTCTATTTCTCCAATCGGTGTTACTCAAAAGGCCATCAACGTCCCTGCTAACAACACATGTAGCTTTTACTTTGGGGAGAAACTCCATGCACAATACATTGGTTGCGACGGAGACTGGAGGGAGATCCCATCAGACAGTGTAAATGAGAGTTTAGAGGTTACTCCTGGTTGGAACACGAGCCAGCTGGAACTCCGGGTTGGTATATTTAAAACGTGGATGGCACTTGAGTTCCTCGCAGAGCCCTCGTGGAGAGAGGTGTAGAAATTTGTAGAAATCTGCCTCGCGCGCATGAATCGTGCTTGGATCACAGAGCGAGAATTGAACACCTTTTCACTATATTTCTATCGGTTTGGTTGGTATCCGCCGTTGCTTAGCAACAAAATTACGACCAAACAAGCCTAACCTGGTTGCTTTTGCGGCCTTTTTAGCGGTTAGAATTGCTTTCGACTATGAATTTCGAAAGTACAAGTACTTTTAAGAAAAAAAATTTATAACAAATCGTTTTGAACCACTAGCTTCCAAATAGGAGCCAAAACCGAGGTATTGAGAGAACAGGGATCCCTGGTTCGAAACCTGGAGGGGTCGTTGATTGATTGCTTTTTCTACGATCAATTTTCAAACCCACTAAAAGGTGGTTGTATATACGGAACAAGCAGCCTAACAGGTTTCCTGTACAAACTAGCAAGTCGAATGTCCCATTTCTTTTTCATTTTAGACGAAAGGCAACGTTTCATCTTTCCTTAACGATAACCCCGGTCGAATCTTTAGAGTCGCACTGCAATACGATAACCCTGTTAGTACGACTGAAGGGAAGTTACATTTTTATATCCAACGGTTTGATTGCTCAATTTAGAAAGACTAGAACACTTTAATAGGAGCAAATTCCAATGCTAAAAAAAGATGTAGTTGTTTACTAAAATGGAAAATCCACAGAAAACAACCCACTATTTTTATTTGCTGTACAGTGATAGAAAATATTCTGTTGTTTTACCTTACTAGACAAGAGATACCGCTTCATCTTTTCTTCGCAAGAACCCGGGTCGGATCTTTAGAGTCGCAGTGCAATGTCGCCATCAACGTAAAAACGCTGTCGCCAAAAGCACCTGTGTTATGTTCAAGGTTCCTGGCACAATATTTTGTAAGACATTGAAGCAAAATAATGCTGTTGTTGTTGTTGTTGTTGTTGTTGTTATTGAGTTTTAATAAGCTGAAAACAAGTAGTCGGAGGAGACATTTACAATCGGAATGAAAAACAGGAATGAAGAAAAATAAGACTGCCTCAAAAAAAATTAAATAAACAAATAATAATAATAATAACAATAATAATAATAATAATAATAATAATAAAGAAAACAAGAGAAAAGGAAAAAATAATGAAAATAATAATAGTAATAATGATAATGGTAATGATTCCTTCCTATAAAAAAGAATGCTATTTCAAGATAGACGACGCGGGTTTTGAATTTGAGCTTCATTTTCATTTTTAACTTCACAATGTCATTGGACCACGATCTTTCCGATCACGCATACTTAACTGAATCGTGAACAAACATTATAAGTACTAAGAATATAACTGCCAATTTCCTAAACAACTTGACTTGACTTTCTTAGCTTGCGATGGCTTTTCATTTTTATCACTAAGTTTAAGCAAAGTGTTTTAAACTTAACTATCTAATATCCACATTTTTAGGCCCAATTCCTCGACAGAATTCGTCAAAGCAATCTGCAACTTTACCACCTCCAACTTTGGAAATAACCAACACCACAGGATTCCCACCTCGTCCAACCACTCAGGCAGAAAAGATAACGACATGCACACAAGCTGTAGTAACAACTGAGGTTTGGAAAGAATAACAGTGTCATTCTCCTCGTTTAAACTATTCCGAATTCCGATATAATATTGGAATTTTTTGCAATGAAATTCAAAATCCTGGGCTTTAGAATCTGGAATTCAGCTCACGGAATCCGGAATCCCGCTAAACATAGAAATCCAGAATCGCAGTTTCAGTGACAAAGAATCCGGAATCCTGTACCTGGAATCCAATCCATGACTATCTTGGAAAATCTTACATTAGGCAATAGGCCATTTCCGAGTTCACCCGGGCCTCTGTTTCAAAACGAGGGTAGCTGCTCAGCGTTTTATATGGAAATCATTTTTCATTCTCATGCAAATAAAACTCTTTTTCACCAGAAAAGGTTGTGTAACTAGCCTCATTTTGAAAGTGAGGGTTTTTGGAATTCGGAAGTGGCCTATTCGATACTCCATCAAATATTTCGGAAATGTTTTCCAAAAGTTCGTGATAAATTTCTTGTTCCTTTTTGCGGCGAAGTAAGAATTGTTTTCAACTGTGTCTTTTTGAGAGTTATCACATCTCTAAGAGAAGACGAGAGTACACTGCATGGTTGGGTACTAAGGAATTAATATACAAACGTAATCGACTGGTTAATTGAGTGATTAAGTTATAAGTGAATAATTAATTTATTTGAACTTTTTCTTCTACAACTTGTTTAATTATTTTTTGTCTCTTATCAGGAAACCACCTCTCGGATAAAAGGTAGTACACAGCAAGATCAGCTAGTTATCTTTTCATCTTATCGGCTTTCAGTCTTTTAGCTTTTTATATTAGCCTTTCAAAACGTTAGCTTTTTAGTCACTCAGTCTGTCAGCCTGTTGGATGATCAACCTATCAGCCTGTCAGATTGTCTTTCTGTCTGCCTCTTAGTCTGTCAACCTGTAATAGCTTGTCAGTCTACCAGGCTGTCAGGCAGTCAGCCTCCGTTTTATCTTGACAATCTGTCAGCTTTTCAGCCTGTCCGTTTGTCAATCAATCAGCTTTGCTAGTCTGTCAGCCTGTCGGCCTTCAAGCCTGTCAGCCTGTTAGATTGTTCGCAAGTCAGCCTGTCTTCCTGTCAGCCTGTAATAGCTTGTCAGACTGTCAGGCAGTCAGCCTCCGTTTTATTCTGACAGTCTGTTACCTTGTTAGCCCGTCACAGTCTGTCAACCAGTCAGCTTTGTCAGGCTGCCAACTTGTCGGTCTGTCAGCGCTTCAATCTGTTGAAGGGCCATGGCTTGAAAAGTTAGTTGTTCAAGGCTTTATCAAATCAGTTAATATAATAATTTTTTTTATGTCTGCTTGTTAGCCTGTCAACCTGTCACCTTGACAGCTTGTCAGTCTCTTGGCTTCTCAGAAAGCAAAACAGTAGGCCAGTCTGCCTGTCTGCTTGTCAGTTTGTAAGCCAGTCAGCCTATCAGCTTGTCGACTTATGGTTGTCCGTGGATAGCCTGTCAGTCTGTCAGTCAGTGGGCCAGATTGCCAGTCTATCAAACTGTTAGCCTACTAGTTTGTTAACTTGTTAATCTTTCAAACTGGCAGTCGTCAGTCTTTTAGTTTGACAGCTTGTCAACTCCTTCTACCTCGAATGGTCCGAAGTTGTTAAAAAAGCTGCTAACTTTAAAGCAAAGCCGTAGCGCCCACCTATCAGAGGAAGTTCACTACCAAATCAGAACTCGAAACAAACAATGAATCATGATCAGAAATGCACTTAATTAATGGAATCTCAAAAGGCTTTAACCATATGTCAGAACTGGCCGCGGCCAAACCGACGCAGTTGTAAAGAGATTTCCACTATTAATCAGTACTATTCAGCCAGATCAGCTTATTTTTGAACGTGGTATGCAAGGAAATGATTGGTGGCGCGGTCAGTTCTGAATTTTCAGATCCACACATCGATGCACACGTAAAGCATGTAATTCTTTCCAACGTGAAGCAGTATAGAAATAACAAATAATTGTGTGAATTATATGAAGTACCTAAGGTCCGACAAATTATGTGCAATTTGGGAAATAAGTTCTAACGGCCATCTGGAATACACGTATTACCGATGACTTTTAAGATCTCTAATGTCATTCGTTAACACCTTTAAAAATGATGTATTTGCTTACTGAACTAAAACTATGCCTCCTTTAATTTTAACAGGTTAATTGGACTTTGCGGTGACTAACGAAATTCAGCCAACTTCTTATCCACCTTTAAGGTGGAATGATCCCAGGCAAAAGGAAAAACGGAAAAAAACTTTCACACTCGCACAGTACGACTTCAGATCACTTTCGTCGTACGTTTCGAGCTAAGATCGACATACTTACGATGTAATGCATCAGGTCATTTAACCAACAGAGGGCGCAGACATGGGAAGTAAAAATCAAATGACCCTCCAGGCGATAAATAATGACCGGTCCTAAAGGTCTTCGCTGAAATTGCTAACCCGTACATTCATGGAGAGTTTCGAAGAACAGGCAAGAAGTATATCATACTACAAGCCATGATTCTGAATCCCATTAGCGTCCATATCTAGCGTCTTACAGCATCTGACAACCATCAACCTTGAATACCTCTCACCATGGAGACGAAGGATAACAACAAACTCATCTTCCTTCTGGACACACAGTCTTTAGGGCAACCGGACGAACACCTCTTTACCAGCTTATAAAGGAAGCTAACATAATGCACTGATGGGTCATTGGCTTAGCCTGTGTTTTACACCACCAGCAATCAACAACACGTAGTATCGTTAAGTATATTTGCCAGCCCCACCGACATCATGTAGCAGACGATCTGTTATCTCCAAGGAGAAAACAAATATCTTCCAATCTTTCCTTGTTTCTAATGCTACTCCTCTTTCTTTTTTCCTGCAGAAAATTTTATTCATTGCCGAAACTAGCCAAGCCAAGCAGCATGCAGTGCTTAACCTGCGCCTGAGTTCAAATCCACTGCGGATTTTACCGAATGTTAGAGGTCTGCCAAGCAACTTCGCCACTGCCTACAACAGCAAGGCGTACGCGTTGCCTTCAAGTCGAAGACAACACTCAGCAAGACGTTTGCCTATTAAGCAAGACGGCTTAGTTTACACGTTTCCCTGTGATTCGGTGTTTACATTTGGGTGACACTGGAAGCCTTGGCAAGGTAGGGTCATTATGATTATGAGTTAGCAGAGCCTGGTTCCAGACTAAATATGATTGACACTCGACTCCACCTAGGCCTCTCCGGTTACAGAACACGCCCAGCCATTCACTGGCTTATCACGACATGCGTGCTCGGTTGCATTCTCTATTATTCAGTTTTGGAATGTGCCGTGTTGCTCGCTCATTTGTGACAAGAGATATCACTCCTCTCCGAGCTGGGAACCCATATTTTACATTTTAAGGAAGGTTGGAACATTTTCTTTTGATAAAATGGAATGAATTAATTGTTTAATATGAACTTTCTCCCAGTACTTATGTCCCACGGCATTTCCCACATTACAGGAATGGTTCTATCCCTACAAAAAAATGGTAATACAGCTAGCATCCAGGCGTACACTTTGCTCATGTTGTTTGAGCCATTGAGTCGTGTACGTCGCCTGATGCAATTATTTTTGTCCTACGGTTACTGGCAAACAATATCAACACAATGCCATTCGTCTCTTCCCTCGTTTCGTCGGGGGTGGGGCGAAGAGACGGATGACATTTCAGACTACTCCAGTGCTGTGTTTTGCGTACGTTTCACGTCGTACAAAATCAAAACGCGGTTGATCATTACGAGTGGCAAAATGATCAGATTTCTTTCTATGTAATCCATTTGATCTTAGTGGAAGTCCAAACGAAGGATGACTATATGCCTGCCGCACATGCGTAATAACAACCTTGAGATTTAGCCTCCCACGCAGACGTTCTTAGGGTTCGTCACGCGTTCTTGCCCCACAAACGTCTGCTGAACCGAAAGATAAATTCATTTCCCATTGTTCGCAAATATCAGCCGGAGATCACATGCAGATTATCGGAGATCCAATCGGCGCTTTTTAAGTCAAAGTGTTGACAAGCCAAACACATACGTACAAGTTCTGTAGAGAGAGATACGTGACCAAAGATTTTTGCTGCGGACGAGAATCTAGGATATAAGCTTTGGGTTTTTGTATATTTCCCTCTGTAAAGGCTGGATTAGATGTCGTTTGTTGGTAAAGTTGTTCTTTGGGTGATGCAACGGCGGGTACCCTTGTAAGACTGAATTAAAGGCAGAATTATTTTTCACACGTTATTGTTTTGTAGTAAAGCCGACTTCCGTTCAGCAAATTTAACCTCCGAGGTATTTTTTTTCAATGAGATATTGTGAGGGTAACCACTAGTACGAACGCTTGTGAGTTAACTGAGTAGTTTGTCCTAAAACTGTACGATCTTCACCTTTCATGAGACCTTTCTGATCTTTTCTGGAGCTATAAAGTCAAGCGCGAAATTTCTCAAGGTCCAAAGTATACTTCCCGGATCTGGAAGTCTGCTGTGATTGCTCTACTTTTTTTCCGCTCAAGTCAGCAGACGTTCGTGGGGCAGGAGCGTGACGAACCCGAAGAACGTCTGCGTGGGAGACTACCTTGGGATTAGGATTGCGGGAAAAAAAAAGTGAAACTGAATAAATAATATTTGAGTAAGAGATTAACGCATGCTATTTTTATCACGCTCGCCTCATTCTTGGGGAGAGTGGTGATGTATGAAGGTCATTAGCAAAAGATCCACTTGACACACTATGGAACTCAGTAATGGACAAACTTGTCGGAAAGTAGAGGGTCTGATTTTTGATCTCTGTCGATTCCTTAAAAATATAATAACTTTTTTTATAATAAATGTCTAATGTATGTGCTTAGTTTAATACTTAAAAGTGATGGTAAATGATGGGCCGCTTACAAAGTCTTTAAATATAATTTTTACATTGGTTCTGCGAAAAAAAAAATCATTGTTTTTAAAGAAAAAAAGAAAAGGGGCATCTTCTCCACCAATATGGCCTCGTTATTTTGTCACCTGTTTGCAAACCAGAAATCAAATACAAGCAGTTTTTTATTGTGTGGATATAACAAGTCTCCAGTCTTGAAAGTAAACTACCAAAAAAGCACTAAGAATTCTGCCATTTTTTCATTGTTTTGTACAAAGCAGCTCTTCCGTCTGGGTTACAGCGTGCGTGCTCAGTTTCATGTGTTTCAGTTCCATTGAGAATTAAGATAAAAAGAATGCACGTTATTTTCCCACACTAGAAGTAAGATACGATTCCTTTCCGAACTGGGGACAAAAATTCGGCTTTTAGTTTTCGGATGCCTGAAGAACTTTTATTA
This sequence comes from Porites rus, assembly GCA_964035705.1. Taxonomy (NCBI): domain Eukaryota; kingdom Metazoa; phylum Cnidaria; class Anthozoa; order Scleractinia; family Poritidae; genus Porites; species Porites rus. The sequence goes on along the minus strand of OZ038004.1, from coordinate 18,953,662 downwards.
AGCTGGAAATTGTTCAAAATAAAGGACTTATCCGTTTTTCTATTTCACCGAACGAAGTTTGCTTTAGATCATGTCCATTTACATTTTCTTCTAAGGGCGAGAATGATGTTGATGTGAGTGAATTCATCTTCTTGTAATTTCTCTTAGTACCAAAATTGACAGCTCTCAAGTTCTCCTCACTGACCTACACCTCACTTTTAACATTTTTATCCCTACACAATGTGGTAAGACAGCACTGTATTAGATAAACTTTTTGTTGCTGCTGTTAAAGCCATTGAGTCATTTGCGTCACCTAGCTGACGCAAAGATTATTTGTGATCTACTCAGATACTGTAGAACAATATCAATATATGCCCTGGTTAAATTCTCCGGCAAAAGCGCCCATATATGTTTATTAAAGCGAGGAGGAACTGAAATATACACCCTTCGACTCAATATTTAGTTCCAATTACTACCGAAACAGGTAGACTGTTTTTTCGCAGACGCACGAAACAGCTGCCTCTGCAGAGAAACATATTTGAAATTAGGCCCACGTGATCTATCCCTGACGCCTCAAATGAAAGCACACGTGATCGCATTCCTTCACATTCCTGAGAATTAAAGGATGGCGGGCTTTTCCACAAACAAACAAGGAAGGTCTTATATCCGTGGTAAACACTCTAATTTATACCTTACGATTCGCATGAGATCATCGAAGGTATACACCTCATTTTCGTCCGCTGTAATCAGTCCGCATCGATCTTCCGGAAAAGATATATTATAGAACACTTTTAGCTGGATCATGTTGTATTACTAAACGAAAGCGGATAAGCGACGATAGACAGCCAAAGCGCGAGCAAAGAAATGCGAAGGAATGTTATCACGTGCGTTTGCACATGACCAAAAACATTCACCTTTGTCGCTAACGGCAACTGTTACGTACGTCTGCGAAAAAACAGTCTACCTGTTTCGGTAGTATGGTTTCTGCGGCTCCACGAATCTTCACCAGGAATTCGTAGCTCGCGTGGAAGCATTCATTCTAGCGAGAGGACGTCTTAACATTTTGTGAAAATCACCACATTCGAAGAGTTTTTTTTATTGATCTGACTGTGTTCTCTCTCCTGTCTGGATTTATCTGACGAATTGTACTTTCAGAAGCGCTATTGACAGATTTATCTTACAGGCTGTTTGCCTTTGGTAACAGATAGAATTCTCTTAAACTATCATGGCTACGTTTGTCCCCTATTTGATTGCACTCTACTGCTTGAGTTTAGTCCATGCTCAGTCACAGTTGTTAATCGAAATCGACAGGGATCCGAGTTTAGCGGTAGAGGACGACCTTAAACTGCCCAGAAATACTGCTGAATGCCCTGTTGACGGAAATAATAATCTATCTCCGTCATGCAGTAAATACAACGCTCAGTTGCTCGGAGGTTGTTTTTGTAAATGTGGCAGACCCATAGGGGAAAAGTATACTTTCTTTGAACCGACCAATTCTTGCTTGAAGGTCAGCTTGGCTCGTCAGAGATCAGGTAACTTAGTTTCATTTGGTGCGCTTACTTACATTACCTTTTAATTAATGTCTTCTCTTTAATTTAAGTTACAAAGTTTGCAAAATATTAACTATCAGATTGTCCCAGGTGACAATCAAATGTCAAAAGGAGGATCGATTTAGCTAGTATTCAATTTGGTGTTGCTAATTAACCAGAACGTATGTTTCGCAGAGTCAATTTCTGGAATCGTGAAATCTGTCACTTAATACAAAGGCAAGGATAGGTTCGCGATTTTTAGTTCAATCAATTTAATTATTTTATTCTAATTGAGATATTGAAGCATTGATGCTGTACAGAAGCTAATCGTTGTAAGCCCTGTGTGGTGTACGAGCTTTTTGCTTTTAAAAGCAAGTTTGCATCTTTGTGCGCAATCTTCCTTCCTCATGTTGATCTTTTCTAATTATACGTCAAGAAAGAGATAGTTTTTGTGTGGAGCAATCCGACAATAATGTTGATGATGATGATGACGATGATGATGATTATGATTAGCCCTCTTACGTGAACAATGGCATGGTACCCTGCATCAAATAGAACAAATAAATTGTTTTCAGAGTTTACAGGAACTAATGTTATATTTTTAGCTCTGTGTTTGCGAACAACCTTTTACCACTTTTTTTATAGTAATGGTTGGCAATAATGGTTATGATGTACGTGTCTGCTTTTTACGGCGAATATTGTATGGTATTGATGGATGAAATACTTTGTTGCCATAAATCTTGTTGTCATAAATATCTTAATGAAGGGGGAAATTTGTACACACGGTGATAATTGTGCCAGAAAAGCTCTTATTCTAAACTTTTATTCACAAAACAAGTAATACGACGAATTGAATTCACGAATTGTTTACCGTTCGCCAATATTCCTTTTAACTTGAAATGTGAGTAGAAGAGCCAATCTGGTCGTTCGAAACAGCAAGTTGTCATAAATATCTTAATGAAGGGGGACATTTGTACACACGGTGATAATTGTGCCAGAAAAGCTCTTATTCTAAACTTTTATTCACAAAACAAGTAATACGACGAACTGAATTCACGAATTGTTTACCGTTCGCCAATATTCCTTTTAGCTTGGAATGTGAGTAGAAGAGCCAATCTGGTCGTTCGAAACAGGAAGTTGTAGCACTCGATGATGATAGTAGCAGTAGTTGAAGTAAAGTAGCACTGCCTGTTTATACAGTGAAAATGTCCGTGCAGTGGGAAACAAGCTCCCTAGATAAATGATAATTCAGGTACTGTTTCTGACTAAACTGCTGAAGGGCAAAAAATGTAAAAACAAAACAAAAGGTAAAACAATCACAATCTTATAATTTATGCTAGACGATCAATATAAGAACAGTTTTATCTATAATTATACTCTCTCTTTTCCATTGCGGAAGATTTTTCCAGTGTAAGAGCTCACAGGATTGTTTGGGAAAACAATAATAAATGAATAAATACATAAATAAAGTCAACTTTGATACCTTGGGTTAGCCCTAAACCAATGAAATTAAACAGGGGCACCCAACGAATGTTTTCTGTAAAATATCTGTTAGGAGAAGCAAATATTGCCTAGGACTTTCCATTAGTTGAGGACACCTAAAAATTTCTCAGTCCATGACTTTTCCATTCATGTACAATTTTCGAAGCATATCTAATATATAAATTCCCTACGATTTCCTGAAGTTTATGGATTGAAAAATGCGATGGAGTACGTCCAACTGCATCTAAAATTTTCGGGAAAATAATATTCGAGCCCTTGTAATTTCGAGAAGACTAAAGTTCTCTTAGGATGACAGAACAGATACAAATTTTATAGCGCCTCTTAGAATGCACTAAAAAAAATTCTAAAAAAACTAAAAAGTATACTCTGGGTAGCCTAAAAAGTGTTTTCAATGTATTTAGGAGGAAACTGTCGTTGGGTGATCCTGATTGAAGGTTTTTTTTAAGAGCAGCGGTAAGTGTCCAGACACTTTACCAGGTATAAAGGTCTTTGCAAATAATTTATTTCATGCATTCGTTGGACTGTCTCATACATTTTTTTTTTCGTCACAGAATGTAATTTGCTTTTCACTGGCGAGACAGCGGGCAGTGCCTTAACTTTTATTCCCTCAACCGGTGGTACTCCAAAGACCATCAACCTACCTGTTAACAACTCATGTAGCTTTTACTTTGGGGAGACACTCTATGCACATTACATTGGTTGCGACGGAGCCTGGAAGGAGATCCCACCAAACAGTGTAAATGAGAGTTTAGAGGTCACTCCTGGTTGGAACAAAAACCAGCTTCAATTCAAGGTATTAGTATTGGTAGTCGCATGACACTGCAGCTTTTAGTTGGGATTAATGATAATGCATTGGGACATCTTACTGTAGATGTGGAGAGTTTTCACATGACGTCACACCCACGCCATATTGGTGTGGTAAAGTAATAAACCAATGGCCTTTTTTTTTCCAAACCAATATTATTGGATTAAAACTGTTATTTTTATGTTAAAACTTCCCTTTTTCCCGATGAATTGGCATAGCTGCTGCTGACCACGTGAGTGAAATCACTCTATACAGTTGCAACGCCATACAACCAACTCCTTATCAACACCTTTAATTTATTTCCTGTGCCAACAATAGACAAATCATTTCATTATTCCAAAGTATCGTTCAAGAACACGATAACCCTGTTAGCATGATTGAAGGGAAGTTACATCTTTTATATGCAGCGGTTTGATTGCTCATTTTAGAAAGGCTAGTAGCCGAACACCTTAAAAGGAGCAAATTCCAATGCCAAAAAGGACGTACACCTTTAGTTGTTTAATAAAATTGAAAATCCACAGAAAACCTTGCACTTTTTTATTTGCTGTACAATTATAGAAAATATTCTATTGTTTTACCTTACTAGACGAGAGATACAGCTTCATCTTTTCTTCGCAAGAACCGGGGTCGGATCTTCAGAGTCGCAGTGCAATGTCGCCAACAACGTGAAAACCGTGACGTCGCCAGTAGCACCTGTGTCATGTTCAAGGTTGAAGGCAGAATACAGTGTAAGACCTTCAATAAATATTCATGAATATACATGTTGTAAATATGGAAAAAAAATTGAAAATTCATAGTAAACTGAATGGAAAGAAAAATAATCCCTTAAAGGGCAACAAAATGTCTCGAAAATGTCGGGTTGTTTAAAGATAAACTCATCTGCGAATTAATTTGATTTGGATCTACTTATGCCGATTATGTATATATTAATTAAGTCTTTAAAAAAGCTGGCAAGATTTTTCGGGAACTATATTTATTAAATACCTTGTCCTTGATTCTATTTCAAGACAGCCGAAGGTGTTTGATATTCATTTTCACTAAAGTGTGCCTATGGACAAGAATCTTTGCAACAATAATCACCGCGTTAAACTGAATCGCCAGCTTTTCTTCTACCCAGTAATGAACCATTACCAAAGCAAAAAACTAGAGATAAAGTTCCGGCAACGAATTTTTTCTTCATCACAGTACAAGACCTAATAGGCCATTTGCACAATGACGTAAATTTACTACAACAACTAGAATGCTTCACTGTCTTGCTTTCTCGTGCAAACTAGAGCTTTCGTTGTCTTAATTCTGGTTGGGATTGCCAAACTTAAAGTGGAAGGAAAAGGGAAATGGATTCTGGCAGTAGGACAAAGACGCCATCGTGCAAATGGCCGGCTTATTGATACTGTAAGCTACAAAATGAATTCAGAGGGTGTTTTAAACTTAACTTTCTATAAATATACCTTTTAGGTCCAATTCCTCAAAAGACTCCGTTAAACCAATCCGCAACTTTACCACCTCCAACTGTGGAAATATCCAGCACCACAGACCTCCCACCTGGTCCAACAACCGCTCAGGCAGAAAATATAACGACAGGCACACCAGCTGTAGTCACAAATACGTCAAGTAATGTATAAAAATTATTTAAATACCTTCTATATTGGTGGCAAGATTTTTCTTTGCGGGGGGGGGGGGGAGGGGGGAATGATACTTAGCCCTTGATGCTGTTTGAAGCATAAATCAGTCTCTCTCTTCATTTAAAGATAACCTACGGGGGGTGTTTATTTTAAGTTGACCTAATTACAACAGCTCTGCTAAATTTTTTAGTGCTATTTACAAAATAAATCGACGGGTGTTTTTAACTTAATTTTCTATCAACTTATATACATATGCTTATATTTTAGGCCCAATTCCAAAACAGAATTCGTCAAACCAATCCGTAACTTCTGGACCTGAAACTGTGAAAATAACCAGCATCACAGGCCTTCCACTTCGTTTAGCATCCAATAAGGTAAACAGCATAAAGACAGGCACACCAGCGAAAGTCACAGCTGAGGTTTGTCTTGTATCCTGTCTTACGAGCTTTAGAAAAAGTGTATGTTCTCAAAGTTCCCATGAAATTTCCCTACCTCTCTGCAGGATATACTTACCCCACCTAAAAAAGATGGTGTTAAAACGATTCAAGAAGTGCAGGTGAGTAAGTTAGTGGCCACGGCTATCCTATTTCAAAGGTTACTGTCAAAATACTAAAATAGTCGGAGGTTCTAGCGTTATAGCCAATCTTCGAAGCAAAGCAACGAGAATTTGAGTTGATTATATTGCGGGTATATTCAGTTTTAGGAAAGATAACCCAGCATGGTGGGTTAAGTGCATTGACTGCGATTCCGCCATATCACACCAACCCCGCAATAACGAAAATATTTTTTGTAGCCGACAAAAAGTCAATTTTTTTCTGTCGAAACAAGGTAATTAAATAACTATTTGACTGATAAATGAATTAATTGAATTATTTGTTTATTATTTTCTTTTGGTTTTTAATGTGTTTTGTGTCTTTAAAGGTTACCACTTCCAAAATGGAGACTCGGGAGAAGATAGAACACAGCGAGGTCAGCTTTACAGCTCCTCAACTTATTAATCCGTTTGCATCTAGTTTGTAAGCTTGTCAGTGTGTCAGCCTAACGAAAAGTCGGCCTTTAAACCAGTCTTCTCGTTAGCTTGTGCAACTGTTCGCCTGTTATTTTAACACCCAGTCAGGAGTCTGTCGGCAATCTGCCAATTTGTCAGCCTCCGTCCTTCTGACCACTTGCCAGATTGGCAGCCTGTCAGACAGCCCGCCTTTCACTTTTATATTCTGTCAACTTGTCAGCATGTCATTTTGTCAAAGACAAACTGACATGCTTGTCGATTTGTCAGCCTATTGAAATTTTAGCCGATCACTGAGCTAGCCTGTCTGCTCGTTAGCTGGTGCGACTCTTCGCCTGTCATTTTGTCAGCCAAACAACTCTGCCAATTTGTCAGCCTGTATTCCTGACAATCTTTCAATCTGTCCGCCTGACCGCTTGCCAGACTGTCAGAATGTCAGGCAGCCCCTCTTTCACTCTGACAGTCTGTCACCTTGTCAGCCCGTCAGTTTGTCCACCAATCAGCTTCTCAGCCTGCCAACTTGTCAGTCTGTCAGCTCCTTAATCTGATGAAGGTCCAGCGCTCCGAACGTTTGCCTGTCATTCTTTTCACATTCCTATTAACTCAGTTGATAACGGTTTAACTAAGATTTAGTAGGCCAATCTGCCTGCTTTGTTATGGGTTAACACTTTTCCATACCATTAACACGCTTGCTTTCCTAAAATGTTGTCTCCTATGATTAACAGGTTAAACTACTGGACCTCGCGTTGAGTAATTCAGCTTTTGTAGTATCCATCATCATCAGTAAGACGATCCTAGTAAACGAGCTCATAGTGTCTTTCGACTTAGAGTCGACGCTGCTCTGCTGGCCGCTCTGGAGAACGACCGCAGCCTTGCAGAGCGACGATGTATCCCTGCTCAGATTGCTGTTCTCCTGAGTTTCCTATCAAGATCAATATACCTCTAGGCTAACGGAGCAATTTATGAAAAACGAAAAGGAACAGTCATGACGAGTACGGTTTCCGCTGTTACTTGTAATATCGAAGAACAGGCAAAAACTACATCATACTAAAAGTAAAGAACCTTGGAAGTGCTATCTAGACTGGACCTTAACCGGAAGCGTCGATAGCTTCTTACAACATCTGAATAACCAGCGTCTTTCCATTCTCTTCACCATGGAGGAAAAGAGTGGCAATAAAACCCGCCTTCCTTTTAGATCTTGACAAGTACTTTCAAGTAATATATCAAACATGAGATGCAGTGTTTCGTCACCAGATGAAACACCGAGAAGAGAGTTGAAAATACGACGCGCAGCGGAGTATTTTTGACGAACTTCGAGGTGTTTCATCTGGTGATGCCCGGCCCGGGTATTGACCCTGAAATAGGCCTTTCCAAGAATTTTTGCGAAAAAACCCCCCATCTCTTTTGTGTATGCTATTGGGATTTGACTGATCTGACTGGATAGTTTTGATTAAAAGTGAAATTCTCATGAGGACGGGAATGGCCTCCGGTGGCCCGTCAGTTCTGGCAAATAGGAAGCGCCCATGATATTGTTAAGTGTCTTAACAGGCAGCTTTCTGTTATCTCCAAGGAGAAACAAAGTAACATTTCATCTGTCCTCAATTTAATATTAATCCTTATTCTTTTTCTGCAGATGACCAGCACCAAGAAACCGAGCATCAGTATTGGGCCTGCACCTGGTTTAAATTCACTTATTTTTTGGTGAATAACCTCTCCCCTGCCTACAACAATAAGGCGGCGCTGTTTGCAAGTCGAAGATAACAGCACTTAGTTCACATCTAGTTCGGCCCAAAGACGCTGATGACTAGGCTAAACTTGATGGCGTGGTTTGCACAGGGTTCCCTCTGAATGCGATACAAAGTTCACGGTTGGGTGAGACTGAAGGCAGAGACAGAGTCAAGGGCCTTACTATTGATATACGAATCTCCATAACCCAGACAACTGCCGTTTCCGAGAACGCTCTCAGCATTGAACACCACACGCTTTGTAATGAGGTAAAGTTTCTTGAACGCGTTCCTCATGGCTACACACGCAGGAGCAAAGGGACGATTACTAAAAGGCTTCACCTTGACAGCCGTTAGACAGTGGATAAGAAAATTACAGAAGCACGGATTACCATGATTAACAATCAAAACAAAAGGAGGGGGTTACTTGGTTTAACTTTTGATGGATATATGCCGCCGACCTCTCAGACGCCTACCCCATTATAGTCTATTCTGTGGCGAAAACAAAAGAGGACACTGCACGACACTGGGCCTCCAGGGCCGCTGAAGGAAAAACCAGTTGCGGGTACAGGGGGGAGAGTCTGGGGGATCCGGAGCCCCCCATCAGACCTGACGCTTGTTTGAGACTGAAATTCTTACATCGAAACTGGCTGATTTTTTAATGAAATGCTCGCTCCATTTTGCCACTAACTAAATTCCAGGGATATTCAAAAACGTAATTGTTTTTGGAAACGCTCCTGTGATCTGCTGGCCTCTGCTCGCAAAGCAGTTTTTCCCGCGTGAACGGCGACCGGCGTTCACAGATTTAGAAACACGTGGTTGTAAGATGTAATTTGCAACAAAAAAATTCAAAAGTCCTTCCTGAACCAAAGTTTGGATCCACCCCCCCCCCCCCCCCCACTTCCCAATAAAAAATTCTAGGATGCGCCCTTTTAAACAGAAACGATCGAAATGCGCCTAGCCTGTGGATACAGCCTTCTCTTTTAGCCCCTCGCTGCGGGAGATACGTCTGCGATTGCCGCCCCAACAATATTTATTTATTTATTTATTTCTGTCAGCTTATAGAAAATACTGTGGTTAGGCTGAACTCTGAACCCTTGTGTATTACAAAGCCTCCACCTGCTTTCGAGTTAAATACAAAAAAAACCTAGTCAGTGTAACTTTATGCAAAACTTTATGTATTTACACCTAGTTATTATTCAGTGTTGTTAAAATATTACACACACTTAGTTCAATAAGCCTTATACCTCTCTAATTGGCCATTTCGGAATTGCTTAGCGAACTGGGGCGAGTTCAAATTTAAAGTAATCGATAAACTGACACCACCATATAAAAGTCATGTCGAGATTAGTTATTTGACCAAGTTTGGTCAAATTAATTAATTTTTTTCATGATTTCTGTGACATTCCTGAAAATGGGCAAACATAGTGATTTTCGAATTAGCGCCTTCTAAGTGGTAGATGAATGACGAATTTTACAGTTTAACAGAAAAACTGAAAAACATTTTAAAGAATTTATATAGTTTGGGGGAACGCTGTCACAATATTACAAGCGTTTGTATAGATCTTTAACCATGTTTCAAGAGTCATAACTTAATCCCTGTTCAACTTTAGATGACCAAACTTAGTCAAATAACCAACCTCAACATGACCTTTTATATGGTGGCGTCAGTTTATCGATTAGCTTAAATTTTAAACTCGCCCCAGTCCCCAACTCCGAAATGGTCAATTACCAGAAACAAACTTTGTCACATCTGGCTGTATGGAGCCTCTCCTGTTTTAATTTCATGCCTATTCTGGGATAGGTTGATAATAATAATAAATGATAATAATAATAATAATAATAATAATAATAATAATAATAATAATAAATAATAATAATAATAATAATAATAAATAATAATAATAATAATAATAATAATAATAATGATAATAATAATGAGTCTTTATTTCACCAAAAGATAAAACTACATATCTTATGTTACAATAAGAGAAGATAAAAACTATGATAAAAATATCTACGTTATATGTATATATTAAAAAAGTGTATCATTACAATAAATAGAGCTTAAAAATCAACCTATTTACAAAGGTGTTCATAAAACGCTCTGTATTAATTTTTGGGCGTACGCAGCCTTTTTCCCTAAGATTAGGTATGATCAGACACACTAATAGCTTTTTCTCAGTAATAAATCGAAACTAGGGACGCTTCTTTTGTTCTATAATATTAAGTATGATATGTTTAGTGGTTATCAGTATTTTCATGATGGAACTTTAGAATGTTAATTCTATAATTTGTAGGAAAATGGACGAGAACACATACAGGTAAAAATAATCATGCAAGGGAGTTTCTTTATGTTTTCTTGCCTCTGTATTATCTAAACTTTAACAAAGCTTATTCAGACCGAATATCCTTGAGTGATTATGTAGCTGATTCACCAAAAGTCCAATTTTGTTTAAGAGGGAATTCGAAATGGTGGATTTATGGGATCTGTTAGCGTCACCTGGTCGCATTGCGCTAAAAAATCTTGGAAGCATGAAATAATAAAAACTATAAATTCCTGCGGTTACAGTACATTTTATAACACTGACCACTTTTCTTGCTCATGCGAACAGATCGGTAACCCTCAAGCTGAGGGGGGAAATGACGTAAGTTGAGGCACTGAAAAATGGGAGAATAAAAAATCCAGAAGGTTAGGGAGTGCGGGTGAGATCGATGAAAACCCTTTTACTCCAATGCAATGCCATCCGTCTCTTCGCTCGTTTCGTCGGGGGTGGGGCGAAGAGACGGAGGACATTTCAGACTACTCCAGTGCTGTGTTTTGCTTACGTTTCACGTCGTACAAAATCAAAACGCGAGTGATCATATTACGAGTAGCAAAATGATTAGATTTCTTTTTATGTAATCCATTCATTCTTAGTGGAAGTCCAAACGAATGCTGGCTACATGCCTGCCGCACATGCGTAATAGCAACCTTGAGATTAGGATTGCGGGAAAAAAAGTGAAACTAAATAAATAATATTTGAGTAACAGATTAACGCATGCTATTTTTATCACGCTCGCCTCATTCTTGGGGAGAGTGGTGATGTGTGAAGGTCATTAGCAAAAGATCCACTTGACACACTATAGAACTCAGTAATGCACAAACTTGTCGGAAAGTAGAGGGTCTGATTTTTGTAATAAAAAAAAAAGAAAGAAGTGCACGTGATCTCGGTCGATTCCTCAAAAATACAATAACTTTTTTATATAATAAATGTCTAATGTATGTGCTTACTTAAAAGTGATGGTAAATCATGCACCACTTACAAAGTCTTAAATATAATTTTTACATTGGCTCTGCGAAAAAAAATATAGATTTCTAAGAAAAAGAAAAGGGTCATCTTCTCCACCAACATGGCCTCGTTATTTTGTCACTTGTTTGCAAACCAGAAATCCAATTCAAGCAGTTTACATATAAAACGAGATCCTTTTGTTGTGTGTGGATATAACAAGTCTCCAGTCTTGAAAGTAAACTACCAAAAAAACGTGACACACACTACGAATTCTGCCATTTTTTCATTGTTTTGTACAAAGTAGCACTTCAGTCTGAGTTACAGCGTTCGTGCTCAGTTTCATGTGTTTCTGTCAGTTTTATTGAGAATTAAGTTAAAAAGGATGCACGTTATTTTCCCACACTCGCAGTAAGACACGATTCCTTTCCGAACTGGGGACAAAAATTTTGCTTTTTGTTTTCGGATGCTTCAGGCACTTTTATTAAGCTTGAAATTGTCCAAAATAAAAAACTTATCCGTTTTTCTATTTCACATAACGGAGTTTGCTTTAGATCATGTCCTTTGACATTTTCTTCTAAGTGCGAGAATGAGGAAATTTTCCAACCCCTCTTGATGTGACTGAATTCATCTTCTTTTAATTTCTCTTGGTACAAAAATTGACAGCTCTCAAGTTCTCCTCAACCTACACCTCACTTTTAACAGTAATGTCTCTAGCCCTACACAATGTAGTAAGACAGCACTGTCTCAGATAAACTTTTTGTTGTTGCTGTTAAAGCCATTGAGTCATTTGCGTCACATAGCTGACGCAAAGATTATTTGTGATCTACTCGGCCACTGGAAAACAATATCAATATACGCCCTGGTTAAATGTTTCCGCAAAAGCGCCCATATATGTTTATTAAAGCGAGGAGGAACTGAAATATAAAACCTTCGACTCAATATTCAGTTCCAATTATGGTTTCTGCGGCTCCACGAATCTTCAGCAGGAATTCGTAGCTCGCTTGGAAGCATTCATTCTAGCGAGAGGAAGTCTTAACATTTTGTGAAAATCACCACATTCGAAGAGATTTTTAATGATCTGACTGCCTTTGGTAACAGTTAGAATTCTCGTAAACTAGCATGCTTAAGGCTACGTTTGTCCCCTATTTGACTGCGCTCTACTGCTTGAGTTTAGTCCATGCTCAGTCACAGCTGTTAATCGAAATCGACAGGGATCCGAGATTAGCGGTAGAGGACGACCTGAAACTGCCCAGAAATACTGCCGAATGCCCTGTTGACGGAAATAATAATGTATCTCCTTCATGCCGTAAATATAACGCTCAGACTCTCGGAGGTTGTTGGTGTAAATGTGACAGAGGCCGAGGGGAAATATACACTTTCTTTGAACCGATCAATTCTTGCTTGAAGGTCAGCTTGGCTCGTCAGAGATCAGGTAACTTAGTTTCATTTGGTGCGCTTACTTACATTGCCTTTTAATTGATGTCTTCTCATTAATTTAAGTTACAAAGTTTGCGAAATATTAACTATCCGATTGTCCCAGGTGACAAACAAATGTCTAAAGGAGGATCGATTTAGCTAGTATTCAATTTGGTGTTGCTAATTAACCAGAACGTATGTTTCGCAGAGTCAATTTTTGGAATCGTGAAATCCGTCACTTAATACAAAGGCAAGGATATATATTTCCTTTTAAGTTATTTTGCTAGCTGTATTGTAGAAAATGATTGTGTGGGAATGGATTTTATTGATGGTAGAGCTATTATGTCAAAATTTGGCCCTGGGTCTGTTGCTATTGGTCTGCCAAGCATGCAGCAGTCAAGTGAAATTTAAAATATGTGGATCAAATTTAGGCTTAATTTTTCTATCAAACGCATGACAACCTTCAGTCACCGAGTAGTGTTATTAAAATTCTCTAGGGAGCTTCTTTACCATTTTGTCCGCTAATTTGCTTAAATTACACCATAACATTCTTTAGAAAATCCATTGATTGTTGTCACCTGTAAAAATTGTACAAACAAAAAGGAAAATTGAAATCCTTAATTTTTCATCAGGAAAACGTATTATAGCAATATCTCAATTTTTCTTGAAATGATCAAGGAATACAAAGAACGACAAATTTTGCTTCCTATGTCCCTGTTGAACCCGTGTCACTATCCAAGGACTTTGTTGTTATCACACACCAAGGATCGAGAAAAGGTATATCATAACTCTTTTCTCCCTGATCTAAAATATTTCAATATTTGACACTTTTAATTAAAATATACATACTTTAAAAAGTATAACAGTTGATTACCTCGATTACTTTGAAAATTATATAAAGACATTTTTTTATTTCACTTTTTAAAAACCATTATGACGAAGGAAGTTGGGTGGGCAAGTTTTAGTACTCTTATCGGTTTACTAGGTTCGCGATTTTTAGTTCAATTGATTTAATTATTTTATTCTAATTAAGATATTGAAGCATTGATGCTGTACAGAAGCTCATTGTCGTAAGCCCTGTGCGGTGAACGAGCTTTTTGCTTTTAAAAGCAAGTTTGCATCTTTGTGCGCAATCGTCGTTCCTCGTGTATCATGTACCAAATGAAAGGGCTTAAAACGAAACAACACAAGACGAAAGTATACCCTTAATTCGTGCAGGCTCTTCAACAACATAATACAAGTGCCCGCCTATAATAACGAGGGCTAAAATGCTTATGTCATTAACTTGTGCACAGAATTTTGTTTCAATCTTAGTGTATAAAAAAGTATGGCGTTCATTATGTTTATGATTATGAGTATGATTATTCTTTATAATTTATTTGTTTTTCTACCAAATCACTCTTTCAATTTGTAATTGAACTCGTTACTTAACATATCATACTGACTGGATTCATTATGTTCATGTATTATACCCACGCGTACCAACTCTTAAAGAATATTTTGATGACAGGTAATCAGCGAATACTCAGTCAACATCTCAATATCAGGGTAAATTCGTATTTTACTTTTTTATTTATAAATCAGCGATTACTAAAATGGAGTCTTTCAATTTATGATTTAACTAGTTATTTAATATATCCTACTGATAAGATTCATTATTTGAAATTTATTATTTTATCTTTATTATCGGTATTATACACACAGGTACCAACTCTTAACAAATATTTTGATGACAGGCCATCAGTGTATCAAGGTCATCATTTTAATATTAGGGAAAGTTCTTATTTTAAACTTTTATTTATAAATCAGCAAGCACCAAAATGGATTCTTTGATTGTTTACCGTTGGCCAAAATATCAAGTTTGCTTGGAACGTTTAAGGAAGGTCCAATTTGGTCTTTGGAACGGGAAATTTAATAAAACCAGAGTTTTCCGTAGGAAGGAAGTGGAGTTGGAAGACTCCTTCCTCCTCAATCTATGGATGGTAACCAAGCTCGCGAAAGAGCTAATTAAGAGCTCTGACTCACTGAAAACAACCGCAATTGCTTAAAGGTAGTTGGAACGATGAAGAGAATGCTACATAGCGATCAATACTAGTCAAGAGTCACTGTATTGTTGTATGCCGGATTAGAGGCGTATTCCAATTCAATTCTATGCTTTCGGACTTTTTTCCGTCTTATTTTTCGTCTAAACGTACTTTATATCTCAGCAACGCTTTTTGTTTGGCTTAAACAAAAGGTAATAGAATACAGAATTCCAGCACTGAATTAATTCGTTTCCCATCAATCTATATTTGGCGTATTCACCCAATCTTCGCATGTGCAAGGAGATCGGCTCTGAGGCAAGGCGTGATGAGCCTCCAGAATGCTAATTACCCTGGCAGTCCGACTTTGGGGCCTGTTAGTAATGGCGGCTCTCTTACTCACTATCTTGAATATTGGTTATGGGGGCCGAGTTGAGATTTTTATGAAAATGACACATAGTTACATTTTGAACATCTAAATGCCTTTGTTGTAAATTTTGTTTTGGAATGGGGAGGGGGGGGGGGGGGATTTTTACTGCCCAAAAGTTAGCTGGTAACCATACCAAACGCGGTCAAGTTAATGTGCAGCAAGCCTTTATTTCAATTCACCCCCACCCAATTCCCCCTCCCCCCCCCCCCCCCACCCCTTTCCGAACCACTTTGCGCCATGAATTTGAGTGTTCTTGAACAGTTTCTCGAAAGCAGATCTCTAGGGTATCGCTTTCTTGCTATTACTGCTGGTTCGTAGGTGAAGCCACAGAGACCATGTTGGTTTTCAAGAACAAAAGCATTTCTCCCCTCTGGGAACTAAACCAATTTTTATGTAAATTCTTACAAAAGAATTTCATCGTATTGACCACGAACATGGCCGCCTGGTCACGTGTTTGCAAACCAAGAATTGGTTGGTGGAATGTTCTTTAAAAACGTCCCAATTTATTCAAAAACTAAGAACAATAACAACTTTAAATAACAAGGTTGGGAAGCAATGGTTATGCTAATAAATTGAGAAAATGAAGCACACAGATCAAGTGTCCACTTGCGATCAGGATGCAGCCAACCAAACCAAACTGTGCTACTGTTAAAAGTTTAAGAATAGTAGAAAATACATATATCTTCCTCATACGTAGTATCACTGAATCATGTGACCATAGTTAATAGATTGGATTGGTTATGAAACCCGGCAGACTAGTCCTTTGTTTTTGTGGACCTCACGGTGCACAACGTTCAATAGCATTCCTAGCATTTTGATCTTAGGGTCTGTTTACATGGAGGTGGGGGACTCAAGGTAGGTGAGGTAACCCGCCTGTCCATATCATATCTCAAATTAACTCGATCACGTTTACATTATAGGTGAGGTGACCCGCCACATGTTACCTCACCTATCTGGGGTCCCCCACCTCCATGTAAACAGGCCCTAAGTGACAAATAAACGCGTCCCAAAAATTTATTCCGTCACAATTTGCCAATAGAAAACAAAGATTATGCCCTTTCAGGGAGCTTCAAACATAAAACTGCGCACCGTTTTGTTGTTTTTGTTGTCTTTCATGACTAGTCTCCTCTAATAACTATGATGCGACATAATAGGTAGTGAGACTTTTGACGGAATTCCGAATAGACCATTTTACAGCTTTGTGGGCTTAGTACCCTAGCCTCTGAGGTACGTGAGGCTGAGGTTGCCCTTGTTCAGTTGATACAAACCTCCTTCATTTTCTTATAAAAATCATGATAAAAAAATTGTTTGAATAGGAATAACATGATTAAAGGAGGAAGGGTTGTATCAAAACAAGGTCAATTCCAGCCTCGTTTCCACTTGTAACTATAAAATGGGCTATGGGTAACAGTTTTATGCAGCTTATGCATTCACGATTGATAAGCATGCATTCGTCTATTGCCTCCTCTTCAGTGAATTTGTTATGATGATGATGATGCTGATGATGATGATGATGATGGTGATTGCTGTTGTTGTTTCTAGTGTAATCCTGG
This sequence comes from Porites rus, assembly GCA_964035705.1. Classification (NCBI taxonomy): domain Eukaryota; kingdom Metazoa; phylum Cnidaria; class Anthozoa; order Scleractinia; family Poritidae; genus Porites; species Porites rus. The sequence goes on along the minus strand of OZ038004.1, from coordinate 18,936,802 downwards.
TTTCAAACTTTTTTTAATTTTGATTTGAGTCTGAGTCTGAGTAAGTTTTGCCGGCGAGGCTATCGCGCATTCGTGAATCGATTGAGAAATATGCATACTTAATATTTTGTCAGTTTTTAAACTTTTATGAAAATAACATCGTCGGTCTTCTTCACCTTAGGGTGTGATTTACCTTTCACTGGCAACACAGCTGAGAGCGCATTAAGTTTTATTCCCTCAACGGGTGTTACTAAGAAAACCATCAACGTCCCTGCCAACAAAACATGCAGCTTTTACTTTGGGGAGAAACTCTACGCACATTACGTCGGTTGCGACGGAGCCTGGAAGGAGATATCATCAAACAGTGTAAATGAGAGTTTAGAGGTCACCCCTGGTTGGAACACAAGTCAGCTGCAACTCGCGGTGTGTATTAAGGGTACTAAATTACAGTTCATGCGAACACGCTTTGCGACAGCCTATGCCCAAGGCGTTCTCTCTCGCCTAGTTACCTCCGCAAAGTCTGGTGAAGGCGTGTCTCTCTCGGTGCCCTCACAACTCGCGGTATAGTCCAGGTTTGACCGTGCCGAAAGGTTAGCTTGTTGACATTTCTGTACATCGTACAGTAGCAACCGCCATTTATGACCTTCTCCACAACATGCATGATCTCGGCTCCAGGTCATTTTTCCTTATTCTACGACTCCTTGTTAAATAGCCTGCGAATACAAGCGCATCTCGTCGACTTCCTGCCGCTCGCTCAATCGACAGGCAGCTATGAAAGGCGGCTGTGTTCGCGGACTACTTGTTTATACGACGACCCGTCATTACAAATAACGGCGAGGGATTTAAGTAATAGACTAGTCCACCTTGTAACGACCTAATTTCCATGTTATAAAGATGTCGTATGAAACAATCAAGCAAACAAATATACAATAGACAAATAAATCAAAGCAAAGACAGCTAAACAGATTTACTGCTCAACCATTAAATCGCATAACAAACAAACAAACTCGAAAGAAAAAAACTAACTAACAACAACAAAAAATACAGCTTAACAGATTCGCAGTACTTTTTAGCTAGCTGTTGATAGTTTGTTCCATTTCTTTTTTCTTTCTAGACAAGAGGCAGCGTTCCATCTTTCCTTCGTTCGAACCCTGGTAGGATTTTTAGAGTCGCAGTACAGTGCCGCCATTTACATAACAACACAGTCGACAGCACCTGCGTTATGTTCAAGGTTGCAGGCAGAATACAGTGTAAGACTTCTAATGGATGTACATATCAAACTGATTGAAAATTTGATGGAAAACAAGCAAACAAACTAGAAAAAAGGTCAAGCGTTGCATGAAATGAGCACTAAATGAAACAATCATTTGCAAATTGGGCTGATTTCACAGAGACTAAAAACGTTACCTGTAGGCATTTAATCTTTTGTTTCACTACTATTCACTATTCACTCAGTGGACCGCGATCTTTAAGATAATCACCATACTCAGCTTACCACTGTGAATAGCTCCTTTTCTTCCGTTGATCCACAACAACAGTACCAAAGGAGATTGCGCTTAACTTGTAAATTGCCAAAACAACTAGATATAAATTTCTAGCAACGAAGCATGGGAACCACACTAATTATGGCTGATTATAAGCTAAACTTACTATCTTTGAAAATGTTTAGGTCCAATCCCTCAACAGCCTCCGTTAAACCAATCCGCAACTCTACCACCTCCAGTTGTTGAAATAACCAGCACCACGGCCACACCAACGCGTCCAACAACCACTCAGGCAGAAAACATAACCACAGGCACACCAGCTGTGGTCACAACTGAGGTTTGTTTGGGTCATAACTGTGTTTTCGTTTTTGCGTTTAGATTTGAACTCTCGAAAATCGAGTGATATTCTCTTACATTTCGGTAGTAGTGTAAACAAATAATAGCATGATTCGTAGGTGACATTTGGCATAAATACCACTCGTGATATTTCAAAATTGTCTGAAAATTCACTCGCCCAGCTGCTCGTGAAATTACGTTCAATAATTTTGAAATATCACGAGTGCTATTTATGCTAAATATCACTACAAATCATGCCATTCATTACCTATTCAAATCATGGTTACAAACTTAAAATTTGTAATTTTGATTTTTAGGCAGAAAACGTAACCACAGGCACACCAGCTGTTTTCACAACTGAGGTTTGTGTGGGTCATAATTGTGTTTTCTTTCTTGCGTTCAGATTTGAAGGCTCGAAAATTGAGTGATATTTCTTTACATTTCGGTAGTAGTATAAGCAAATAATAGCATAATTTTTAGGTGATATTCGGCATAAATACCACTCGTGATATTTCAAAATTGTCTCAAATTTCACTCGCCAAACAGCTCGTGAAATTACGTACAACAATTTAGAAAATCGCAATCGTGGTATTTACGCCAAATATCACTACAAATCATGCCATTCGTAATTTTAACCTATTCTAATTATAGCTACAAACTTTTGCAATTTTAATTTTTAGGCAGAAAACGTAACCACAGGCACACCAGCTGTTGTCACAACTGAGGTTTGTTTGGGTCATAATTGTGTTTTCCATTCTGCGTCTAGATTTGAAGGCTCGAAAATTAAGTGATATTTTCTTACATTTCGGCAGAACATAACTACTAATGTTCCTGGAGCAGGAGCTGAAACGACTCAAGAAGTTCGGGTAAGTAATTGCTATTGTCTCGAGAAAATAATCCCACCGAAAGGTAGATAAATTGGGTGTCAGTAAACTACGGGGTCGGGCCGGGGTGGGGGTGTATCCTTTTTTAAAATAATGCTGTTTTTAAGAGTTGGGGTTAGAGTTAGGGTTAGTGCTATTGTCCACCCTAACCCTAGCCTTAACCCTAAAACAGCATTCTTTAAAAAAAAAACGATAGACCCCGACCCTAGCTCCGGCCCCGACTCAAACCCCGCGTTTTACTGACAAAAAACCCACGCGAAACTCTGACATCTTTCATCATCGTTTACGGCTTGTTTACAGCCTGCAGCGGCCGATTTTGTACCAGAACTTGATCAGATCTCTCTTAGGAACCTTTTTTTTTTTTTTCATTCAGGAATTTAATTTTGACATAAAATAGGTTAAGAATGCTAAAACTATTCGTTTTGTTGCCGGTTGGCACATGGTCAAGTTTTCCTAGAGACTTTGAATTCTACACCAGAAATTCATACAGTTGTTGTCTTTCTCTAAGATTTGGCATCGTCGTGAAAAGTAAACTGCTTTCCAGCTTTGTACTTTATAACTTTTAAAGCTATGGCAGTAGCGAATTGTGACGCTCAGTAATAAAATGTGGAAGCCAACGCTTTTTAATATTAACAAGGGCTGGATAAGTAAATTGTTCTGTTTTTGAGCCTTTCTAAAATCGTTGTTTGCAGATCAAAAGCCGGTTTTGTGTATGGCTCGTGGCCTGGTTGCCTTTTTCTTTTGGCCGGGTTGATCGATATAATAAACCATAGGTTTTTGACCAAACAGATCGTGCGTCCTATCTCAGTTACTCTCGGTTAAAAAGTATAATATGTATTTTGTATCTCAACAGGTGACCACTTCTCCGTTTGAAATTAGTACCCAGCCTGATCTTGGGGTAAGACATGGGCTTATAATTAGCAGCAATGCTACTTTAGTCTATCTGTCAGCTGTGTTATAAAAACAAACAAACAGACAAACAAACAAAACAACACAAAACAAAAACACAAAGAAACTGTTCACGAGTAACGGTGTTACTCAATGACCATCAGAAAGAGTGAAAGGAGAGATTTGAACATGTTTAGTCTTTTCAGTTTTCTTTCATAGAAACGAATTTTAAAACTATATACTTGTTGATTGGTGCCAACTGAATTGATTGATTCATTTTTGCATAATATTTGCAGTATTGTGTTGTATCCTATTCTTTCGGTATAGTATTCTGTATATTAAATCCTATCGGTAAGACTTTTTTCTGTTAGAGCTAATTCAAAGAATTATTTTAAATCTCCTGAAAAATTACCACAACTGAGGTAGTAGGTGTTAAAAAACCAGGGCAGGCAAGAAACAATAATTCCACCTATTGACCACTCCAGAAATACCATAACATACCGTAATGCTCTTTGTTTGTCACCCCAAAATTTTGTATAAACATTGTCTTCCGTTTCTCTTGGGAATTAAAATGGCCCCAAGAGAAACTGAAAACAATTCTTATGCAAAATTTTGGGTTGAAAAACAAAGAGCATTATGGTATGTTATGGTATTTTCTGGAGTGGCCAATTGTGATAAACAGTACTGTCGATCAGAAATTAACGTAAATTTCTTGATTTTTCAGATTAAAAGCCTTAGAGTACGAAATTCTTCTAGCATAATCATGCAATTTAAATTTAGATCCCTCTTACTCAGGTAAATTAAGGCATGGGCCTCAATTTGCTTTAATTTGCTCTCTTCAAAAGTAAGGGGGTGGTCTATATCTAAGAGCTTTAGATGAAGAGACATAAAACTTTGCCAGCTAACCACATTTTTAGTTTGTGTCAATTTTGTGCTTTAAAATTATGCAAATTAGGTCACGTGACCTCCATTGGCTGAAAAAGCTTGTTCTTCAAACGGCAACACTTTTTCGTGTGTCTTCAATTATTTTGCCGGTTGCATAATGTTAATGCCGTTTAATGTATCACTTCTGTGCTTGGCCTTTTTTAGATATTTAAAATCGAAGGCGTTAAGATGGGATACAATTGCTTTGGGGGACTGGGTCTAGTTGAAAAAGCCGTTTATTTTCTAAAACAGTAAAAAATTCAAAAAAGGCCAAGCACAGTCTTGTAGATGCTTGCATTACACATTGTTCTAAACCAGTCCGGTTTACTAACTCACAACAAAAAGTGTTGCCATTTTTGTTTAAAGACTTTTTATTGTTTTCTGGCCGTGTGGAGTCACGTGACAACATTTGCATAATTGGACATCACCTAATTGACAGAAACCACACATGTATGTATCTGGCAAAGTTTCATCTTTCTACTGCTTTCGTGCTCAGAGATAGACCACCCCCCATCACTTTTTTACTGAATCATTGGGGACCCATGCCTTAATTTACCTGAGTACACACACCCCGCCAGCTTCGCCTTACCCGATTGAAAGGCTTTGCATGAATCAATTGACATCATTATTAAGCATGGGCTGCTTGTTGCTAATATTCACTTTCACAGTAACAGCCGGGCATCTGATACAGAGCAGGGTTCAGTTCCTACTCGCTCAAGAACGCAAATACAGGCCTTGCTCGCATGGTGTCCTCCACACCTAATTTAAAATAGAAAATGCATGCCTTTCGAGGAACAGATACATCTTTAGTTTCCCAGTGGGCATACTCCTAGTAATTCTTGGTGGGGGTGTGCTGCCCGGTTCTCTAAATCCTAACCCCATTTCAGACCAAAAAATGAAACTTTCTACACCCGTTTTCAGACCATACCCGTTACCTTCAGGTAGAAATTATGTTATATTTACTTAGATTAGCGTGCAAACAAAAAAATTGTTCGAAGCCATTTCGAATTCGCAAATTTCTCTTTCTTTATTGCTCATTTGGAATTGAAATGATAAATAAGTTCATACACTGCCGTAGTTCCCTCAAAAACCACACCCGTTTTCAGACCAAAACGGCGCAAAAATCCTACCCGATGTAGCGGCACATAACTATATGGCTTATATAAGGGAGTACCCCCGGATTTAATTTCAACTTTTAATGTCTGCTTTGGTCGTTTTTGGTCTGTATGGGCCCATGCATATTATCTTGTCTTGAGCCATTTAGCTTTCCGTTTAAGCTATTAGTATATGTAATAGGACTACATGCTGTCCAATTTGGAAATAATTGGATGAAAAAAATTCCGAGGACAGCCAAAATTGGACGAGGCCGTAGGCCTAGTCCAATTTGGCTGTCAGAGGAATTTTTGAATTCAATTATTTCCAAATTGGACAAGCATGTAGTCCTCTTACTTATTAATTATATAGCTCGTTAGTTAATCCAGATATTTTAGTGTGTCACAGACGCGAAGTATTGTACACTCGAACCGTTTGTATCTAAAAAAAAGTTTATTCTTAATGGTGTCATTCAACTTTTTCTTTACAAATAAACAAAAGTAGAGCTAGTATTGCTCTTCATACTTTGGCATTTTGTTGCCAATTAAAATTTTGAAAGCTCCTGCAATGATCTGAATGATACGGTGCCACAGGTGAAAACCGCAATTTCGAGTACAAAGAAGACAAAGCAACAACGCAAGTACTTAATTTAAATTAAAAAAACTATTGAAAATAAGCATTTCATTCATTACCTCAAACGATTTCCACAGACTTTGTCCGTTTGTTTTTGTAATGCCAATATCTAAACACAAGTATCAGTGTTTTCTTATTCTTGTCCAAAGTTTCAGTGCCCAGTGTACATTTTCAAGAATCTATGCGTTGATTGTTTCCGATACAAACTTTCATCAGTTTGGTCATACATTTTCCTTTTAATTGGCCCAGACAAGAAGCCAAAACAAAACAGCAGCAAAACAAAACGACATTCACAGCAACAAGAAGCCAAGATTGTTCGCCGACGAACCGCCGTCAGCCAACAAAACCATTTTTTGGCGCTGTCACAGGGACTTTGCGCTGATTGGCTCGTTTGCATTGCCTATTGTATTTTCTGGAATTTGATTGGCTCAGACCAGCTGTCCTATTTTTCTTAAATTGGACAGTTTGCCTGTTTGTAAAGGAAAGCCCTATCTGAAACTATCCAAATTAATCCTTAATTGGATAGTTCGTAAAAATTAAAGGATAATAGCTTTGCCGACAATATCGGATTAACTAACAGCTATATAATTAAGATGGTAATTGGCAATCTCAGAATGAATAGATCTTAACTTCCAATGGTACCCCATTTAGCAAATTTTGACCAATCCTGTCCAAATTTTGACTTATGCGCTTGCGCCAAAAACAAAAAAGCTGCTTAATTACGCCCAATTAACAGAAACTTATTTCCTTAGTGTTAGTAATCTCTTTTTAGCCATTTCCATACCAACTGGCCAAAAACGGTTCAAAAAGGAAGATTTGGTCCAAATGCGATTTTTCCGCTAATAAATTACTGACGGCAAAGGGTTAATACATTAGTTGTCTTTTCTTTTTTTCTAGGGCCCAACAGGACAGTCTTCAGATAACGAAAAGCGAACAGGCCAAAAAAAGAACACTTACATTATAGCAGGGGCTGTGGCAGGCAGTATTTTACTGATCGCTTTGATTCTTCTTATTGCATGGCGCTGCAGTACTACTAGGTTAGAAAAAAATCATTTGTTCTTTGCTACGGTAAATACTTTTATGTATTAAAAAAAAACGGTGATTAATTGAAGGGGCTGTGTCACGGCAGTCCAGTTCATTTTGTTTAATTTTGCTAATTACTCGCCCTCAATCGCTATGGAACTTAAAGTAACCTAAGAAATTACATGGAAATGGCAAAATCAGAGATCCGAGACAAACAAATATGTCTCCTGAGCATTATTTTTGAAGTTGTCAGCAGCAGGGATCAACTTTGAAAAACTGTTAGGCTGAACAGTTTTCAAAAACCCTAATTTCAAGCCGTTTCAATCTTCTTCCGTTTTGCCCATCCGTGGCATCTGATGTGTCTGCTATTTTATTTTAACCTTTCTTTAAAGTTTTAAGCGGTTATTTTTATGTTTCTCTCAATTCAATATGCATTTTGTAATTTCCTAATTTGGCTGAATTTCGTGACACAGCTCCTTTAAAGGTAGCCTTGAACCTGTATAGTCATTCAGATTTGTGGCCAATATAGAGAGCCTAAGTCTTGGACGGCGAACAAATTAATTGAAAAGTTGAAGAAGACTAACGGCACCAAACTGGTTGTTTGCCTTTCCACCCTCACTCATATCGCATGCATGCGCAAGTGTAGTTTAAAAATAGACAAATAAAAGCAGGAGACTTTTACTGTTAAAACTTATTGCTTCATTATAATACCAACATACTTAGAATATTCCAGCTCTTCCAATGACTCGTTTAGTATCAGAAATTTCTCAGCGTTTTAATGTCAGTGATATAGAGGATATTAGATGGCCGCGCGGAGATACGAAATTTCTCTTCGAGTGTTGAAACCTGCGCTCACTCGTGAAATATTTTTTCAATACGAGAATCGTATCCCCAAGCGGCCATCAGGGGCGGATCTAGGGGGAGGGTGCAGGGGGTGCGCACCGTCCCCCCCCCCCCCCTTCTGAGGTGACCTGCGGTTTTCTAATACAACTGGTATTCTGCAAAAAAAAAAAACTATGTGGTTTATTGGTGTTGAAGTAAGGCAAGAGACGAGTGAACCCCCTCCTAAAAAAAATCCTGGATCCGCCCCTGTGGCGTAATGTTTTGTTTATTATATAAACACCAATGAACTACCAAACCATTTCACTTTAATAGTTTTTTGGTGTGAAAGGCGCGATTTATTATGTAGCCATAGCAACAGTGATAGTTTCACATGTGAAGATAACACGTTATTTTCACACGTGAAGATATCAAGTTTTCGTGCGAAAGCTCACCTGGTATTTCATTGGTGTTTATATGATAATATTATTTATTTATTTATTTATTTATTTATTTATTTATTTATTTATTTATTGCAGGAAACGAGTTGATTCTCTAACCCATTTGGAAAGTAAGTTTTCTTTTTTCCCAGTTCAAATCCACCATCACCTTTCTTGCGAGTGTTAGAGTTATGGTAATGGCAGAATAGCGGGGAGGGGGTGGGTGGGGTTGGCGGATATCAATCCAGTATTCCCATCCCATCTATCCTAATCTACCATAGTATTCCGAGGTATTCTAATTGAGTTCGGAAAAACAGTCCGGATCCTAAGTAGAATATTCGAGGTGTACGTCGCGTCATGCGTGCTTGAGTACCTCCGGATATTATCGTACACTGCACGTGTGTCTATCCGTATTCGGGCAAATTCAGTCACGAATATGTGCCTTTTTGCGCAGTGTTTGTTCACTCTCTGTAATAATGGTTTTTTCATTGTTCATATTTTGTTTATGATCGTTTGTTGCCCTATTTTTTTAGCCTCGTCAATTTCCAGCCCGATTTCACAGGTATGTTCTGTTTACGTATACTGGTTATGGTGAATTAAGCGTGTGCTTTAAGCCAATCAGAATCAGGGAAATACTTTGAATGAATAATTATAAGTATGCTTAAGGAAACTGTTCCTTCCATCCATTTGTTGTATGGCAAAATCAAACGAAAGGAAATATTAAATTAAATTTCACGTAGTTTGGATCATTAATAGAAGGTTTAAGATTTAAACTAAAACGACGCGAAATCTGACTCGTTGTCTTGACCAGTCATCTCTATGTGGATTACCCAAGGAGAACGGAGCGCGAGAAGTTTAGCTCAAAGGAAAGCGAGCGGAAGGGGAATGGGCACTCCAGGGCGGATAAAGGTTGGGCGGTGAAACGAGCGCTCCGCTCTTCATTTAATGTGTGATGCGGAGTAGGACTGGCACGAGCGCTCTTTCCGCCTTTCCGGTGCGCTTGAAGGACTGCGAAATTTCCCTTTTTGCAAACCGGAAATCCTATTTTCTTTCTGTTATTTCAGGCCACAATGTTAAATAGATAAATTCGTTTCATAACAATATCAATAAACAGTTTCATATGTTTGTGTCTGTACGTCTATAAGTCAAACTTGTTGGTCGTATAATGCCAAAATTTGAGTTTAATTTGAAAGTGTTGAATACCTCTTCCTTCCACTAAATATCACCTAATCGTCTTTCGCCGTTTCGTTTGCAAAAGCTTAACACTTCTTAACCTCAATTTTTACACATGTTAAAGGGGGATAAATTTATACAACATAACAAAAAATTAGATTGATATATATTGATATAGTGGCGTTGTTGTTCTTCAAACTTTGCTTCTCGGGTGCAACGCGCCATGGCGATTCGCGCAATGCGTTGCAAATCCGGCAACCGCATGTAAACAAAATTTAGTGAGGTTAGTTGTAAGGTTTTTTCTCCCTTTTTCTCTCTAAAGCAAAACAAGGTAAACAGTAAAAACTGAGGGAAAACTAACTTTGAAGTTCGAAGAACCAGAAAGACGTATGAGATGTTTTTTTCAGTCAAAATTAAAAAGAAGGATGATGGTGATTGAAATTAGCATAATCTCACCTTGCACGAGCTGCACGCGTTTATAAAATACGCGTCATCTAGTTATGAAGCACGATTAGTTTTGCCATGGATGACATGGATAGATTTTCCTTCGTGTTTTAACAGTACTTAGTTGCTTTTGTTTTGGAATAACATCGACATTGGCGAGTAGCAGAACGAAAATATAATTCAGTGGTAGAGTCATGGAAGTAATAAAAGAAACCCTTTGAAAGAGATGTTTGTCTACTCCAACTAAACCTTCCGCAAAAAATAGCAACATTTGCCTCTCGGAGACAGCGTACCAGCACAAAGGAACGAGGAAGAAGTGCAAGAAAACAAATCAAGCTGCCATAATTCAGTGACAGCGGCAGTGTCTACTGTACAAACCACACCGCAAGCCCTGACCGAAGTCGAAAACAAGCGACATTTCTAAGCAGAGTCCCAGTCAACTGCATCACACCTTTTTGCTCGGACGGGCTCGTTTCACCGCCCAACCTTTATCCGCCCTGGGGCGCTCCCTTTGAGCGCGCTTCTCCCTTTTTTGTTAACATGGGACTGAGGGAGAACTGGGAACGAGTCAGAGGTGAACAAGCCAGGTTCCTGAAACAAACGTGCATTGTTTATTGCAACTTCCCTTGTTCAGGTATAATTTCTACAGTTTTTACTTAATACAGTCATTTCTTCTTCCTGTTTATAGATGAGTCGCAACTCCATCCCAGTCTACACAGACGCAGCTTACGTGATGGAGGTCGGGCCTACAAACAGCATGGGTGAGTTATGATTTTTTTTCAATGCGTCAGGCATGTTCAGCCAGCTGTTATGTTTTTTTTTTACTGGCAAAGATTAGAACAAAAGTCGGAAAACCCTAAATTAGTGAAGCTTTTATTTACACGGGAAACCAAAGTCAGTTTTTTGCTCTATTAAATCTAATAGTGACGAAACAATACAAATATTACGAGGTAATAAATCAGCAACGTGTCAAAATCACTCGTTAAACAACAGCTACGGAAGAAAAAAAAAAAGAAGAATGTTTAAAAGCTCGAAACAACATATCAGATAGCTCTAGTGAAAAATATACAAACAAGGAAATTAAAAAAGATTACCACTTAGAAGAATGTCTTGACAGTTAGTAGTATGATCAGTATGACTAAGCTGCGATTAGGAGTTCATTCTTTACGCAAACAAACAGGATAAAATGAAAATAAAGGAGTATCCATACCATTAGAGGAAAGCTTTGTTTAGTTTGCAAAAAAACTGTGAAGACGAAAAACACTTCTTAATACACTGTACACTTACGATAACCTTAGACAGAAACTTTGTTTTCATATTTCAGAAAACGATGCAAACTTCGTCAACTTAAAAATTACGATAAAACTTTTAATTATGTTTACTAAGATTAGATAATTACAATACTTATCAAGTTATTTTAATAGCCAAATATGCTCACCTAATGTTTCAAAGAACTGAAAGACAACTTGAGACGTAAATCTCTTTTATTTCCTTGTAAAATGTCTTAATATGTATCAGTTCATGCATATGTATGTAGCGTCCCCACACGCTCTGCCTGGAATAGCTTTTGCTAAATGTTGGTAGTGAGTATGTATTTTGTATTTCATTGCTGTTAATGGCGTTGTTGTTGTCGTTGTTTAAGTTCACAGATAAATTGCTTCACGCAAACTTGCTTCTTTTTCAGACAATCCAACATACCGCAGAGTCTCGGATGGTGTAATGGTAGGCCCGGAAATCAAGATAAAACCTGACTACGCAGATGTCTTTCCCTTGGGCGCACCGCCAAGGCCTCCAGCGGAAAAGCGCAACAGCGTTAACGGTCAGATCAACCCTGCTCTAACTTTAAAAGAAGAAGTCGTTACCTTGAACCCACTGTTTGAAGGAAAAGTCATAAATCAGAATGATTTAGCAGATCACGATCGTAGTGAAGAGAAGGTTTCTGAGGAGGACTTGAAGAACGGACATGGTTAGTTTTCGAAAAAAGAAAAACAAATTAAGCAAACATAGAGACAGACAAACAAATAAGCAAGCAAAGTAATATATATTGGGAAAATAGGGGACGTGTTCATTTTTTGTTAGCTTCAGCTACTTAACCTGTTTACTTGTTTAGCATTACAATAAAACTAAATTACCTCGGTCTGTTAGTCTTCACCTAATAGTAATAACGATTAAAATTACTATGAAGATAATGATAATAATAATGATAGTCATGAAATTCTTTAAACAGATTGCGTTTTCACCAAAGTGGTTTCAGGATTGCCCTGCATGTTGATTATTTACTAATATTTAAGAAATATATTAAAAAGAATAAAATTAGTACATTACTTTACACAGGATTATTATGTAAAAAGGCAATGGAAATAAGAATTGTACAAAACATTATGATAACAGACATTTGTGGGTGCTACTATAGAAGTGAAAATAATTTTCTACGATTTACAGATTTCAACCAAACGTACGACTGTCCTGAGGAGATCCTGGACTCTAAGCCACTTCACTCGACACCTGTGCCTGTGTACTACGTAGCTGACGAGTCCTATACGGAGAATCTTCCAAGCCCTGTCGGAAATGGCCAGAATGATGCCTTGAGGCATGTTTATGATCAACCCGAGGGCAATCTTAGCCGTGGGGGATCTTACATCGTTGCGGACAATCCCAGGGGTATGTGAGCCTGTGAGCTTTAGGAACCGGTCATTATTGATCGCCAGGGAGGGGCGGGGAGGGAGGATTTGGGGGGGGGGGGGGTCACTTGATTCATAGGAGAACGAAAGGGGGGATCAGTCGTAACTGAGAACCCATTTGCTCGCAAAATGAAGACATCGGCGGGCGGGGGAGGGGATGGGGATCGCGAAAGTCATCAAATGTTATTAGGGGGGATCACTTCAGTGAAGTAACATTTAAAGAGGAGATTAGCTAAATTTCACCTTGTTTAGCCCCGAATCTCCCCCCCCCCCCCCCCCCGGCGATAAATCATGACCAGTCCCTTAGTTCTGATAGATTAGTATGATTGCTGGCCCATTTAATAGTCTTTTTTATAGGGCTATAGCGCTAAGGTGCATCCTTCTAATTTCAAATGTAAAATTAACAACCTCTTCTCTGAAGGCGCTGAACTTAGCTGTTATCATAAGTAGCTAGATTATGTGGACAGCAGTATTAATTTCTAATATATAAGCATATAATGAACATTATTCATATTTAATAGGCTTTGGATAGTTTTAAGCAACGAAATAGCAAAAACGTAACGGACGTATAGAAATTGTTACATAAAAGGAACGGAAAGAATCATCGATATTGAAGATTAAGATCTACAGTCTTGGTAAAACATAGTTATCAAGAACACTGGTTTCCATGGAAATGTACTATAAATGCACTAGAAATCATACCAGTTTAAATAAAAGTTGCTAAAGGGGTCGTAACACGAACAATGTTGAAATTTGCAAATCTAGTTAGGTCTAATTACTATTTAGTAATAACTATGTTTTTCTTCCTCAGTTACAAATAATGGCCAGCGAAATCCATCTCAATCGAGCTTTGGCGACAGGAGTTTTCAAGTTATATAACTGATTGGAAGTTGAAAGGCTTCCGGAAAAAGAGACTCAAAAGAGAGAAGATGGTTACTGAAGATTTCAACTCAATGCAGAGATAATTTATAATAAATACTTCCCCTTTAGTCTTATATAACATAGTAATGAAAAAAGACGTTTTCCTCCATCTTTGAAGAATTGAAATAAGTCAAAACATTCTTAATATGGCGCAATGATATTGTGTTATGCGAAAAATTCTATTCTATATATACGTAAGAATTAAATAATGCTGCCCTTCGCTGTTCTAAGACTTAAATGGCTTATAGAAAACAAGCATAGTTGTAATCTTTGCTCAGAAGAAAATTGGAGGACAGGTAAATTAATCACAATAGAAAAAAATATTAAGGATGCATAAAAATGGTGAAATAGTTACATGAAGTATGAAGCTTACGTGAAGGCTGAAAAATTGCATATAATGCGTTAGATATGCTTGAAATGAATTAAATTTGTCGATCAAGGTAAAAACTCTGTAGGTGAGCTTCATGTAGCAAAGATATCGGACTTAAGATCATCGCAAAAAAAATGTCTCAAAATGCAAGAGAAATCTTGAAACAAAGCTTTAGATATCCTCGGTTATTGATCAGACTGATATCCGAGGTCTTTGGTCAAAAATCACAGAATCATTTAGTCAGAAAGTGAAACATGTGTGAGCACTAACAACCTAGAATCTGCTATTATCTTCGATGGCCACTAATGTTTAAAGTGACCATAAATATATGAGAAAATTTATTAATAGCTTTAAATTAATGTACATTGCTGAGGGCTCTTGTAAAATAAGAAAGGCTTGCGCAACGCAATGGCAAAGTTGTAGCTCTGGAGGATAGAAAACAGTCCAAGAAATATTAACCCAAATCCTCCCTTGACTCCTCATGCTATACTGCTCCTTAGTCTGCTTTAAGGCCCCATATCACCGCTCGAGGCTCATTATTGACAGCTTACACATTCTTTGAAAATTCACGTCATCTAAGTAACTTGGAGGGTAAGATTTATTATAATTACGTAATTATTAGAATGGTGTAATTATTATTAGAAATTTTAAATACTTTTATAATCATTAGGACAACATCATTAATAATTCGTCGATAGATGAATGCAAAGCAATCCCCCCTTTACTGTAATACCAAAAACAACACGAAAAAGGTTGGAAAAAATGTCTTTGCATAGTTTACCCGAAATAAATTGATTCCTAAAGTGCCAATTAATGCAAGCCTTTTAGGAAACCCTGGAACGCACAGTACGCCCAAGGAGGGGGAGGGTTGCTCCCCTGTATGGCCTATATGGATATGCGCCCCTGTACAGGGTATGGTTTTTTACCCCTCTGTCCTAAACAGGGTTATAATTTAGAGCGAATATGTCTTAATTATATACAGGGTATTGCCTGCACAAAAGGGGTAATAAAATTGAGGATTTGTTTTTGGCCTAAATAGGGTCAGGGTTTCAAACCCTCGGCGGCTCACCTATACCCAAATATTTATCGCGTACCCCTCCCCTCCTCTCCCGGGACAGTAATACGTGTCAAGAAAATCAACAACACCACCCTGGTAACGAGAAGGGAGCAACCTCCACTTGCTTTTTGCTACCCTTTTTAAAGATTAAATAGTTAATAGATAATCTTCCGTCGGTGAAAATTTTGCTAAAAGCTTTTGGCGTCCTTTTTTCTTGATTTTTGTTCTTACCTGCGTGCAGAAATACAGAGGAAAAAAACCAAAACAAAAATAAAACAAAAAAAGGCGAAAATAAGGGATCAGTAATCACCTTGCACTGGCGGATCCAGACTTTCAGAAAAGGGGGAAAGAATCATCCAGACCCTGCGATAAGGGGGGCGGGGCTGTCTTAAATTTTTTTTCGGCCCTTAGGGCCTCAGTTAGGTCTAAAAGTAAAGGGGGCCGGGCACCCCTGGCCCCTCCCCCTGGATCCGCCACTGCCTTGAACACTTACGAAGACCGGTTAAAGTAACAATGCGTTGCATTGGTCATTTGTAATTCTACATCGGTGAGGTAAGCGACTCACACAGACATTGCTTCATAAGGTTGCACGTTCATAAGGTTGCACGAATAGGAGCCGAAGGATTTGAAAGTAACAGCACACTCTCCAAGAGGGAGAATATTACACCAAAGGAATATATTCTCAGAATACAACTCTTTTGTAAATTCTAGGGGCATAAGGAGGTACATCAATAGATATTCAATGAGTTCAGGTGCACCTTTCCAATTCATTACACCCCTATAAACATTTATTTAAACCCACAGTCGAGAATGTAATTGTTTTGTGAATACATATGACAGAGACAGCTCGCCATTAGAAGATTTTTATTATGCAAACAAACTAGATAAAGACTGTTAAACTCAAATATTGCTTCCTCTTAGCTTTGGGAACAGTAAAAAGGGGCGTCCATGATTTTGTTCTTACAGCTGTTGTTACTTTAGTTTAACAAATAAACATAGTATAGTCCAGAATGCTGGTATTAACAGTAGGGTATTATTGGCTATTAATAGGACAACATTTGAAAATTCTAATAATAATTTGGGTACATAGTTTTATATGACCATTGAATTGAGCTACGGATTTTTTACCCTAGAGCAGTGTTCAAAGGTTTCTAGATAACTATGTCAAGTAAGTAAACGGTGTTCGTAACTAAATTGTCATACATTACTTTTGAAAAAAAAAAACAAGTGGAAATCGGCCCTTTCAGAAGAAACAGGGTTGAATTTTGGGAATACTATTTAATCATATAGAAAAACTTTTCGCGTTATATCAAACCGATGGTAAACACACTCATAAACCACTAAAATGGAGATTCAGAAACATATATGTACACTCTTCTTTGAAATTTGCGGATGATAAATGCCCGGCAGCTTGTTGTCCGGCAGGCGATTCTCAAGCCACCGCCTCTTTTCTCAGTAGTTCTAGCACACAACTTTAAAAGAGTTTCTTTCTTTAAACTGTTAGGCCCGGTTCAGACGCCGCGCTCCACTCATGTGCCGAACCTAACTGATGAATTAAGTACGGGAAAAGAGCGGCTTCTGAATCAATTTAGTTTGGTGCGGCAAAAGCGTTAAGTTCGACAGAGTCTGTCGAACTTTTGTCGAACTTAAATTAGGTTCGACACACGGTACGCCGTCTGAATCAGATGTCGCGCCAGTGTCGCTCCAAAGCCGAACTTATTCAGTTAGGTTCGGCACATGAAAAGTACGGTGTCTGAACCAGGCCTTGGTTCGACTACGAATTCATTTGAGTTGTTGTAAATGTCTAATTTCGAGCATTGCTTGAATGAGAGTAATAACCTTGGCCTCTTGGGGACGTTGAGCCAACCTTCAAGATACCCTGACTTCTACGCCTATTCTGTAAGTCTTCGCCACGTGGTTGGTCGTCATATCCACGAGTATAGGCGACGGCTAGGCAAAGGAAAAAAAATAAATAAATAAAAGGAGATGAGGATGCATTCTGTAAAAAAGGGTAATTTTTTTGTATGAGATTATGAATTACTTGCGCCTATTTCTTTAAAGTTCAGAAAAATTGATAAAAGAACATGGCAGTTTTCCTCTGGTGATCATTTTATAAATTCTCACAACCTTTTCACTTGATCATGCATTGATATTTCAAGGAGAAAATTGATATTGGTCACTCTTCGGCCTTAAAGGGAAGACATACCACTTGGACTGTCCATAACTATAAACGATCCGTCAGGGGTGAGGTTCATCTCAGGTTCATCGTAAACGTTTCCGTCTGGGCGCCCCCTGACATTCTCTCCGTGCCCAAACGTGCTTGAAATGCCTTCTGGGTAAGGGTCATCTAGTACATAGAAAACAGGTACTGGTTCTGGAACTCCTGCCTTGGAGTTAAGGATTTCCTCGGGACAGTCGTATGTCTGGTCAAATTCTGCAAAACACGAAGTATTTTTTTATGAAAAACTCATCATCATTAGCTTTAGCATTAACATGAGCATTGCATTATCATTATCATTATTGTTCCATAAGGTTTTATCGGCTTCATTTCTATTCAAATTATATTCAGGTAAAAGCAGACACTATATTCAAGCAATTGAAACCACATGTGTAGGTTCATCACCCCTTACCACAGGGATCATTATTACAGTCTTATCCCACGTTCAAACCCTTTAATTTTCAACTCTTTCCACTTTAAATTTTTTCCCTACTACATAATTAATATTATTAAAGCAGACAAACAATTTATTCTTATTTTCTTTAAATAGAAAGGTATTCTTGACGTCACCAAAATTCAAAAGTAAAGAATTACCTATTCACCTGAGGTTTTAGTTTCATGGAGTATTAGAGCAGCTGAAAACTTTTTTTTTTTCGAACCAATTTTCAATTCATGCTGTTAAAAATATTTATATTTTCATTGTCTCTCATTTCGAGTAAACATTTTCACGTGCCGTTTACTTGTGCAATCAGCAACTGCACTGATTAGAATAGACAATCTGATATTAAGGAATATTATTCTTTGAAAATTACCCTCTCCATATGGATTTTTGCGGTCCTCAAGAACAATTTGCTCGGGGTAAACAGCAAAATCACTGCAGTTAAGCTCGTCAAGATCCCTGTGGTCTACAACTTGTCCTTCATATAGCGGATTCATAGTGATGACGTCGTCATCCATCGAAAGGGCTGGGTTGACTTGTCCGTTCAAGCTACCTCCTTTTCCTTGTGGCGGCCTGGGTGGGGCCCCATATGGAAAGCTATCCGAGTACAGAGAGCCATGCCTGTATTGGGGACCTAGTACCACTCCATCTGAGGCCCTCCTGTAGGCTGGGTTTTCTAAAAACAAAAAATAGATAAAACACTTCGCACTTACGTACGAATTGTAACGAGTTGAACGGCCAGATAAGCAAAGCTAAGCAAAGCGCTGACAAACGGCTTCAGCATCATTGAAAAATGCTTAAGTGGTACTGGCAAAGAGAATTTAAAAAATCGATCAAACGATTATTAATGTGGTTACAATTTTAATTCGACAATTCAAGAAAGAAAAGTTAAATAATATAAGATATAAGATTAGTATTTGTCCTTGTAGTTTTCTGCTGTTAACTTTGACAACATCAACCATAATGTGTTGCTAAAGACCTTTCGTTCGTAAGAGAAACGATAGTTAATTGCTTGATCGAGCATTTCAAAATCAATATTAGGAAAAAAAAACCGTTTCGGTTTGTGAATAATTCGTAGTAATCAATTGTTTTTTTTTCCTTAAAATAACGCTTTTTCTAATGTTCGCGAACTTAATTTGGAAGATAAAGTAGCAGTTTACGAGCATCTTGCGTAAAAGCACAGCATGAAGAACAGCTCATCAAGAAGCTTACATTAGTTCAAATATCTATCAGACATTTCCCGGCAAACTTAATGCTCTAAGGAAAAGGCATTGATCAAACATATGATCGTTTTTAATTTACTCTCTTAACGAAGATAAACATTAATTCTCCTTTGGAAAAGGTAAATAAGAAGAAATCTAATTTAAGTCCAAACCTTGGATTTCACTGGGTATTCGAAAATCTATTAAAACGGAAAAATAAGCTTTTTAAACATTATGTAACAAATAGGCATTATGTTCTGTTTTATTTCAGTTAACATTAAGTTATTTACAATTTATTTTTGCTCAATATCGTTCTTGTTGTCGTTGTTGTTGTTGTTAAGTGATGTCCAAACGCGTGACCGATAAAGAAGATCACACTACCACAATAAAAGGTTGGTGTGAAGTCAGGATCATTCACTCCGTAAAACTCTTTGCTCACGTGTATGTTAACATCATTTTAATAAGGGTAATATTATCAAAATGAGTTAAGCACCTTTCATGTTTCCTCAGTTACATCATGTCACATTTCTTTTTTTTTTTTATCTATGTCACGTTATTTCTTCACCGGAACTTATCATGCATGTAGGTTGGATCATTAAATATATATATATATAGCAAATAGAAAGAATACCTATGCTATTTGTTCGTAAGTTGTAATCTCCATATGGTGTAAGATGTGCAGCGTCCGTGTAAACAGGAATCGAGTGACGATTCATCTAAAATGAACAGCAATTGCTCTATCAGACTAGTGTGATGCACAATGAGGAACTAACAAAAAGGCCTTCCAAGTAATTTTGTAACCGTTCATCGGCTTTGGGTTCATCTCTCTATACTACCACCCCCCTTCCCCACCCCCTTCTCAAACTCAATTCCAACAACTTTACCACTTTCAAGGAAGGGTCCTAACACTTTTTTCTTCTTTTTTTGTCTTTCTTTCTTTGTCTTTTTTTTTTTTTTTTCGCTTTTCTTCTCATTTGCTTCAACTTGTCAGGGTGATGGACAAATAACTAGGAGGCTTGCATTTAGTAACTAAATTACATTTTTAAAACTAGAAGAAATTCTACAATATTAAACATTCTATGGCATGACCATATTCAAGAGGAAAGTAAAGAAGAACTACCAGACTTACCGGGCTAACTGGACTGGAAATTGGCCCTACAGAACAAATAATGTTGAGTTACATAGTGCTTCAATTTCTAATTTATTTGCTAAACATGCATAAGTGGGATTCATGAGAAAGGAGAGGAGTGGGGGATGGGGCAGAGGATTGATGTATTTTTGTTGCCAAGTAAAGATCTATATCAGTGTTTGAGAGGCCTCAGAACTCCCCGTGGGGAATTTGCATCACTGCTGTTATTGGTTGATATATTGCCCTCTAAAAGCGTAGGGGCGTGCGTGGTCGATTCAAAAACAAAGATTGACAAAACATAAAGCGTGAACTTTATGCAAATAAATTTGAACTGAAGAGTCGTACACTGAGTTCCATTGTCTTAGAAGTTTGCTCTCAAGAATGTGGCTTTCCTTAACGAATTATCCACAAGTAAATACCATAGAACAGGAAAGGAGTAGCTGGAGGAAAATGCCACCTAATCTACCCGAAACGAGACTTTATATGGTATTCAAATTTTTTGCGGCATGGCAAATTGGTAAGAGTTGTTTGATACTTGTTTTTATCCTTGGTATCTTTAGGTAGTCTTAATCAGTAAACTATGCATGATATATCTTGTATAGTCTAAATATCTATCGGCAAATGCTCGTCTTATACCTGGAGGCGCTAACATTTTCTCTGTTCGTTTTTCCACGCTTTTATTGTCTTTAGTTTTGGTATGATACTTGAGATAAGCGATTTATTTAATGCTCGAAAATCATGTCATCTTAGCATTTAGTTTGTAACATATTGTGCCACTCATTCAGAAGCATTCAACCCCATATTTACCCTAAAACTGAATTAATTCCTTCCCTGGCCTTTAAATGAATCGTGTAATTAAATTTAAACAAGTACAACTTCGAACATTGCACGCTATCAATTTCACGCATCTTAGGCTCCGTCCACACGTATCCGGATATTCTTGAATCAGCAACTTTTTCCTTCCGGATTAAAAAACCAGATTCCACCCTTCTACTCTGAAGAGCGGATTCAAAAAGTTGCGGATTCGTATGCCGGATTCATCGATACGTGTGGACGGAAGGCGTATCCAGTTAGAAAAAGGTGCAGACTAAAAAATATCCGGATACGTGTGGACGGGGCCTTCAAGCATTTCCTTGTCTCATCTAGTGGAAAAATATAAACGTTGTTGCCTGTACATGCTTCTATAGCTCCAGTCCTAAAATTCTTTCCAAAATGCGGTCAGTTATTAGGGAAAATTCCGGATTACTTTAAATTGTAATTCGTTAGACTTCCAGATAACGCTTACTGGGTATTATTGAATGAAAATACAAAGTTTAAAAAATTTACATGTATTAAGTGTTTACCTTCAAAACGGTGATGGGAAGGATCCCGCTTTCTGTAAAATTAATAGTTCAACATTCCACAATATTAATAGTTAAGTCGGAAAGAACCATACGATTGATTCAGTTATATACAACGATATTTCTCTGTCAAAACTGCGCAATACATTCTGAAAGAAAGCGTGTCATCCAAGTTATTGAAATCAGCCAGTAAAACCTATATCCAATGCAAGAGACCGAATGCTATTTCTTAGGTTTTATTGTACCATACCCGACTGCCCTTGTGAGGCAATCCGATTTCAAGAATCCGGGAATTTTTTGCTTTTGGAACTGCTGAGATCAAAAACTGCTGGCAAAATTGTTTCATGGAATGCGAAATTCTGGGCTTTGGAATCCAGAAGTTCACTCAAGGAATCCGGAATCCCGCTGATGATTGAATCCCACTGAAAAGGAATCTCAGTCGGGTATCCAGTACCTGAAGTCCGGAATGCAGAGGGTAGAATTTAGGATCCACGACTTTTTTGGATTGTCTTGCATTGGATTGTCCACCTTTATTTGATAATGATGGTAAATAATTACATTTATCATGTGGCTACAATACTAGGCGCGCTTGGATTGGCTGTTTTCATGTAATGGCTTGGCATTACCAGCAAGGTGTCTTAGGCATTGAAAATCTGTGTTTAACTTGATAGTACGTGGACATTCTCATGGGCATCAGTGTTATGGTCAATTGACAGCTGTAAAAAAGGGTATACGTATCTGCTGGCCAGTATCACCTGACTGTATGACGTTTTTTTAAGTTATCCGCTGACCAATTGTTGATTTTAATTTAATTCAGGCTCAGTTCTATAATTACAAGGCCATCTTCTTGTGCACCTGCCAACCTTTTTACATTTATAGGAGTGACATTTTTTATCTTAAGAGTGCCAAGATCTTTCGTAGGGGTCCGATCATATCCGAAGATGTCCGAAGACATTCCGAAGACTTCCGAAGATGTTACGAAGAGTTCCGTCTAACACGAACACAGGAACACAAAGGAACATTGACTTCCCTACTGAAAAAAAGAGAATTCGGAGAAAGTCGATCATCCACATAGACTTTTCTTGTCTCTCTCTGGTTCTGGTTTGTTTAAATAGCTAATCTATTTTTCAAAATGTGTCAGTTAATGCTGTAATGGCTCAAACTTTTCTGCCAGGCGTGACAAATCGGAACACAGGCGTGAATAGGCGTGAGATCCAAGTTTTCGATCCGCAGGCGTAACAATCACGCCTTAGGCGTGACACTTGGCAGTTTTTTAATAATAACCCTTATTAACCTCGTTCCGTTCGCTCGGTCATTACAGGGAAATCTCAGGCCTCGGTCTGAGATTTCCCTGTATTGACCTCACTCTCGCTTTATAAGTTGTATGTATTTGTTAAAACTGAATCTTACTTGGGGTTGTTACAGCGCCATAAGATAAGAAAAATCAAAGCGATGAACAGAATACCGCCAGCTACAGCTCCTGTTATTATGAAGGTGTTTCTCTTGGTTCCAGTCTGGGCATTCAAGTTAGGGTTCCCTTGAGTTGTGCCCTATTAAGAAAATGTCCAGTGATAAACAGTAAAATTCCTTACATCGTTTGCAATAATAGAGTTTCGCCAAGGTGTGTTTTCAAACTCCCCGCCAATTTCATACAGTCACGGACTAACGCGACCTTTCTCTTCCTAAGTTTAATATAATTTATAGTTAATTAAAAACATAATTTATTCCTTCAAAAGTGCTAATAATTGTTTCTAACACACACTTGAATAAAAAAATAGCAACTTTCAACAAAATCCCAAATAAATCCTCGTTGTCACGCAAAAGAACTCACCAGTGAGCCGTACAGCGGATTTTAAATGAAATTCAAACTTTGTGTAAGCTAAATAAAAGTTGAACACTTCCAACATGGCAGTTCCTGCGTTCGATTTCGATCTTTGATGAGGAAAGCTATAAACCTCTTTTCGTCCGTATTTCTAGCTTTTACTGGCCA
This sequence comes from Porites rus, assembly GCA_964035705.1. NCBI lineage: Eukaryota > Metazoa > Cnidaria > Anthozoa > Scleractinia > Poritidae > Porites > Porites rus. Next base: position 18,913,336 of record OZ038004.1, on the reverse strand, counting down.
AGGATATTTAAACCGGCGATTCTTCTTTCCTCGTATTGTGTTTGTGCAGGGAAGCGCGAAGAATGGCTTGTTAACCCCGTTAAATTGGCGTCAAACGACCCACAGCATCTGGCCCTAATTTTCGAAATTTTGGACTTCAAATGAAACACTAGCAATTTGGACTTCTTATTGGCTGTTTGTGCCGTAGTGAGAATGAAAAGAACAAATTTCCAATGGCTTTAATTTGGGAAGGCGCTGTCCGCAGTATATTCGGAAAATAGACTGTCCAAAGGGAGACACAATGACATACACATGGAACAAAGTTACGGTTGAGAGGCAAGAGGACAATTTTTTACGCGGTAAGGGAAATTTTCTTACATTTGTTTGTAATTTTCTATGCAACAATTTTAAATCAAAGTCGAAATTGAATGGATTAGCAAGCCATGGCAAAATCAGCATGTATAAGTAATTGATTAGTCTCTGCATTTATAGATTTTAATTTATGATAGATAATTCATAATGATTAAATTCGGAAGGCTCTGGATTGGGATGGGATGTTACTATGAACAACTGTTAAATCACTGGCCTTTTTTTCCTGTCTTAGCTGGTTCAATTCCCCTAAATAAGAGCTTTTATACTCTTTTATAGTCTTTTATACTTTTATGCTCCAAATGCATTACTATACATGTAGGACCTACCTGTGATGGTGATGTGACACTCCGCGTCAACTACAAAATGATAAAACAGAATAACGATTTAATCAATCGGATAAGCAAAACTGTATAAACTATAAACATGGGTGTAGACGGCTAAAAGGAGATTAGTGATTCCCAGATCTAGGTAGCCTGTGAACAGGCCTTTGGTCGAGCGGGGTGGGGAGAGGGAAAAGTGAAAAGGCCTGTAGACAAACATTTGGGACCGCCGTTCCACGGTACCTGGTGTGCATCAGATCCTGATCCAAGTTCCTATTGGCGAGAACATGGACTGTTGACAGGTCTGATTGACATCGGCTTTTTGGTCGGCACATAGCACGCGATTTGATCAGAGAGTGGCAATAACAAAACAGTATGAAGACTATTACCACGAAGAGGAACTACGTGCTCCGGTCAAAAGATTCAAACTGTCTCCATAGCTGATGCAGCTTCGGTTTAAGCTACACTTCAATCTTATAATTTTGGATCTGTAAATCACTATCTGTGATAATTTTTAAACATTCCGCAAAGAAAACTAATGAGCTGGGCCCAGCATCAGGATACAACATTGCAGAAAAACATTACATTCATGGACTAAAGAAAATCGCTTAGTTTATTCACTTTAGAGAAAAGTAAGACCCTTATTCAGCCGCAATGAAAAGCTTTATGCTCCAAAAGAGGTCAAAGAAAATGCTCTTGCACAGTAAATCTTTATGTGTGCCACGACCTCTCAGTGTGAAACAAGCAGCTAAAATCACATTTACTCAGTGAAAATGCAGAACCTTCCAGGGAATAATCTACCCCGCAGAGGAAAAAACTTATGGGAACAAGCAGCATTTTGGCATAAAGTAAAAGTCGCGTCGCCCTACCACCCCCTTTTATTGCTATAAATACCCGAAGGTGTAATTCCTGTCGGCGATCGAAGCGCTGCTGACCTCTTTGCACTTGTCTTGGAAACTTCACATTCTGGAGAAGTCATGATAGTATCTGTACCTTCCGCATTCTAAGTTCGCTCATTGCAGGGGCTTGTTAAATCACAAACCGAACTAGCAAGACGAACGGCTTATTAATTCTCTTACCGGAGATCAATGACTTTTTGCAAAATCGGCAATGAGGTTCATGCTCCATTTCACTCTGTTTTCAGATGGAGCAAAACACCGCTCATTTCCTGTTAATGTTCCCAGGAGTTATTCACGCGCGAAATTGATTGACCGATAACAATCTTACTGACAGATGATCGGCAGGATAATTACAAGAGGGCGAAATAGCAGGCTCAAATGTTTGTGTACAGGCTCTCCCCCCCCCCCCACCCCACTTTCCCTTCCCTTTCCTCGCTATTTTTCCCAAAACAGAGATCTAGGCTGTATTGGCCTGACAATTTGAAAGCTACTCTCCTGCCCCCTCCCCCCACCACTTGTGTGACAATATTGGTGATACATTGTAAATGGTCATGTGTTGGCCTCGTTTTCATGAATTACAGGGTTGTTGTTAAACCACCATAAAGGATACACTAGGCTTGTCACAAAGAAAAGATATTTAACAATTATTCCTCGAGCACAAATGGACTCTGAGTCAATAGCCCATGAGGCTGGCTGAATAGGCTATTGACTCAGAGGCCACGAGGGCGAGAGGAATAATTGTTTTAGTAAAATCCAACTAGTTGGTCAAAAATATCGAGAATAAAAAAATTTTAGCTAGTTAAAGCTAGACTTTAATGCTTTTTTGCCGCCAAAAAGCCCGAGCTTTTCGCTACTAGTAGGCTATAACATATAGCCTAGTAGTAGCTCAACCAATCAGAATGCAGCTTTGATAATAGACCTCTAGCTGGATTTTACTAAACTGTCTTACCTTCAAAGACTAATAAAAATTCCTTTTGTTAATTAAAAGAAAATATAAATTATGCAATGCTGATTTTCATTATTAAATTTCATTTTCATTTTCATTATTAAAATATTAACCTTACAGAATGGAAAATGAAAAGTAGTGAATGTATTTCCAGCTGCCTGAAAATTATTCAGGTGACTCACCTGAGTTGTTGTTTGAGAAGGTGGTGTTACCTATAAACAAGTGAAAATAGTCATCAACAAATGAAAAAGAAAAAAAAGAAAAAAAAAAAAGAGAGAGAGAGAGAGATAGAAAACTCCCCATAGAAGAAGGGGAGGGCAGAAGGGGACAAAATGCTCTCTCTGACTTGAATCATTGATGACTTTGAATCATTTAAATCCACCAAAACCACTGGCTGGAAATTGTCTGAGATGTAACTAAAAACAATAATTTCATTCATCAATTGTGTAACTATCAATGGCTATTGAGGTTTCAATACAAGGAGTGTTTATGTTTATTTAATGTCATACTGGAACATTCATTCAAAATTGTTATAAGTGAACAATCCACTTTTCTATCCCTGGTTATTAAAATTTAATTGGAAAAAAAAATTGCGATATTTTACCAGAGTCAATATATTAGTTTAGCGTAGCCAAGGAACAGTTACCACTCTACACACTTTTTTATTAAATGCAGTGAGTACAATAGCCACCCTGATACTGGTCACAAAAGGAAGAAGAATGTTCAATTCCGTGGACTTCAGATACTTACTTCGCTTGTGACCCTTCCAGTGCTTTGTGACGATAGTTGTTCTGCAGAGGTGGGTGGGGGACGTAGTGTTCCTCCAGTGGCATTTACTATTTCCACTGTTGGTGACGGTAATGTAGCTGACTGCCCTGATGAAGTTGGTTGAGGAAATGGGCCTAAAAAAGATTAAACACTTAATCACTGGTCCCGAGGGAAACAGTTAATTTTGTTTCCCGAGAATCTCAATATTTCCCGAGGGACCAGTCTTGATTTGTTCTATAACTGGAAATTTTGAAGCTGGAAATTCATTAAACCTCCCTGTAATGGTGGTGGTCGGTCAACATTTGCGGGTAACAGTGCACTGTTACCCTCTGATGTCCTAGAATTTGCAATGTTGCCCGCTCAGAAATTTTGGTGGGAACGAAAAACAGCTTTATTGTTAGATGTTATGTAACCTTGAAGTAACTAATGAGAATGCACGCTGTTGGAAAAACATTTCCAGCTATATCACAATGAAAGTTATAGAATGTTCCAGTCACTGACATTGACTTTCTCAGCTTACAGCCAGTAGTCATCTGTAAATTGTCAGTTTCTATTGAAACAAAACTAAGAATTTTGAGAACAGGCGTTTTCCCCATCGCTCCATATGCCTGTGAGCACGTGGACACTTGGAAAAATAGCCTTAATTAAGGCTTTTGAAATGAGGTACTATGGGAAAATTTAAAAATATCGTGATCGTAGCACAGAACAATTAAGTCAACTGGGGAGGAACTCAAAGTGGAAACTTAATGGTTAGAAATCTTTATAAAAAAAAAACAAGAGCTGAAGTATTTTGGCGATAATTATGAAAAGAAGTGAGGGCTTGGGTAAGATCATCTTGGAAGGAAAGATAGATGGGAGATATGAAAGAGGAAGACCGAGAAGGCACTGGGAAAGGGACATCCGGGATGTTTTCGACATGTCACTTACAGAAGTCGTGACCTGTCAGTTAGGCGGTCATGTTATTAGCCATAAAGACTCGTAATGTCATTGGTGCGTTTCGATCCGTCTATAAATAGAAGTTAAAAACAGTCGTTTATTGTTAGTCAAGTTGTCAGTTGTCCCGTCGTTCTCTCGTAGTTGGTTTTGCTTGATTCCGTCAACAAGTCGTTTGTACTGTTGACTACGATTCAGTGGCGTTGGTTCTAAGTTTGTAATTGAAACCAGCTCTCTAAAGTTTTGTTTTGTTGATAGTTTTGTTTTGTTGATAGTAGTCTGAACTACATTGCACAAATGTGAATTTTCTTACAGAAATAAGGTCCTCCTTCCACTTTGAACATAGCGCATGTGCTGTTTCCAACGTCGTGGTTGCTGCTGTTAAGATCACGACACTGAACTGCTACTCTGAAGATCCTTCCCTTGGTTGAGTTCATAAAATTTGAAATATTTCTTTTGACCTGTTTGAGAAAATACAGCACGGGATTATTTCACGGGATTTTTGTCACGATGGGAATTTCCATACCCGTCTTTTAGTCTATGATATGTGTATTGTACAAATCGAAACAGAGATTTTTTATAGCCGTTTTTTTGCTACTGGTGTTAAAGTCGTCTGAGACGTTGAAGTCCTTTTAAGACAACTTAAATGTCTAGTGTAAAAACGATAAACAGGTTCAAAATAGGCCGTTCTGTGGCACTAGCATAGGACTTTAAAGTGTCAGACGTTAAACGCGTCGAGCGTAAAAATGAAATGCCATTTAAGCGAGCCAGAGTACTTTGGTATAGCAAACGAATTTGTGCTAAAGCAGTTGCAATCGCTCAACGTAGTTAAATATAAATTGGCTATTTCCGAGTTCTATTTTCAAGTCCGAAGATTCCGGACGGGCATCATAATTTTCATACTGTCGTGTAAATGAAACTCATTTTTAAATTAACGATGTTGCACTTGGTCATATCAATATCACGGTACCTATAATTGGCGACAAAATAAGTTAAGACACTTTACCCTAATTAAAGGGACTTTCTGACCTTTTACCGTCTTCGAAAGCGGAAATTAAATCTTGACCTCCGCCATCCCCTCCATGTTGTTATCCCGCTGTTCGAGCTACCTGTAGAAAACGACTTTGAATGGAGAGGAGGAGAGAGGGGTGTGGATTGTTTTGTTCTCTGAAGTTCCCCTATTTGAGTACAATAACAGGACCCACAGCAACATTAAAACTGTCGAGAGACGAGGTTCATTTGTTTTTCGGCCGCCACTATAGAGTGGTAGTTCAGCCGCTGTTCGTTTTCTGTGCTTACCAATATTTGCAACTGATTTGTTGCCCAGCCAGTTGTAAGCTCCCAGTCAGCTTTCACTTCGTCTGATGGTACTTCTCTCCAGTCCCCAGCGCAGTCCAAGTATTGAACATAAAGTTTTCCCAAAAAGTTAAAGCTGCAAGTCTTGTTGGTCGGAAGACCGATAGATTTTGAAGGTTCATTTGGACCATTTGGGGAAAAGAACGTTATGTGGCCAGTTACTGTCTCGTCGGTAAAAAGCAAGTCGCATCCTGTGGTTTAAGAAAGGGGGAAGAAATATGAAAAAATTCATAGCAATCAAAACATTTTTTTAAAATCATTTCAATATACTCTCCTTCATCAATGTCTTTTTAAGGCGATAGATTAAAATGAATAGCGTCATTTTATATGTACTCTATTAAGACAGCTTCCTTTCGTAATAGAGATTATTTTAGAACTGGTACAAATCAAGCATTGCTGAGGATCTGTGTTTACCTATAAAACACCGAATAATAATCTTTTACGAAATAATAAATAGTTCCTAAAACGTAAAGGTTGTGACGGCACTAGTGATAGCGCAATCCTAATCGGTCAGGGCGGCTGTACACAGGCTAGTCACAGTAAACGGGTTTGGCAGAAATTCTCTTGATGTTCAAGTGTCAAAGAAATGGCTAAATTTCATAAGCCTTTACACCTGGCTCATTTTGCGTCCCATTTATCATTTATGCGGGCTGAAAAGAGGTTAATACTCTTAGCTACGTTTTTGGCATTATTATAAATGACGTAGAAATAGTTCAAAAGTCAATTGTAACCACCAGCCGCAAGCGAATTCGGCCAAGTTTTGGGAAAAAGGATGTGCGAAAGAGAGAGGAAAACAAATTCTGTTAGATCCAATATTGATTATACTCAATATCTGTCAAGTTTATGTTCTTTTTTTATAGAAAAATATGGACCATAGTTTTGAACAAATCAGGGAGCGAAGTCAGTTAATTATCGTACATAAATTTATCCTGCTCTTCTAAATTGATATTTGTCGGTTAAATATCAATGTGTATTCCATGCCGATGTCTGCACTGAGCATGCTAATTAACCAAAACTGATTACCCTTAACTTGCTACAGAAAGGCCTTGTAATTTGTCGGTAGAGCGAGGGTAGATCCAATCCGAGGATTGTTGGTTCGAACCTTACCGAGTTTAAAAAATTCTTTGCTTGCCTCGTGTGTTTCCTTTATTTTCTTTGTTTTAAGGCTAAAGCTCAGGGGGGTTAATTGTTGACATAAGCCATCGATCAAACAAGCTGAACGAAATGTTGAACCGATTGAACGAAAATGGTCGGGATGGGCTCTACTCGGCTCAACGCTCAACAAGTTTCAACTTATTGAACAACGAGAACTAAAACGTTTGTTGATCAACAGTTGTTGTACTCTTCACGTGTATCACTTTATTGAAGTTATTATCTGTTAATCGATCCTACGAACGGCAAAAAGCGGAATTCGTTGGAACATTTGTTTTAGTTAGCGACCGGTTAATATGTGAACGCGGTGTTGAAAGAAACTTAATAACCTGTTAGCTGACACGTAACGGAAAACAAAATCTTGTATATACATACTATCAATTTACCATAAAAAAGGAAGATCCGAAACCACAACGAAACCACCTTACCCTACCTTAGAGGAAAAATTGTCGGCCTCTTGGAAGCAGTCTTTGGATGGAAAGAAAAACACCTAAATTAAAGCTTTAATAAAGCTTTCGGTATACGAGAATTATTTCTTGAAAATAGACGAAGACAAAAGTTTCCAAAAAGTTTCCTAGCCTTTGTCGGCCTCTTGAATCCAGACTTTGAATGGAAAGAACAACACCTTAATTAAAGCTTTAATTCAAAGCTTTCAGTATACGAGTATTAGTTTTGAAAATAGACGGCGACGAAAGTTTTCTAACCTTTTTTCTTATTAAATAAAACAGACTTAATCGTTTACGTCGATTTTCAGACTTCTATCTGATCTTGAGTAGGCAAACAAAAACAAAAACCATTGTCTTACCTGCTTGCTGACGAGCCTCGCTTACTCTTATGCAAGAGTTGTTCGGTTCGAAGAAAGTGTAACTCCCTGAAGGATGATTGCATTGACACAAGCAGTTAAAGGAGGCATCGAACTGTTGAGCATTATATTTATCGCAATGGGGATTCGTTTCAGTGGGACACTCGCTTTGTACAGAAGGCAGCTGAATGTCGTCATCTGGATGTTGCTTTTCTCGAAATATACGTAGGACCTGATTAGGTTGTCCATGAACAGTCGATCCAATGCAGGAAAGGAACAATAGAAATACATACAGATCGGTCATCTTATGACTCTGGAGTTCTGGCAATCAACCGAGGAAACCAGCAAATTGGATAATTTCATCAATTCAATTAATAAAGTTAGCGATTGTCTTTTCACTTGAATGTAAGCCTTAATGTTTGGCTTGAAACCACTTGTTTTCTTCGAGTTAAAATTGTTTTCAATCCAGCGTTTGAACAATCAAAAGGTTTTCACTTGCTGAAACTAAGGAAATTTTCTTCGCCAATACAGTGAATTCATGACGACTATGAGGTCACGAATTCCGAGTTTTAGAGCCACTCAATGCTATATTGCCCTCTATATTGAACCATAAGGATCCACGAGTAAATTCTATTGGTTAATAAGGAAACCCAATGTCCTGAAGAGGCAATACACTACTAGGGCATATATCTGTATGTATTTTATCAGCAATCCAAATAAACCACAGGAAGAAGAGATGATTTGTTAACATAAATTTCACCAACTTGGCTAACATTAGAAACATTGACATGAAAATCACTGGAAAATCTCTTGGTTGTAAATGCGAATAGAAATATAAAAAGAAATAATTAAGCCTTTGTCGGCCCATTACCGGCTATTTATGAAGTTAATATCTCGTTAAGAAGACACCGTGTGAACCTAAAATCATTCATTCATTCATTCAAACAACAATTTCTTGTTTCCTTAGAGCATCACGTCCCGAAATGTACTGCTTTTATATCAAAGCTGATGAAGCACTTTTAACAGTCAGGTAATTTGGGCCGTTATGCTCTACTACTACGTGGAAATGTTAATTGAAAAATCACGTTAGCTTTGTTTTCCACCATGTTCATGCCATTCTCATTAAACGTGGTAATTGAGAGTGAAAATTCCTTTCTATTTTCGTTATTGAAGAAAGTTCCTCGTACGGAGAATAAGCTTCCCAAGAAAGCAATTGTCCGCTCTGTGGTGGCCAACGATATTGGTTGTTAACAAATTTAAAACTAATAACTAATAGTAAAATCAGCATATTAAGCAACCTACAATTTCATCAACCGAGCCGATTAATAAGCCGACCGGAAAATAGTGCAAAACGTCAAAAAACGCCCTGTCCACGCACTTATCGGACTACAAAGTCGATACAGCGGAAGCGACTTTTTCAGCCTGTTCAATTGCTGCTTTTTCGGCTTGATACTCAATACAGACCCGAGATGAGACACGCAAGCACGCAACTTTACATAGCATTGATTTACTGTCGTACACAGGTTTAAAGCGCCAATCTCTCTTGGACCTACTATATACAGCTGTATAGTACAAGGCAGCTGTTGATCATTGCAAAGTTAAACGAAAAGAGAGGTGAACGTCAGGAAAAACAAGTGAAGTGGGATTGGTGGGAAGTCAGTGATATGAGCTATGAACTCTAAAAGATCAATTAAGTGAAAGTTATTTCATGACGAGGCTGCTTATCAACTTTGAAATCATGTTAAATCAACCGAAGATTTTGAGTTATTGTTTCTTACTGCTCGTCTTTATTTGTTTGAGACTAAAAGTTACGGTATTTTAGTTTAATTATTAGACGGAATCTCGTTCGAATTGTTCGTTGTTTAAAAAAGAGAAAAAACGTCACCGATAAAGCTCTAGAAATGAACCCGTGTCTCACCGAAAAAATTTCTGGATCCGTCCGGGCAATTAACATTTATTGGCAATTTTATTATTCCTTTCACTATACAAGCAAACAATTTGCACCTTTTATTTTACTTTTAATGAAATGTACTTAACCTTGTAGTTAACAAACTATGAACTTTTAAAAAGAGAATGTGAAAATTGGAAAAAAAAACCTAACTCCGGGTAAAAAAGTAGAAATGTGTTTTAATTTTTCGATTTTATGATAAATACGTAAAATATCAAAATATTGTTCATCTGCCTGTGAAATTGTGGTTTCACGACGTCACTATATGATTCGTGGTGAAATTTAGTGCGCGAACGAATCAGTACAGAAAACTCTCACCTTCAAAACGAGGCCCTAGGTACGAAACCTTTGTTGTGAAAACAAGTTTCATTTGTATGACAGTAAGAATTATCTTATAGAGTGTTTTCACTCACGTGGCCAGCATATATGCAAATTTATTGGAACAAAAGAAAGCGTTTGCATAAGAAAAGAGTTCAACTCCCAGAGGACTGGTTTGGGACACCAACATGGCGGCCGTTTCATTTTTTTGGGACCCAACAAGGCCGCCGTAACGACATGTGAAAACACTCTATAACAATGGCTTAGCATTTAGCTAGCCTCGCTCTGAAACGGAGGTTTAGGGCAACTCGAAAAGACCCTAAATATGTATGTGTAATCAAATGGTGACGAGTGAAATTAGGCAATATTTTCACCCCCCCTTTGTCCAAATCCTACTAATTTCCCGAGCCTTCAGCGGAGGGAAATTAAGAGCGTTTGGACAAAACTCAAGTAAAATTATTCCCTAATTTCACAAGTATACCATTTGATTACCTATTAATATCATGAGTGGCAAATTACGCTCACGATTGTAGGTCTTTGACATGTTCATCGAACTGATTATCGATACAAAACTCCACTCTACGCACTGAAACTTTCGTGCTTAAATATTCGCTTAACTTCATAACATCATAGGTGGCAAATTACTCCTTAATGTTGGCGCGAAATTTCAGCGTTAATTATTTTATAATTTCACGGGTGAAATTACAAAATTGCCATGGCAACGTTCCGTACGTTTCAGTGCCAAGATGGCGGCAAAGTTTTAAAGTGTTGTGAGTGAAGAAGTAAGGGCATAAAAAGAAGCTTTAGAAATCCTAAACAAACGAAAGAGCACACCAAGAAGTATTCTATCAGGTATTGTGTCGAAAAATTCTGAAAACTAGTATGCGTAATCAAATTGTGACGAGTAAAATTAGGGAATAAAGGCTTGGGAACTTATTAGCATTTGGATAAAACGCAAGTGAAATTATTCCCTAATTTCACGAGTATACCATTTGATTCCCTCTTAATTAATAATGACGCTGAAATTTCACGTCAAAATTAAGGAGTAATTTGTCACCCTTGATAGTATCAGGGTAATATTTACGTTCACTGTTCAAGTTTAAAATACTACTAGTACTTTATACAGTGTAGCTACATAATATATGGTCTTTACACTCCGGATCCATGATCATTTTTAATCTATTTCGTCGCTCTCATACAACACGACCTCAATCCCCGGCTTCGTCTGTCCTCAGCTTTGATTCTCTGGTTCGCGAGTTCGCGGTTGCATTTATTTATTTCATTTGCTTTTGTTCATTTTTGTGATGATAAGTGAATATTTTTTATATTAAATTTTGCTTTAAAATTTCTTGTAGACTAAGTATAAATTTCAAGCTTCCCGTACAAAGATCGAAGTCTGTCCTCAGCCTTAATGTTTGTCAGTGGCTCAGACGTTTTCTTGTTACTAGATCCATTTTTACAAGTTCAATCCTTCAGCTTACCCTTACTATTACTGCGCTTTTCATAAACACGCGAATTCTAAAGTTCAAAAGCCAACCGACGTTTGCGTTTTTGCTGCCCTCAATCATCTTTAGGGGCGTCTTAGGAAATAGAAGATTTTTTAACGAGTTCAAAAGGTCCTCGTTTGTGATTTGTAAATGGTGGAGTTTGATCCATTTTGTGTGTTTCTGTGTTTCAAGGTTCGTTGCTTATGATCGTAATTATGATTGACGGCAGCGAAAAACGTAACTGCGAAGGCGACTTTTGAACTTCAGAGTTCGCGTGTTTTTGAAAAGCGCTGTAAAAACTTTCAAGTTCTTGTAAATATAGTTAAGATATAATATATCAATTGCAAAACAACGTTAGCCTGCTCACCGACCCCCTATTTTCTTTTTAGAGATCGTCCCTCTCCACGCTTGTTCTTACGCGCTCGCTCTGGCGCACTCGAACATTCGTAAAAAAAAAAAGGATGAATAAATGTCTGTGGACAGCTTAAGACAACGTCAAAATTGATTTGCTCTATTTTATGTTGATGCAAGTTTCTGACGTAGAGGCCATTGGTGAGCAGTCTTGATAGTGCTTTCAAGGAAAGCCAGTCATTCATTGATTAGTTTCGTTTCCCGGTTTGTTTTGTAACAGAGGTGGAGAGTAACCGTCAAACGTCAACAGGTGTTGTAAAACATTTGAATCCAGTTCATCCAATGTGCAGTAAACTGGCCCGTCTCTTTGAAGTGCATCGCTTGGATTTACTGCGGTTTCCTTTAAACCTTCTTCTAAAACATGATACTCTGGCTTGGTGTTTGATGGACTATGGTAAGTATGGTCGTAGTGACGTGCTTGTTTCATTATGCTCTTGAAGAAATTCATCAGGCTAGTACAGTTAATATCCCTTCAAATGTTCTCAAAACATAGTCTTACATCTTCAACTCCCACGATGTTGTGTCACTATTCACCAAGACCCCTATACAGGAGACATTAACCATCATAAGAGAACGCCTAGAAAAAGATCAAGATCTAAAGAAAAGAACAAACCTAGAGGTTGATGATATAATGGATCTCACAGAATTTATTGCCACCACCACATACTTTCGGAAATAAGGCCAATAAATCATTGAAGAAAGCTAAAAGTAAATACTTTTCTGAAAATCTTGATGCATAAACAAAAGTGATCCTCGTATAACCTGGCGGTTAATTAATGAACTCCAATCCGCAAAGTAAATCGACCAGTGTCTCAAGTCAAAACAGGAAACCTTGTTTTCACCTCACCTGGTGATATCGCTGAAGCATGAACAACCATTTAAAAAACATTGGCCAATCTCTGGCACAATAAATTCCTAGTTTGGAAATTGACCGACTTGCCTATGTTAGTCTTTTTGATGGAGTATTTTCCTTTCAACGGATCAAAGTTCAAAAAGTCATCAAATTACTCAAAGCTATCGATGTAGGTTAGGCAACTGGTCTTGACAAAATTCCAAACAGGCTTCTGAAAATTACCGCCTTCTTTAACTGGCATCTTTAATCAATCGTTAGTGACTGGATTTGGATTGGCAAATCTTGTTGTGGGATGGGGTGCTACTATGAACAACTGTTGAATCACTGGCCTTTTTTTCCTGTCTTAGCTGGTTTAATTCCCCTAAATAAGCTGCTTTTATACTCTTTTTTATGCTCCAAATGCATTACTATAGGACCTACCTTTGTTGTGGTGCTGGGCGTCGTCTACAAAATGATAAAACACAATAACTATTTAACCAATCGGATAAGCAAAACTGTATTAACTATAAACATGGGTGTTGATGGCAAAAGAAGATTAGTGATTCCCAGATCTAGGCTGTATTGGCCAGACAATTTGAAAGCTACTCTCCTGCCCCCTCCTCCCACCACTTGTGTGACAATATTTGTCAATATTGATACGTTGTAAACGGTCACATGTTGGCCTCGTTTTCATGAATTACAGAGTTGTTGTTATACCGCCATAAAGAATATACTAGGCTTGTCACAACGAAAAGATATACCATCTTATCTTCAAAGACTAATAAAAATTCTTTCGTTAATTAAAAAAAAATATAAATTATACAATGCTGATTTTCATTTCACTCTGTTATTCAAACGAGACCTCCTGTAAACATTAAATTATTAACATTACAGAATGGAAGATGAAATGTAGCGAATGTATTTCCAGCTCAGTGCCTGAAAATTATTCAGGTGACTCACCTGAGTTGTTGTTTGAGGAGATGGTGTTTCCTATGAATAAGTGAAAATAGTTATCAACAAATGAAAAAGAAAAAGAGAGAGAGAAAAAAAACTCCCCAAAGAAGAAGGGGAGGGGAGAAGGGGGCAAAATGCTCTCTCTGACTTGAATCATTGATGACTTTGAATCATTTAAATCCACCAGAACCTCTGGCTGGAAATTGTCTGAGATGTAACTAAAAACAATAATTTCATTCGTCAATTGTGTACCTATCAATGGCTATTGAGGTTTCAATACAAGGAGTGTTTATGAGACTATTTAACGTGCTTTAATGTCATACTGGAACATTCATTCAGAATTGTTATTAGTGAACAATCCATTTTTCTACCCCTGGTTATTAAAATTTAATTGGAAAAAAAGTTGCCACCTTTTACCAGAGTCAATATATTAGTTTAGCATAGCCATGGAACAGTTACCACTCTGCACACTTTTTTTATTAAATGCAGTGAGTACAATAGCCACCCTGATATTGGTCACAAAAAGAAGAAAAATGTTTAATTATGTGGACTTCAGATACTTACTTCGCTTGTGACCCTTCCAGTGCTTTGTGACGATAGTTGTTCTGCAGAGGTGGGTGGGGGACGTAGTGTCCCTCCAGTGGCATTTATTATTTCCACTGTTGGTGGCGGTAATGTAGCTGACTGCCCTGATGAAGTTGGTTGAGGAAATGGACCTAACAAAGATTAAACATTTAATCACTGGTCCCGAGGGAAACAGTTAACTTTGTTTCGCGAGACTCTCAATATTTCCCGAGGAACCAGTCTTGATTTGTTCTATAACAGGAAATTTTGAAGCTGGAAAGTCATTAAACCTCCCTGTAATGGTGGTGGTCGGTCAACATTTGCGAGTATCAGTGCACTGTTACCCTCTGATGTCCTAGAGTTTGCAATGTTGCCCGCTCAGAAATTTTGGTGGGAATGGGAAACAGCTTCATTGTTAGATGTTATGTAACCTTGAAGTAACCAATGAGAATGCACGCTGTTGGGAAAACATTTCCAGCTATATCACAATGAAAATTATAAAATGTTCCAGTCACTGACATTTACTTTCTCAGCTTACAGCCAGTAGTCATCTGTAAATTGTAAGTTTCTATTGAAACAAAACTAAGAATTTTGAGAACATGCGTTTTCCTCATCGCTCCATATGCCTGTGAGCACGTGGACACTTGGAAAAACAGCCTTAATTAAGGCTTTTGAAATGAGGTACTATGGGAAAATTTAAAAATATCGTGATCGTAGCACCGAACAATTAAGTCAACTGGGGAGAAACTCAAAGTGGAAACTTAATGGTTAGAAATCTTTATAAAAAAACAAGAGCTGAAGTATTTTGGCCATAATTATGAAAAGAAGTGAGGGCTTGGGTAAGATCATCTTGAAGGGAAAGATAGATGGGAGATGAGAAAGAGGAAGACCGAGAAGGCACTAGGAAAGGGACATACGGGATGTTTTCGACATGTCACTAACAGAAGTTGTGACCTGTCAGTTAGGCGGTCATGTCATTAGCCATAAAGACTCGTAATGTCATTGGTGCGTTTCGATCCGTCTATAAATAGAATTGTCACAGTTAAACAGTCGTTTATTGTTAGTCAAGTTGTCAGTTGTCCAGTCGTTCTCTCGTAGTTAGTTTTGCTTGATTCCGTCAATAAGTCGTTTGTACTGTTGACTACGATTCAGTGGCGTTTGTTCTAAGTTTGTAGTTGAAACCAGCTCTCTAAAGTGAGTCGTTGATAGGAGTCTGAACCACATCGCACAAATGTGAATTTTCTTACAGAATAAACTTCCTCCTTCCACTTTGAACATAGCGCATGTGGTGTTTCCCACGTCGTGGTTGCTGCTGTTAAGATCACGACACTGAACTGCTACTCTGAAGATCCTTCCCCTGGTTAAGCTCATAAAATTTGAAATACTTCTTTTGACCTGTTTGAGAAAATACAGCACTGGATTATTTCTCGGGATTTTGTCACGATGGAAATTTCCATCCCATCTTTTAGTCCGTGATATGTGTATTGGACAAATCGAAACGGTTAGAGACTTTTTATGGCCGTTTTTGTGCCACAGGCCTTAAAGTCGTCTGTGACGTTGAAGTCCTTTTAAGACAACTTAAATGTCTAGTGCAAGAACGATAAATAGGTGCAAAATAAGCCGTTCTGTGGCACTTAACAGAGGACTTTGAAAGTGTCATACGTTAAACGCGTCTAGCATAATGAATGAAATGCCATTTAAGCGAGCCAGAGTACTTTGGTATACCGAACGAATTTGTACTAAAACGGTTGCAATCGCACAGCATAGTTAAATATAAATTGGCCATTTCTGAGTTCTATTTTCAAGTGCGAAGATTCTGGACGGGTATCATAATTTTCATGCTGTCGTGTAAATGAAACTCTTCTTTAAATTAACGATGTTGCACTTGGTCACATCAATATCACAGTACCTATAATCGGCGACAAAATAAGTTAAGACACTTAACCCTAATTAAAGGGACTTTTTGACCTTTTACCGTCTTCCAAAGGGGAAATTAAATCTTGACCTCCCCCATCCCCTCCATGTAATGTTGTCCCACTGTTCGAGCTACCTGTAGAAAACGACTTTGAATGGAGGGGAGGGGAGATGGGTTTGGATTGTTTTGTTCTCTGAAGTTCCCCTATTTGAGTACAATAAGAGGACCCACAGTAGCATTAAAACTGTCGAGAGACGAGGTTCATTTATTTTTCTGCCGCCACTATAGAGTGGTAGTTCAGCCGCTGTTCGTTTTCTGTGCTTACCAATATTTGCAACTGATTTGTTGCCCAGCCATTTGTAAACTCCCAGTCAGCTTTCACTTCGTCTGATGGTACTTCTTTCCAGTCCCCAGCGCAGTCCAAGTACTGAACATAAAGTTTTCCCAAAAAGTTAAAGCTGCAAGTCTTGTTGGTCGGAAGACCGATGGATTTTGAAGGTTCATTTGGACCATTTGGGGAAAAGAACGTAATATGGCCAGTTACTGTCTCGTCGGTAAAAAGCAAGTCGCATCCTGTGGTTCAAGAAAGGGGAAAGCAATATGAAAAAATTCATAGCAACCAGTACATTTTTTAAAATCATTTTAATATACTCTCCTTCATCAATGTCTTTTTAAGGCAAATAGACTAAAATGAATAGCTTCATTTTATATGTATTCTATTAACACAGCTTCCTTTCGTAATAGATTATTTTAGAACTGGTACAAATCAAGCATTGCTGAGGATCTGTGTTTACCTATAAAACACTGAATAATAATCTTTTATGAAATAATAAATAGTTCCTAAAGCGTGAAGGTTGTGACGTCACTAGTGATCGCAATCCTAATCGGTGAGGGCGGCTGCACACAGGCTAGTCACAGTAAACGGGTTTGCCAGAAATTCTCTTGATTTTCAAGTGTCAAAGAAATGGCTAAATTTTCATAAGCCTTTACACGTGGCTTATTTTGCGTCCCATTTATCATTCCTGCGGGCTGAAAAGAGGTTAACACTCTTAGCTACGTTTTTGGCATTATTATAAATGACGTAGAAATAGTTCAAAAGTAAAAAAAAAAGATGTGCGAAAGAGAGAGGAAAACAGATTCTGTTACATCCAATATTGATTATACTCAATATCTGTCAAGTTTATGTTCTTTTTTTACAGAAAGGTATGGACCATAGTTTTGAACAAATTAGGGGGCGAGGTCAGTTAATCATCGTACAAAAATTTTTCCTGCTCTTCAAAATTAATTTTTATCGGTTAAATATTAATGTGTATTCCATGCCGATGTCTGCATTGAGCATGCTATAATTAGCCAAAACTGATTACCCTTAACTTGCTACGGAAAGGCCTTGTAATTTGTCGGTAGAGCGAGGGTAGATCCAATCCGAGGATTGTTGGTTCGAACCATACCGAATTTAAGAAATTCCTTGCTTGCCTCGTGTGTTCTCTTTATTTTCTTTGTTTTAGGGCTAAAGCTCAAGGGGGTTAATTGTTGACATAAGCCATCGATCAAACAAGCTGAACGAAATGTTGAACCGATTGAACGAAAATAGTCGGGATGGGCTCTACTCGGCTCAACGCTCAACAAGTTTCAACTCGTTGAACAACGAGAGCTAAAAAGTTTCTTGATCAACAGTTGTTGTACTGTTCACGGTATCACTTTATTGAAGTTATTATGTGTTAATCGATCCTACGAACGGCAAAAAGGGGAATTCGTTGGAACATTTGTTTTAGTTAGCGACCGGTTAATATGTGAACGCGGTGTTGAAAGAAACTTAATAACCTGTTAGGTGACACGTAACGGAAAACAAAATCTTGCGTATGCATAGCATCAATTTACCATTGAAAAAGGGAAGATCCGAAACCACAACGAAACCACCTTATCCTACCTCAGAAGAAAAATTGTCGGCCTCTTGGAAGCAGTTTTTGAATGGAAAGAAAAACACCTAAATTAAAGCTTTAATTCAAAGCTTTCGGTATACGAGAATTAATTTTTGAAAATAGACGAAGACAAAAGTTTCCTAGCCTTTGTTGGCCTCTTGGAACCAGACTTTGAATGGAAAGAACAACGCCTTAATTAAAGCTTTAATTCAAAGCTTTCAGTATACGAGAATTATTTTTGAAAATAGACGAAGGTAAAAGTTTCCTAACCTTTTATCCTATTAAATAAAACAGACTTAATAGTTTACGTCGATTTTCAGACTTCTATCTGATAATGAGTACGACAAAGAAAAACAAAAACAATTCTTACCTGCTTGCTGACGAGCCTCGCTTACTCTTATGCAAGAGTTGTTAGGTTCGAAGAAAGTGTAACTCCCTGAAGGTTGATTGCATTGACACAAGCAGTTAAAGGAGAAATCGAACCGTCGAGCATTATATTTATCGCAAAGGGGATTCGTGTCAATGGGACACTCGCTTTGTACAGAAGGCAGCTGAATGTCGTCATCTGGATGATACTTGTCTCGAAATATACGTAGGGACTGTCCATGAACAGTCGATCCAATGCAGGAAAGGAACAATAGAAATACATACAAATCGGTCATCTTATGACTCTGGGGTTCTGGCAATCAACCGAGGAAACCAGCAAAATTGGATAATTTCATCAATTCAATTAATGAAGTTGGCGATTGTTCTTTCACCTGAATGTAAGCCTTAATGTTGGGCTTGAAACCACTTGTTTTCTTCGAGTTAAAATTGTTTTCAATCCAGCGTTTGAACAATCAAAAGGTTTTCACTTGCTGAAACCAAGGAAAGTCTCTTCCCCAACACAGTGAATTCATGACGACTATGAGGTCACGAATTCCGAGTTTTAGAGCCACTCAATGCTATATTGCCCTCTATATTGAACCATAAGGATCCACGAGTGAATTCCATTGGTTAATAAACAGACTAGAAACATTGACATGAAAAACACTGGAAAATCTCTTGGTTGTAAATGCGAATAGAAATATAAAAAGAAATAATTAAGCCTTTGTCGGCCCATTACCGGCTATTTATAAAGTTAGTATCTCGTTAAGAAGATACCGTGTGAACCTAAAATCATTCATTCATTCATTCAAACAACAATTTCTTGTTTCCTTAGAGCATCACGTCCCGAAATGTACTGCTTTTATATAAAAGCTGATGTAGCTCTTTTAAAAATCAGGTAATTTGGGCCGTTATGCTCTACTACTACGTGGAAATGTGAATTGAAAAATCACGTTAGCTTTGTTTCCCACCATGTTCATGCCATCTCATTAAAACTGGTAATTGAGGTTGAAAATTCATTTCTATTTTCGTTATTGAAGAAAGTTCCTCGTGCGGAGAATAAGCTTCCTAAGAAAGCAATTGTTCGCTCTGTGGTGGCCAACGATATTGGTTATTAACAAATTTAAAACTAATAACTAATAGTAAAATCAGTATATTAAGCAACCCAAAATTTCATCAACCGAGCCGATTAATAAGCCGACCGGAAAATAGTGCAAAACGTCAAAAAACGCCCTGTCCACGCACTTATCGGACTACAATGTCGATACAGCGCAAGCGACTTTTTCAGTCTGTTCAATTGCTGCTTTTCGGCTTGATACTCAATACAGACCCGAGATGAGACACGCAAGCACGCAACTTTACATAGCATTGATTTGCTGTCGTAAACTGGTTTAAAGCGCCAATCTCTCTTGGACCTACTATATATAGTACAAGGCAGCTGTTGATCATTGCAAAGTTAAACGAAAAGAGAGGTGAACGTCAGGAAAAACGAGTGAAGTGGGAATGGTGGGAAGTCAATGATATAAGCTATGAACTCTAAAAGAACAATTAAGTGAAAGTTATTTCATGACGAGGTTGCTTATCAACTTTGAAATCATGTTAAATCAACCGAAGATTTCGAGTTATTGTCTCTTATTGCCCGTCTTTATTTGTTTGAGACTAAAAGTTACGGTATTTTAATTCAAATTGTTCGTTGTTTGAAAAAGAAAAAGAAAACAGTCACCGATAAAGCTCTAGAAATGAACCCGTGTCTCACCGAAAAAATTTCTGGATCCGTCCGGGCAATTAACATTTATGAGAAATTTAATTATTTCTTTCACTGTACAAGCAAACAATTTGCACCTTTTATTTTCATTTTAATGAAATGTACTTAACCATATACTTAAGGAACTACGAACTTTTAAAAGGAGAATGTGAAAATTGGAAAAAAAAAAAGTCTAACCTCGGGTAAAACAGTAGAAATGTGACAGTAAGAATCATTGTTATAACAATGGCTTAGCGTTTAGCTGACCTCCGTTTGAAACGGAGGTTGGGGCAACTCGAAATGTCCTAAATATGTATGTGTAATCAAATGGGGACGAGTGAAATTAGGGAATAATTCCCCCCCCCCTCCCCCCACCTTTTGTCCAAATCCTAATAATTTCCCGAGCCTTCAGCCGAGGGAAATTATTAAGATTTGGACAAAACTCAAGTAAAATTATTCCCTAATTTCACAAGTATACCGTTTGATTACCTATTGATATCATGGGTGGCAAATTACGCTCACAATGGTAGGTCTTTGACATGTTCATCGAACTGATTATCGATACAGAAC
Source organism: Porites rus (assembly GCA_964035705.1). Classification (NCBI taxonomy): domain Eukaryota; kingdom Metazoa; phylum Cnidaria; class Anthozoa; order Scleractinia; family Poritidae; genus Porites; species Porites rus. The sequence goes on along the minus strand of OZ038004.1, from coordinate 18,892,781 downwards.
TCCACTCCTCCCACTGAAACTTTCGTGCTTAAATGTTCGCTTAACTTCAAAACATCATAGGTGGCAAATTACTCCTTAATTTTGGCGCGAAATTTCAGCGTTTTCACATGTGAAATTACAAAATTTCCGTGGCAACGTTCCGTACGTTTCAGTGCCAAGATAGCGGCAAAGTTTTAAAGTGTTGTGAATGAAGATGTCAGGGCATAAAAAGAAGTTTTAGAAATCCTAAACAAACGAAAGAGCACACCAAAAAGGATTCTATCAGGTATTGTGTCGAAAAATTCTGAAAATTAGTATGTGTAATGGCTTGGGAATTATTAGTATTTGGAATAAACGCATGTGAAATTGTTTCCTAATTTCACGAGTGTACCATTTGGTTCCCTATTAATTAAAATTTCGCGCCAAAATTAAGGAGTGTTTTGTCACTCATGATATTATCAGAGGGTAATATTTACGTTCACTGTGCATTCCATACTCGCGATGGAAGTCGAACTTTAAAATACTACCAGTACTTTATACAGTGTAGCTACATATTATGGTCTTTACACTCCGGATCCAGGATCATTTTTAATCTATTTCGTTGCTCTCATACAACACGACCTCAATCCCCGGCTTAGTCTGTCCTCAGCATGGATTCTCTGGTTCGCGAGTTCGCGGTTGCATTTACTTATTTCACTTGCCTTTGTTTATTTTTGTGATGGCAAGTGAATATTTTTTATATTAAATTTTGCTTTAAAATTTCATGCAAACTACATATAAATTTCAAGCTTCCCGTACAAAGATCTAAGTCTGTCCTCAACCTTAATGTTTGTCAGTGGCTCAGACGTTTTCTTGTTACTAGATCCATTTTTACAAGTTCAGTTTTTCAGCTTACCCGTATCATTACTGCGCTTTTCATAAACTCGCGAATTCTGAAGTTCAAAAGCCAACTGTCGTTTGCGTTTTCGCTGCAGTCAGTCATCTTAGGGGGCGTCTTAGGAAACAGAGGTTTTCTTTAACGAGTTCAGAAGGTCATCGTTTGTGATTTGTGATTGGGGGAATTTGATCCATTTTGTGTGTTTCTGTGTTTCAAGGTTCGTTGCTTGTGATCGTAATTATGATTGACGGCAGCGAAAAACGTAACTGCGAAGGCGGCTTTTGAACTTCAGAGTTCGCGTGTTTTTGAAAAGCGCAGTAAAAACTTTCAACTTTCAATATAGTGTAACTATAATATATCAATGGCAAAATAACGTTAGCCTGCTCACAGACCACCTATTTTCTCTGTAGAGATCGTCCCGCTCCACGCTCGCTCTTGCGTGCTCGGTCTGGCGCACTCGAACAATCGTAAAAAAAAAGGAAGAATTAATGTATGTGGACAGGCTAAGACAACGTCAAAATTGATCTGCTCTATTTTATGTTAATGCAAGTTTCTGACATAGAGGCCATTGGTGAGCAGTCTTGACAGTGCTTCCAAGGAAAGTCAGTCATTCATTGATTAGTCTCGTTTCCCTGTTTGTTTTCTAACAGGGGTGGAGAGTAACTGTCAAACGTCAACAGGTGTTGTGAAAACATTTGAATCCAGTTCATCCAAAGAGCAGTAAACTGGCCCGTCTCTTTGAAGTGCATCGCTTGGACTTACTGTGGTTTCCTTTGAACCTTCTTCTAAAACACGATACTCTGGCTTGGTGTTTGATGGACTATGGTTAGCATGGTCAAGGGCATTATCAGTACAATCATGGGTGCCAGCATTGGGGCCATCATTGGCAGCATCTTTGACAGCTACATCATTAACACTGTTCTTGCCATTGCATGGATCTCCAGAAAGGTAATTGATTTGACGAACATTAAGTTTATCTGTTGCAGAATTCTTTTTGTTAACTGTTGAAAATTCTTCTACAAGATTATACACACGCTGTTCATGACTGATTGGCCCATACTGTTGTAACTCAGGCACGTTCATTTTAGTTTTCCTTACGGGATCAATGCAAGCGGGTTCCGGGTTCTTATCGTGACGCCCTCTAGGGGTGTCCCCCAGGGTGTGTCCACCTTTGACAGCCATTTCAGTAACACCATTCCCCGCGCCATCGCAGATATCACTGGACAAGTAACTGATTTGATGAACGTTAGATTTTTCCTTTGCAGCCTTTGTAAAAATGGCTGTGGAAAGTTCTTCTATAAGATTATACACGCGCTGTTCATGACTAACAGGGCCATGCTCTTGTAACTTAGAGGCTATCTCTTTTGTTTTTTGTACGGGATCAACGTAAACGGGTTCCAGGTTGTTATTACAACACCCCCCGAAGCTGTCAATATGTTCATACACATGATCTGCGGTAAGGTCCAGTTTAATGGGGTTGGTCATTTCATTGAATGACGGTGTCCTTCTATTTCCTGGCGGGACTTGGTAAGTTGACGAGTAAATAACTGCGAAGGAAGTGACAACGAAAATTAAAGAACGAATTATAGAACTTTTCCCTGAATTTAAGAGGCAGGAGAAAGTGCTTGGAAAAAGAACGAAGGAGAAAACTGAGAGCACAAAATTGTGTTGTATTAGATCTTCAAGGATTACAAAACGAAAAACTTTGTGCAAAGAAGGACAGTATAGCTCCACGGTTTGTCAGTTAATCTTAGTAGTAATCTCAGATTAGGAAGTGTGTTCGAGCTTATTTAGGTTTACTGTCAAATGTGACGTTATTTCCTATTATTGCAAAACGCTTCAAATATGTTTTTTAAAAAACAAAAAAAACAAAAAAGAAACAAAACAAAACAAAACGACTACGAAAAAAAGTTTCACCTGGCAGGAGTCGAACCCGAGACCTTCGACTTGTAAGGGCAACGGATTATCCATTGCGTCACGCAACCATTGCTATTTAACATTTTTGTGCCCACGAGATAAATTATTCGAGATGGCGCAGAAAATGCAGACGCACAACGAAATTAGTGCCACGAAAGGTCACCCTTGAGTACAACAGGAATCCCAAGATTACGTGTTGCGTTCTCCTAACGTCGAACGCAATTAACAAGCGATAGTCTTCGGTTCTGTATGTCCGTGTTAATTGAGCGTAGTGGTGTCAAGTAGATGGTGGCAATCTCCAAAGCTTATGCTACTTTGGCCAAAAGAACGTGATCAGACTAAAGGGTTGTGTTTTTCGAAGCTTATATAAGCCTACAAGTAGCCGCACCGTAGAATAGAATGAACCATGAAACATAATATCCGAGATTACTCGTTAACTGCCGCCTAACTAAGGTAGCTGAAAAAGTTTGATTCCTAATCAGTGATAACAAACAAATTGGTTACACTTACCAGGATCTCTGAAGTTTAGTGGTAAGTAACCATTCTGCTCACACACGTCTGGTTCATCTACTTGAATTGCTAAGTTTGAAAGCGTGCTTGTCACTGAAGGCTGGGACGGAAACAAATAAAGATGTCACCTATTTTATTCAAAAACCCACTGAAGGGACACATAGTGAATCCTCTCGCGTACTAGGAATATTTCCGAACGTCTGAACAAGAAAGCAAACAAAACAAAACAAAACAAAAGAAAGCAAGCAACAACAAACAACCTTGCGCGTTTTCCCATTCAGAGCGAAACATAGTTGCCCCGATAAGACTGCAAAAACCCCGGTTCGTTAGGTGAGCAATATTCGTTAACAGAAAGCTATACTTGCGAACTTAACCAAATCGATTTGTAGCTAAAGTTAATATTAAAGAGAGCACATATGGAATATGTAATACGATAACTTCCTCGCTGTCGGAGTTACTTGCTGTGGAAGATTTTCTGTTGAGATAATGAAAAGGGATATATTTGATGAGTGATATATGTACTACCGTTGTGGGTATTTCTGTGACCATGAATAATAATAATGATAAAAAAATTATCCTCGTGCAGGTTAAGAGTTTTTGAACATTAAGAGACGAAAGGTTAAAGTAACAGAATGGTGAATTGCTAACTAGATCTATAGCACACCTGTAGCTGGAGGAAAGACAACCTCATTGCTGTTCTTATTAGCAGCTCACGTAATTGAGTCTGAACAATTTAGGTTCGATAAAAGGATACGGCACGAGACTATTAGTACTAAAACCTATTCTGAGGGTATTCCAAGGTGCATTTTTTCAATATAAGGTTAAACAATTGTGACTGATCGGAACGATTTGGTTTCGATAAAAGTACACGGGACGACATTATAGAGCGTTTTCACTCACGTGGCCAGCAATTATGCTAATTTATTGCAACAAAAGAAATCATTTACATGAGAAAAGAGCTAAACTCCCAGAGGATTTTCTTGGTACACCAACATGGCGGCCGTTTCATTGTTTTGGAACATCAATATGGCCGCCGTGACGTCATGTGAAAACGCTCCATTAGCGCTAAAACCTATTTTGAGGGCATTCCAAGGGGCATATTTTTCAATATAAGATTACGAAAGTGACAAACCTCGAGAGACGACATCGAGTGACAAGCAACATCGCTATAATCGCAGCAAGTAGCAGCGAAGCAGTCATATAAATTAAGATCCTTAAAAATGAACCACTGGCATCATCTCTTCTTCCCTCTTTCTCGCGCGGGCTGGGTCGAGACTCAGGAACCTGGAAAGGAGACATGCAATTATGCGAAAGATTCTATAAATAGTAAACGTCAGTTGATGATTAAGGATCGACCTTATCTAAGATGACAGTGACTTGTAAGTGACTGCTATAAGTTTATTTCGTAGCATTCAGGAGCATAAACTGTTATACATGTACTGCCATACACATACGAAAATTAATTGAAATGTAGCCATTCTCACGCTGACGTCACCTAGTGATATTCATGTGCCAACCAAAGGCGCATTAGTTCTTGAAACAGAATAGTCTTTAGTTTTACTCGTTACAAATTTGAATAACAAGCGCAACGTTTGTAGACGGCGATGTCCCCTATAATTAGGGTTTCAAGGCTCCATTTAATCTAGCTCTGCTAAATTGGATGCACCTGGATAAATATTGATTTGAATAAAAAAAAAACAAATAAGTGCGATTCTGGTAAAACCAGATGCATCTCTTCACATCGCTAAATCTTCCTTTACTCTACACTAATACATTCGGTGTAAAATGAAACATTTACGCTTGATTTTGAAGTCATGGTCGGCAGGATGACGGTATGAGACTGCGTGGAGAGTTTTATTGTCGAGGTTGGCTGAATTGTACTCGATATTGAAGGCCAGACTGTTCTCGAGGGCATTGCTGTTTCATGCACCAATGAAGAGGTTACTGCCAGAGCGTCTGTGGAAGTTTTTGTCGAAGATGAATCTGATAGGCCACCTAAGAAACAAATCAATGCTTACGAATGTTATAGAGGGGAATCATTTCTCCATTAAAACGTTAATTCGTATCTGAACTAACTATAACCATAAAAAAAAAATTAAATGTCTTTATCATCATCATGCAAAAATGCACGGAGCACATCCTTTTGAACATGTGTGTCCTATATTTTTTGTGTACTTCACTTTTTCCTTTCCCTTAAATATTTATATACTTCTCTTCTTTTACTCTTTTATCCTAGAGAAAACTGTAATTGAATCAAAGGGCGTGTAATTAGTTTCATTATATCTTGCCCTTCTCCATTCTTGTTATCCGATATTTAAATCTAAAGAATAATATCTTCAAATCTGTAATGTAATACAAATGACCTGTAATATAAATAAATGGAGAAAATACAAATACAAATACCAAAAAAAATAAAAACATAACAACACAAAGTAGATACCGTAAAATTCCGAAAATAAGCCTCGGGGCTTATATTTTTCAAAGGCTCTTTTTGAGGGGCTTATTTTTGGAGGGGCTTATATTCGGAGGGGCTGATCTACGGAGGGAAAGTTGCGTTTCAAAATCGATTGGGTTAGCCTTATAGTTGGAAGTAAATTTACCGTTTTTGCTTTGTTTTACATTGTATTTGAGGGCAATTTTCCAAGTACAAGCCCCCGGGGGGTTTATATTTGGAGGGGCGATTTAACGGAGGGTTTTTTGCGTTACCGGATTGGGGGGCTTGTATTTGGAGGGGCTTATACATGGAGGGGCTTATTTTCGGAATTCTACGGTAATTTAAGAAGAGAGAAAAAAGAAACAAAGTCCAGAAACATTCGATAACATTCGATTGTAAGTGAGTGAAATCACACTTACATTTCATGGTGCCTTGGAATTTGAATAACAGGCAGTGCTGAGTCTGAGTTGTATTTCCGCTACATAAAATTCCCAAATTGATGATTCGTCCATTGAGCATATGGGCGTTTAACACAGTTCCTTGAACCTGTAGAGAAAAAATAGGTCATTATCGGATAAACATTTAAAAAAACGAGTCCTAGTGCAATATGGAAACAACTTTAAATTCATAGGCAAATTTTCATGTGTGTGTTTTTGCGACGATCATTATGTATTTTCGAATGCCTCAAAATATACTACATTTCCCGCCACTCGCCCCAATTGTTTCATTAACTATTGCTTTTGGGGTCAAAATTCAGAACGGGATACCTCAAATACTAAAAAAAAAAAGACCCAAAAAAGCCTTTAAAAGATCATTAATAGGAACGCTACTTGATGTCCTTCAAACCGAAGACTCCAATTTTGACCTTGACCCGATTATTGTGAAAATGAAAAAGTAATTGTCTTGTCAGTCCTTTAATTTTATAATTCCCTCCTTTTCCCCTTGCTTTTAGACTCAATAGTATTTGTATATTGTGAAGCAAAACGGACGCAATCACTTCCAAACATTGTTGCACTAACAATGTTGGGAGTTGCTGCGTGCGTGTTGGCAGTCAGGTGAGCAAACAAATGCAACAATCCCCAACAATATTGAGACCTGCAGTGCATTATGGTAGGGATACGCCCCATAATACTTTGGAGAACATGCGTAATCTGCGTGCGTGGCCCAATAATGTTGCAAGAGCTGTGCAAATAGATCCAACTTTGTTTGGCTACGCTTCGGTAATCACAAAACAAAAACACCCTACAACATGCAACAGGGTGTGCAAACGGGCGCAAGATGTAACTTCCAACATTGTTGCGTCCGTTTGCATGGGGCTTAAAATATATATTTATTTAATGTGTACTTATTCAGCGTGTGGATAATTATGTAGCGTGGCGTGCCTCGACTAGCCTCGCTAACTGCAGGCCAGTCCTAAATATTTTTTGTAATTTCTTTACGAACTCAAATGAAAACGTTGTGAGTTGTAAGTTGTAAAATTTTCAAATGCTTCTTCTTCCCAAGGGCATTTTAAAACACTAACTTTGCAAAATTTTTGGGGCAACCTTGGTGTGTTTTGGGGGGTTCCAAATACTGAATGATGCTGAAGGTAAATCGAAATGGGCTGTCATATTGCATGTCTACTAATGTCATCATAATGCCTACTCTGCGAACTTCCCTTCATCAATTTAAGGGGGCAGGGGCCCGTTTCTCGAAAGTCCCGATAATTAACGGGCCCGGTAAGCAGTCTTCGTTTATATTAAAGATTGAGGTTTCAAAAGTTTTGCATCTAGCATGATAAAACTATCAGTTAGTGAAACAAAATGGAGTAGTTTGCTAGCCAGAACCCGCGCTCTTATTCTTTATATTTCGATCTGGATATTTGATTTCGGGCCCGAAAAGTTACCGGGACTTTCGAGAAACGGGCCCCAGGGCAGTGCTAATCCTTGTTGTGCAAATGGGGTTGAATTGGGAATAAAAGAAAGAAGGCTAACATAAGGTGTACAGATAAACCAGTTATTTTTCTTAATTTGTGGTGGTGGACTACAGTGAAACCTCGATATAACGAAGTCCCAAGGGACTGGCAAATTTTGTTCGCTACAACGAGGTTTCATTATATCGAGGTACTTTGCCATATGGGTAAACACGCGCGATCATTCGTTATACGGAGGACTTCGTTATATGGAGGTTCGTTATATCAATGTTCCACTGTATCTGGTCTTGGTCAGTTAACTATTCACTTCATTGAATTTTGACAACCCCCAATGCAAATCCAATATTTTTCATTTTACCGTCACGTGCAGTCAGGCTTTGGATTTAGATTAGTCTCTATGTCCTCTTTTAAAAAAGCATTTCATAAAAGGCAATCGAATTTCCATATGTTGGTCAATTTCCAACTTTTCATCACGCATGTTAGATAATTAGAGTAAGTAGTATGTCTCGAAGATTACTTACTTTTAGTATGTAATGACTCTGTCCTTTTACCATGAATTTGAACACGTTACTAAGTGTGTTGCGGAACTCTTGCGAAGACAGACGCGACGCATTGCATTCAAAGTACCAGGAAAGGCTGGTATCTACTCTGCAGCTGCTCCAATTGCTGTCTATAGGAACACCCATCTCATCGCCATAGTTAAGCACTCTTAGGCTTGAATTTTGGTATTCGTTAATAAAGAGGGTTTTCATGTTTTTTGAACAAGCTAAAAATTAATCAGTTGAATCTGGTCATTTTACAGTAATACTATGGATTAGTTGATCAAATCATTTTGGTTTTTTTTTTTTTTTGAAAATACATTTATAAGAAAAACAAAAACAACAAAAAAACGAAATAATCAAGTCAGATTTAAAAAAATAATAATAATGATAATAATAATGATAATGATAATAATAAAAGTCATATTTTGTGCTAACTCGTGAGACATCCAATTTCTTTTGTAGAATTTTTGTTTTCTAACGGAAAATTGGTCCGGTCTTCTTACTATAAGATATCATTCACATACCTAAAAAAAATAATTTTTTCCTCGCAACGCAAAATAGATTTTTTTCAAAGGCGAGTCACTTGTTGTTTTGCTCGCCCTACCTTACAAATCACTCGGAAAATGGCTGTACTCATTTTACCTTCGAGAACGATCGCAAAAATTAGTTATCGAATAAAATCCTTATTAATATAACTTTACATACATAAAATATCTGAAATAGTCTGGAAGATGGACAACTTTGTAACCTGAAATATATTTAAAACTTTTCTGCCTACAACGCGGAATGTTGAAAAACTAAGAAAAATAATATATTTTATTATTTATTTATTCGCATTTTCTTTTAAAATGGCTATACTGAGGTTAAAACTATTATGTTACCTTTTTCTCCCTGTTGGCTATTTTGGTCGGACTGCAACTTTTTACGAACTTCGCTATCTTCTATACACGTCCCTTTATTGTCGCTCGTAAACGCAAACGTAGATTTCGTGGGGCGACAATCACAGTTGCAGCGCCCAAGTTGAGCATTATCCACTGGCAAGGCATTGTAAGAGCCACAACCAACGTCTGTTGTTTCACCACATTTCGAATCAGGGATTGTAAAGTTATCAGACTCTATTCCAACATTCCCATGCGATGTTGTTCTTGAAATCGTGTAGGAAACTGGCTCAGTGTAACTAATTTTGTTATACAGCAACAACAAATACCAGAGAAAGACCGTTTCGTCTTTCATGGCATAAATTTAACGCTATGAATGGGGCCTAGTTTTTCAAGAAACGGTTTCACTGAGTGAAGAAACAATTATCGTGACTGGATATTTAGCATTAAACTTTGGCGGTGACTGCTCTTGAATATTGGTCTTCCAAAAATGAAACTTCTCACAGTCGTGCCTCTTCGGGGTTCCAATTTATTTTCTTATTTCGCTTTGTATACGTAAGAACTCGATAGATGTTATGCGTCAAAATGGCAAATCAGTCATTGTTAAAAGGCAATTCGGATTTCCAAACATCACCCGAACATAATAGTACTTCTAAAAATTCATTACCCTTCAATAATGTTAAGTTCATTTCGTTCTAGGGACTCTAAAGAAACTTCCCCTTTTATAAAAGGTAGGGGAAAATCGTTATATGTGGAAAACTGACATGGCTGAGCGGAAATTGTTCAAACAAGGTTTGGTTTGTCGGTGCTGTTAAAGTAGACAATTAAAGAATGAACCGAATTTGCTTTTAAAAAAGAGTGAAAATCACGAAGTCAAAATACTAAAGCAATACTCGCCTTCAAGTGTTATTAATCATGGTGAAAAAAGCCCAAAAAACACTGTCGATATTAGGTACGACAAAAAGGATGCTTGCACAGGATCATGATATTCATAAGCAGATATCCTGAGAGCCTCATGGCGTTGTTACGTACGTCATAAAAAATTACATTCAAAATTAACTTAATGCCCAATTCAAATGCTACTCAACCTATTATTTGCTTTTAGTCAGCTCGGCGACGATAGTATCAGTAATGTATACCGAGGCGACCCAAGCGAATCGTACTACCTTTAAAAATTATCCATGAAATGATTCATTCACTATTGCATAATAATAGAGCTCTTTAGCTTGTATGCTTTGTTTTGTTTTGTTTTGTTTTTTTTTTGTCCCAATGTAGGTCATGCGATAATTCTCCAGAGAACTGTTTCTTTCAAATTTCCTCTTATTCGCGTGCATTATGTACGCATCATTTATGAAACGACAAAGGGCCACCATCCCTTATTAGTTCTTCGGTGGACCTAAAACCCTTTTTCTACATGATCAGTTTTATTCCTGATTAATGTCACTTCAGATATTGTTCTCTGACTTATAATCTTCTATCAGACAAAAACAGCCTATTCTGTAATAGGCTATATATATTAAAGAAAGCCTCTTACCATGGGAAAAAAAAAGCAACAACAATAACAACAACAACAAAAAAACACTTTTAGAGTTTGTTAGCGTTACTCAAGCAGCCAGTTGCTGTTCAATTCAGTCTTTCGATTTGAATGATATGGCGATCGATCCTTATAGGGTATGAACAACGAAACTCATGAAACAAACTGAAATCAATTCTGTAATATCACCTTTTTATTCAATTTACTTGCCAAATCTATTCTATTTACGAGTGGACAAAGTTATTTAACTTTCACGGAAGATTTGAGGGTAGGGTTTGAGGGAGACAATCTGCCTCTTAAAATGGATATGTGGCTTAAAGTTTTAGAGCAGCCAATGAGAAATTTACAAGCGCATCAAAGGCTGTAGGTTATAAAGAGCTATCTTACACTATCGTATTAAGACTCGAATCTCAGTCAATTTCGAGGTATGAAACAACCAATTGGCTGCCCTTTCTTTCCTATTTTGCAAACGATAATGTATTAACTTTTTCCCTCCAAGTTTATTGAATTAAGATGCTTCTACATCACATTTCTAGCCTGTAACTGTGGACAGCTGCTCAACAATATTAGCCAGTCTTTATCTTTGTATCTGGCTCTCCTCTCGCGTTTCTCATTTTTTCTTCTTATTGGGAACCGCATACACTGTAATTGTATCATCTTTTGAAACTTAACACTCCACGACGTCGGCGCCAGGACCCTCCAGAACGTTATACACAGGGTCTTGCAATCCAGTGGGACCATTTTGTCCACCACAGCCAAAACCAAGATAAAGAGGATCCTCCAAAGTGTTGTAGACAGGGTCATTGTTACCGCTTGAGAGACCCTCGTTGGAGACGGGTTTCTCCACAGTGTTGTAGAATGGTTCATTCACAGAAATGGCTCCACAACTCTCAGTTTCATTTCTGACTCCAGGGGTTGGCCCTTCCAAGACATTGTAAATTGGTTCTGTAGGCATTTCAGCATTTCTTTGGTCCTCGACCTGTAGTTTTTCTAAGGTCTGGTACATTGCTGGGTCTAACGAAAGGCAGCTGTAACGTTGTCCTTCTTCCTTGTCCTGGGCAGGATCTTGCAGAAAGTTGTAGAATGGCTCATCAACATTTCCAGGACCATAAATATTGTGTCCCTCAGGGACATCAAGAGCAGCATAGACTTCCCCGATTTGAGAATTGCCTGTAAATTTGAATTTATCGTGAAATAATGGCAACCGTAAAAAGAAAACTGGTTAAGCCCATAAGTCATAGTACACGTATGTTGAGTATGACGTTCTTGGTAAACATTCACTATAAAATGTACCAATGAAGGGGATAAATCTTTCTCCAACCATGGAAGATGTCATTTTAGACGTGGAACTGACACGTTTTGTCAGCCTTATGGCTTTTGGCCTGTGGTTGGTTGATTGAAGCCCTAACAATTTGACAATACATTTTAAAATAGTGGAATTCGAATACCATGGAATGGAATACCAATTGCGATATTAACTTCACACAGTTTTCCGCAATTTGAGTTGGCAGTACAAAGGACTATTGTTACCCTACCCTTTGTCTTTTAGAATCCACCGCAACTTTGTATCAAAAACGCGCAAGAGGTTATACCTGTTCCATACATCTGGACCTTTTACTCCCTAACAAATGATAATAAGTAATGGTTGTTTTTCTAGTACATTTTTTAAGCTTTTGTTACGTACGTGGCTCTTTCATCCTGTCTGGTAGGTAATCATTTTGAGTGTCCGGCTGAAATGCTACGTTTTGCTGTGAGTTTCCATTCTAGGGAAGAATAAATAAAAATAACGGTTGTTTACCATTCACATGGGCAAACCGGTCGGCTCTTGGTTTGTACAAATGGTAAGCAAAAATCAAGACTGGTAAATTTCGTCCCGGAATTGCGTTTGCCATTTGCACTAATCAGTTACATTTCCCGAAAAAAACGGCCGCGAAAGTCTGAAACTGGTATCAAAGATGGCTTGGAAGAAAATGGAACACGAATTTCCGTTTGGAACCTTCCCACCGGTATAACAGGACCACCTTTTCAGACCCCCCGTATCCCGGAAATTATCCACCGAAACGACCCTAAAAGTCGTGTTCCAGTTACTTTCCAAAAAGACTTTCCGGAAACTTTTTGTAAATGATAAACAGCCATCATATCCTTTCTTACCGTCTAATCAAACAACGTACAGTGTATGTGGGAAGAATACAACAGAACATGTCTTAAAATTCACCATGTTACTCAGATTTCCCATACTTATTGGGACATTTTCTGATCTACCATCTCTGTCAAACCAGTTGACAAAAGTGTCGAAAAATAGTCGAAGTAGACATTTTTCAAGTCAATTTTCCCAGTCTACATAACATAATGTGCCAAACTCACCTTTTTGAATTCCTTAGATGTACTTGCATGGGCATCCTTTCTGTAAACATAGAAAAACAGAATCACTTACTCGTGCACAATGTGAGCAATTCACATTTTGTCACTTCACAAGATTGTTACGCAGCACAAAAGTCGTCCACACCGTATATCTCCACTATTGGTACTACTTTAATAATTCTCACTATCTATTCTCGAGTGGCTTCGTAGCTCATTGGGGTTTCTCGCCGTGGTCAAATCTTTGGTAATTGGTTCATCTCTCACACTTTCCTTTCCTCGTCGGTTTTGTTTTTTAATTGTAATTTTGCATACCCACAAGCATCAGCAGCGTCAAACACTTAACAGTGTGTTCTTGCAGTTCAACCCCTTTACCCTGCATTTTGTTTAGATTCATCATGTTATTCAAATAAGGCTTCGGCTGGGCCGCTGGCTCTTAAAAAAAAGATGTTAAATTCAGTTGTGATAACCCAAAGACAATCCAAGGGAAATAAAATCATGGATTAAAATTTTAACCCTGTATTAGCGCCAATCGGTCTTTCAGAGACCAAGTGTAGATCACCATATTCCCTCACCATCCAAGTGGTTTACATTGACGCAGGGGTTTCTTATGGTTGATAGCTCAAATCCCAAGGCATACTTACCATAACTTTGACTGATAAAAACTACATATATGTCGTTTATGCTAGTACTAAACATCTAAAACTGTGAAAGGTTTGAACCTAGGAGTCATTTCATAAGTAAGTTGAGTATGATCGTCCGGTTGAACGTAGTCCTGAATAGGACTGTTGTTGTTGTTGACAGTGACTGACGTCTCGACAACCTGAGCGGTAGTCATCTTCAGAGGCAAAGTGAGTTGTATCACGTCAGCTGATGGTATTAAACTCTGGTTATCTTAACGTTTACCTAGATTTCCGACGTCGGTAAAGTACAACTACGGCAATTACTAGCACAACAGTTGCTATTGAAGCAGCCACTCCTGCCATGAGACCCAGTGAAGAGGACGAACTGGTATCATCATGCTTTTGCTTCTCTTTTATTAATCCTGTGCTTGGCTTTGTTGGGGTCGTCTAGAATAAAAGAACAACAAATCCACGCAACAAAAACAACTTTCATTGTGTTATGCTTTGTAAAAACTTTGTATGATCCACTAAACTTTATGATAAGGCCGTCTTAAAGTAGCTATTTTATCCTCAAACGTTCAAATAGGGGGTGGTGGTGGTGGTTGTGGTAGGACTCTGCGCTCGCCACTCTCATTCCTTGGACTCTGGCACAGTTTTTTTTTTTTTTTTCTTCCTTTTTTTTTATCGCAGGAGTATAGAATCTAAAGTGTTTCATAAGCACGACATGACATTGTACATTTGTTATGGGATATGGCATTGCTGGAGACCTTTGATTTTATCATTTTAATTAAGTGGCGACCTCCTGGGCTGATCACTGGTATTTACTTCGAATTTTGTCTAAGCCTTACGTATTCATCCATAATACCAGTTATATTCAATTTCCTGATCGCGTTTTGCCCCAAGATATGGATAAACCCCAGTCTCTTGACATCGTAACTCTTTTACTGTAGAGATCTACCGTCACCACCTCTGACAAAATGGGGAAATTAATGAAAGGCTGCTGAAAAGGAATCCTTAAAATAACGGAAAACGCCTTGGGAGAAGGGAGGTGGCATGGGCGCCTCCCATAGCCTTGTACAGGAAGTCCCTAGTTTAACCGTGTGTGTGGAACTGAAATACATTTGATAATAAGGCAATGGTAATGAGTTAGGTGTTTGGTGTAAATGAGCAGAAGAACAACAGATAAATAGGCATGTACTTTTCTAGACCCCAGTGTTGCTGTAGACTCTAATGTTGCTGTAGACCACACTGTCGCTGTAGACGCCAGCCTTGCTGTGGAACCCAGTTTTGCTTTAGACATTAGAAATGTTGTTTTTAGGGTAGATGAATTAGATGCTGTAGGAACTGTGGACTGAAATCCATGCGGGGGAGGTTTTCTTATAGGACCTATCGTGAAACAAGATAATTGTATTAAATACTGTGTTTTATACAGAACAAAACATATATTACTTAAGATTTTGGCTTGATTAAATTACGAGATAGTTGGGATAGCTTATTATTTTCTAATAATTATAACGGAATATCAGTAAATCAAATAGCATCGACGAGACTATAGGTTTAAGCTTAAAACTGGAAAAATTTATGTGATTTCACTTCAACTTACATGATAACGTTCCCTCCAGTTTGAATAGCAAACAGCCTGCTCCGTAATCACCAGCAGTGCAGTTTATACCAAGGTTGATGATCCGGCCTCGCAATGACGAGTCGTTTAGCACCTGGTTCAATTACATACGTTCATTCATTAGATACACAGATGGCTTTGCACGCTACTTAAATTTAAAATCGATCCTAGGTTGTGGACCTTACCTTTAAAAAGTATGCAGAGTTGCGCCCAGCTTCTCGCCATTTAAGTCGAAATAGTTTTTTAGTTTCTTTGAGTGGAACCTTCTCCCCACGACAACCAATATACCATGAATTATTCAAGCTGACACTGCAGGTCTGACGATTTAGCTTTGTGCGTCTCCAGCGAGCAGTGTTGAGTAGTCGTAAACGGTGTTTTTCATTTTCATTTCTAAATAAGATTCTTATCCCACACCCTAAACATTGGATAGATGAATATGCGACGGTCACGTCAGTACTGTATGTCCGGCGGAACGCCTAAATTGTCAAGTATTCTGAGGTAACTGCTTGTAGACTCAGGGAATCAAGTTAAGAAAATAAAGGGGGGGGGGGGGGGGAGGGAATTACTACCAACACTTTCTTCAAAAGCCCACAAATACTCTGCCAGAGACTTTACCATAAGGTTTCTTTTCCTGACTAAGATTGAAAAAAAAATGGTAATGCCAATGAACCTCCCCCTCCCCCCTCCGTCTTTGTCTTTAACTCGATTAAGTGGTATTATGAATACCAATATTTAGTCGCTTCAATAACCCCACGTATTATCCATCGCGTGCGCCAGAAGGAGTGGTAATTATTATTAACCTGATATAACCTTAAAATTGCTGTTGGTAGCCCGGAAAAATCTATCGATCAGTCTGCCATTACAGTCAACTCCGGTTATTCAGGGGCACCCAGCGACTGTTCTCTGTTTGGTGGAGAGAGGAATCAGAAAAATTCTTACTTTCGTAAAACTTTAAATTGCATCCGTCTACGATTTTCGGGTAAATAATACTGAATCCCATGTAATTTCGAATAGACTCAAGTTGTACGTAAATGACCGAACAAATACCAATTTTAAAAGTACTCTGGATAGCCTTAAAAGTATTTCAATGTATTTAGGAGAAAACCGTCGTTCGGTGCCCCTGGTTATTGCGGGCACTAACGGCGCTTCGACTCACTGTTGTTGATAGCGAGTGTCCGTAACAGCGGTAGTTTATTTTAGTGAGATGTCTAACGTTTATTTCTAGTGGGTCTCAGCTTCTCTCCGCATTAAAGGAAATCCGCGATTTTAGTTGACTCGTTCTTGGCAAAAGAAGGAATCTAGAAATTTGCATGTTAGCTGGAGCGAAACTACAAAATGTTTTTTTGTTCAACTCTAAGGAAGATGCGCATTTCAATACTTTACCATGTGTCAATCACTCACCAACTTGGCTTCGCACTCGGCCTTTTTCTTGGCATGTCCACTGACCGTTATTATATGTTAGAGTTGGGCTTGAATCGGAACAGGAGCAATTGAAATGACGGCCACCTGCTCTTTCGTCTGCTTCACAATGATTCGTACAGTCTACGTACTGATTTTCCGTGTGGTTACACTCTGATTCAGAGAGAGTAAATGTGTCGATACCATCTTTCCACTCCTCGAGCCTATTTTGTGGCAAAAACCTCGCTATCTCAATGGTCCCTGGCAATGTCATGTCGGCGAAGAAAAACAAAAGCGCCAACGCTCTAGTCAGCAGCATCTCAAGAAATGGGGTTTGAACGCATTTAACGCAAC
>OZ038004.1:18753344-18870844 GCA_964035705.1 Porites rus | reverse complement strand
AAATACTGGATACTATGGGTGTCACAGTAGAGGACTGCAAAGAACTAATGGACACTGTCGGCAAGGCATGTGGGGCTTTCACTGAAGTGACAATAGCCCTCAGGGAACTAGGCGAGGCCTTTGAGATTCCTAGTGGAATACTGGAAGGTTCTGGTGAAGACTTAAAGGCTGTGGATGAAGTATGGAGAGCTGTTACTACAGTGCTTGTAGGTGACCAATTCGAAGTGATGGGCGAGGTCGTGGGAATCACCGACGTAGCATGAGAAGTGGTCAGTGATGTGACTGTGAGGGGTGTTGCCATGGAAGCGCTCGACGAGATGATTGGTGTCTGTGTTTCCATGCGTGACACTGATGACGATGCCACATAGCTCGAAGGATTTGTAGAGTTTGATGGGTTGTTAACAGGACCTGATAAAATGATGAAAGCGTGTTTTGAAATAAACTGTCACATTGCTGCCCAATATAAACAATCATTTACAGGGCATTAAACGTAAACGATAGTATATAGACATGCCGGCGGATAAAGCATTTTTTTTTTTTTTTTTAAGAAAATTGCAAAGCTTACATGGAAAAAAATACAAATTCAACAATTAGAATTAAGAGTAGTAGGGAAAGTATTAGTTAACGGATCTCAAGATAATTGAGGGGCGTTCTTGTATGTTGCTACTTGATGTTGCTCTTGTTTTCCCATCAAAGTAGAGCGAATAGTAGACCTTAACAGTTATTGCAAGTAGGTTCTTTAGTCTTTTTTCCCTTCCAATTTGTTGAATATTGAAAAATGAAGTGGTATATTTAGGAACACTAACTAATCCGCAGGAAGGCGATTTGGTTACACTTTTAAGTGCAATCCATATTGGCAAAGCGTATGTTGGAAATGAGAAACAAGCTTACAAGTTTCTGTCCCTTCCAATTTGAACACCAAGCAGCTCCTCAAATTTACAATGTGGTTTCCAAGCCATGTTGCATCGCAGTCCATGACCAGGTTGATGACTTTTCCCTTCAGTAAATGAATATCTTGAACACCTGAGTTTGCCTTTAAAAAAAAACAAAAAACAAAGACAAAACAAAAAAAAACAATAAGATTTGCCAGTAAAAATTCACTTCCAAGGTTGGATTTATTCGAGTAAATAAACAACTTCGGACACGCGGAGGAGTTCTTCTCGCCTGTAGAACAAGTATCGTGAGTACTTTGAACCTTTCTCAGAAAAATCCAGAAGACTGCTTCGTATTATAAAGTTACCCTTAAAAAAGTCAAATTTCAACGACACTGTGTTTTAGTCTGTTTGTTTTGTTGCTGTTGTTGTTTTGGGAGACAAGATTTTTCCAGATCTTGACCGTGTGTTAAATAACAATGAAATGGGTGAATCCATAAAAGGCAATCATATAAAACAGAAGAACAAAAAATATACATCTTCATTACATTTGACACATGTTCACACCTGAAGGATATATCGAGCAGTCGGCGACCTCCTGCTAATTGAAAAGAGTCGGGCAGAAGTGGTATAAACTCGATTCCTAAACAGATTTTTAGAACCATCACATCCCATAAACCATGAAGATCGTAAATCCAAAGAACATGTCCACCTTTCCCAAAAAACGTGCCGCAACGAAATTTCCGGCTTCTGGCCAATGGCTAATGTTGGTAAACGCCCATCTCTATTTTCACCGGAGAATGTAGTCGCCCCATCGCAACCTAAGGAGTGTGAATGATTAAGAAAGTCAAACTTTCGGTAGGAATTGAAGTTTAACTGAGCCACTAATTAAAGACACTGACAGTATCTTTCGTGCTTTAAAATATCCATCTTGACACTATTTATCAATTGATTGCTGCTACACAAAACTAATTGACGTCATAAAAAGTTAAAAATGGAGGAATGGGACAATTACTTACACATCTTGCCCTAATAACGTGAAATATTGAAATTAATGAAAATACATTAGCGTTCATTAACTTTCCCTTTATTCTCTTGAAGGATTTCCATTTCCATTGGGTCAAAAATTTATTGGCAAAATTAAAAGTTCTTGTCGACCATTCAAGTTATTTGGCAGTTTTTGTAGCGTCAACTGCCTTCAATTTGTAATGATCGTAGAGATTTCCACGTATCATTTTGCCTTTCTAGCTTTGTCAAGATAAATCTTTTAAATGAAAAGGGTTCAGTACACAGTCGACTGATATAATTATCAGTTATGTTGTGTAATAGCCAAATCATCTAGCATTTTTAACAATATTTGTCGCGATATTTACTCCGGTTTCTCTGCAAATCAAGAGTTTTAATATACAACCTATTTCACTGAGTGTACCATGAGGAATCAGAATCATAAAAACACGTTATCCTCAATAAATTACCTTCGTACCGTGCAAAAAAATACAATTTCACGACCCCCGGCTTCAATGTGTAAAGGTCTATTTGTTAATTAAATAGTTTCGAAAAGGCTATTGGTTTTAACACAGAGGATGTATTATGCGTGTTGCATGTTTTGTCAAACCCATCTTCAATTTATCACCAATTATTTAGAGACGACGTTCACATTAGATTATGGGTTTGGAGGTTTTGTTTATCCCTTGCTGCTATGATCCGAATAAACAGAATATTGAACAGCTGGTGATTTCAAGTGCATATCGCCTGATCATTTCCATACATTTTTTTAAGGCAGCTTTTTGACACAATGACCCCGACGAATTTTTTTCCTTTTTTCTCTTAATTTGCCTTTGCGATGATGGTAAACTCTCGATTCATTTGATAAACGTGGGGACCACAGTACAAGGATTTGCAGCTTGGTGCTTAATCGTCAAAATTTTGTAATGCGTATTGATGTCTATGCATTGGGCACTTCGAGCGCTTCTAATTTAGAATTACCATCAGAGACGAGAAAGCAGCCACGTTCTCTAAAAAAATGGCCTTTTCCGTTTAAAAGAGCGTTCGGTTTAGCCAATCAAACGTCGCTGTAAATACTTAATTCCTTACAATCTTTCCTAAAACCCTCTTTTTGAATCACTCTCAATCACCTGTATTTTGGCCGCAAATGCGAAGAGAAAGGGTTAAAATTGTCATTCGCTTACCTGTTTGGAAATGTTTTCTCGCTGCTGCGTTTGTCAAACACTGCCATTGGTTGTTGAAAAATGTGAACGTTGACCTGGTGGCAGCGCATGAACAGGAACAAGTAGAACCTACAGCATTGTATGGGCTGCATGCAGTGTTAGGATTACTGCATCTTGAAGGTGGAACATTGAAAGTATCCAAACCACTGTTGAGTCTAGTAATGTCCAAAGCTTGTGAACGCGTCGAGTCAATGCAGAACTTAAACATCACAATTGCCCAAACCCAAAACATGGTTTCTACTCGGTTTTGTCAAGCAGCCAATCTTGCAATTCGATCAAAGGCAACTAAGTCGCTGTTTGCCAGTTAAGTTATTGAATTCACCTCGATTTTCTAATTTAAATGGAACGTTTTCCTCAATCCAAGGCACAGATATTGAAAAGGACACTCTGAAGTGTTAGCTTAACAGGCCTTCGTATCTTTGTCGGTAGTTAAACCCAGGAAAAGGGTGGCGATGATCTAGTTCTTCATGGAAAACGTTGTCGGTGCGAAAGGCTCTCCAAATGAAGCTTTGAATAACTTAACTTTCTACGTGAACAATACGGTGTCCATGATCGACTGCTTTTCGATTTTTTTGGCCTGATAAAACACATATTGATTGTGGCACTACTAGTGGGTAGGAATGTAAAGATACAATTGAGTACTCAACCTCTATATTTAATGGCGATACCAATGACTTTATCTTACACGACAGCACGTCCAATACGCTTACTATTTTGAGTATGCTCATGTAAAAAGAAAAGGTATACAAGTTGGGCTAAAAGAAATACCAACACAAAGGAAAGCATCTGCCATGGATCTTTTTCCTCGTAAAAAGGTCGCACCTTTTAATTTAAATTTCGATGTGATGTTCACAATCAATCGTCATCGCATGCTTAACACGTAATGGAATAATTGCATATAGTTATGAAATTGTGTTTTTATCTCATCAAATTTTACTCATATTTAACGAAAAACAGGTCATGATAGCATATTATTAAATGTTGACATTGTCACCTAGGTAGCACGTACAATACGTGTAAACCACACAGTGATATCCTATATCTAGAATAGAGTTTTCTCATAAGCGTAACACGGTATTGCTTTCATTTTAGAAATTCTAGATTTAGGGGACCACATAATTATGCTCCTTTCCTACTCGCGTTATGTCCCCAAGTATTTGAGAACTTGTTGCTGCGCTGCCTATTTTGGGATCAAGAAATTGTTTTAAAAGTGATATTGCATTTCAGCCGAAAGACTTTCCTCAACTCAATTGCTCTCCTCAAGCAAAAAGAAAAAAAAAACCCACCCCCATGTCCCAGAATTTAACTGACTACGCTCTGTGATGATGGTTGTCCTCAAGAACGTTGTAAATCGGCTCATTTGTGCCCTTTGCATAAGGGACTTCAGAATACTTGGGATCCTCCAACGTGTTGTAAATTTGTCCTTCTGTTGGGACGGAACCATACTCACCAGAGCTTTGTGCATCGCCAAGTTGACCAGGTGCTTCCAGCACGTTGTAAACAGGTTTTTTGGCGTAAGTGATGTACGCGGGAATAATTGGTAACTCCTCTAGGGTATTGTAAACAGGTTGTTCGATGCTTACTGGACCGTTTTGTAAAGGGGCTTCTGAATTTTGAAGCATATTGTAATCTGGTTTAATAGGTTTATGCCCATAGATATTCTGGCCATCAGGGATGTTCAGTGGGGCGTACACGTTCCCAGAATCAGCAGTCGGGTCTTTAACCAGGCGGTAGTTCGATGCGTAAATTTCTGGGGGCAAAATGGCCAATACAAAAGACTTATAAATAATCAAGGAGCCCAATAAAGGTGATTAAACTCCTTAAAACTGTAAAGTAACAGCAGATGCGTTTTGAAAAAAAGAAAGCATTGGGTGAACGTGGAACCTAGCATCTGGAAGCCGAAGAAACTATGATAACTTGTGAAAAAGGAACCCTATTTGCACGCATCTGCAATGATTTAACAACTTTAACTTACCCAGTCCATTTTTGTTAATTCTAAGAGTGTTGTAGCCATCATCGTCCTCTTCATAATTATTACCTGCGCTATGAAGACAACCCATCTCTACCGTCTCCTGCAATTATTCCAAAAACGTAGTGGAAAGTGATACTTATTTAGTTATTATTACTAAAGTAATCCATCGTTCTTTGGACGAGATTCAATGAACCTCGGACTTGGCGTTAAAGAGAGATTAACAGTAACTTATAGTAAGCTTGTCTGTTCGCTGTTTACTTCAAGGTCTTAAAATTGTCGCAGAGCTAACGTTTTGAATACCTCATATGACCATAATCTATCGTTCTAAGTTGCTATACTGTATCTGATGGGGACTTATGTGTATACACGGACGACCTTTTTGTTCTTGTCCTCTGTAGATGCTATAGCGACATCAGATGTATTCCTGTATGGAAATAAGTGCAATGTGATTAATTTAGCTAGGCAATTGGTGTAATTACGGTGAAAAAAAAAGAAAACAATGGAATAAATAAACAGGTACGAACTTAGCAATATGGCAGGAAAAAAACGCGTTTGAGTAAAAGAGGCAAGGGTTAACTTGTTGGCTTTTTTCCCTATTTCATCGTAGAATGATCTGCACGACTGAGGTCCAACTTACTTTGATGGGCAGCGACGATAAACTATAAACCCCACAATGATGCCAATGAGAAGAGCAATGGAAACAGTGACTCCTGAGATGAGACCAACGAAAGACGACTGATCATCTTGTGTACTCTTCTGACCAGAGCTCGGGCGAAAGGGAAACTTGTGAGTAGAGAGAAAAATCATATGCGATAAGAGTCACATTATTCTTGGAGCTAACAGGTCATTTGGGTTACATTTGCACCATAGGTCATTTCCACGATTACGTCATCTTACTATTACGACTAGGATTCTTCAGGTTTTGGGCTTTTTTATTTAAACCCCTCTGGGAGTACCAAAGAAAAACCAATCAAAACGGATTATGATAGTAGTATAATAAACTGATACTAGACCATGAGCGGTCGTCCTTCTTTCCTCAGAGCCACGGGTTGCAAGCGAAAAGGTAGAATTATGCAAATTAATAGCAAAAAAAGGCCTCTCAAAAAAAATAAGAGACTGCTCCTAGTCGAAACTGACACCATAGTAGAAGTTTACCTAAATGGCACATTAACAGCACGTTTTGCACTTACTTGAGAAGGTGTAACCCTTGTCTGGGACGTTTTCGTGAATGAATGCAGCGCAGGAGTCTGTAAAGAGGATGTCGCCGACCTAGTGACGATGTGTAAACTGGGTAAAATGCCAATAGTCTTGTTGATTTGGGGAATGACAGTGTCGATTGTGATCTTTGAAGTATCAAAGGCATTAGAATCCTTCAACTTCGAAGTTATTACAACTTGTGGCTTCAAAGTTGTCAACGACGCTGTTTTTGTTGTTGGTGTTGGTGAGGATGGTAGTGGTGGTGGTTGTAATGGTTGTGTTGATAATGTTATTACCATCACCTCCGGCTTTGCAGTTGTTGCTGTTCTTGATCTGAATGTTGTGGCCATCGAAGTCAGCTTCGTTGGTGTTCCTGCTGTTTGCGTTGGCGCATTTTGTTCGATTGTGGATGAAGTTTGTAAATCGGTAAATGACACTGGACCTATCAAGGGCATTTGTGGTTTTACTAAAGAGTAAATCTAAAGAATATAACCCCAGCATCGAATTACTAATGATTTACAGCTTGCAAATTCTTGAAAAAGCTAGATTTTAGACCGTGAGTATACCCTGATTTTTCCACTGAGGGAGAGTGGGGCCTTATTGTTGTCATTTGTGTCCGTAAGAGCGAGCAAAAACGCTAGCGCCTGTGAAAAGCCGCCCCCCCCCCCCCCCCCCAGCCCACGAGAAAAGTAACACGATTAGAGGAGGGGAAAAATCATTTATCCTTCCTCCTCATGTCACCTCCCTCACGTTGAGAATTGTCATGCGCGCTCGCGGTTTTCACTCGCTTTACTCCCTCTAAGGAAAAGAATGAAGAACTAGAAGTGAACGCCCAATCTAAGTTGGGATAAAGCTTTATCCAAGAACGGTGCATTCCTCCACACATACAGTTAAAAACGTTATATCCCCTCGTCATGGAAGGAGCTATGACACGAAATTTAATCTAATCAATGATGCCATAATTTCTGCCTAAAGGCCAGGTCTGAAAACGGCTATGGATTTTAGAGGTCTGGTCTGAAAACGGGTGTTGAAAATAACATTTTGGGGGTCTGAAATAGGATCAGGATTTGGAGAACAGGATGGCACACTCCCACCAAGAATTCCCAGGAGTACCGTCCATGTTTAAAGATAAAGATATGGCATCGTGTATGAAAGCCAATCGCTTTGCGTTCTATAAATTAACAAAAATAAAAAAAAATACAGAATGTACTCACATGATAGCTGCCCAAACGTTTTGAAAATCAAACAGCTGAAATATTCTGTCCCAGACGAATCGCGTGTACATCGGATACCAAGGTTTATAATCCTTCCTTGTAGCAGTGATGCGTTTTGTACACCACTTTTAACCTTATAAATATTAAAAGAAAATTGGTTATGTTTTTCAAACGTGGCTTGAGAGTCTTTAGAATATTATTATACACGACGACGCAGAGCTAACTAACAACAAATTGAGCACTGACAGAACACAGTTTTGTCCAAAAAAAATCATTTAATACACAAAGAGAAATAATTGGTTTTCTTTTTAATTAAGAAAACTGTTGTTCCTCTCCCATATGTCCGAAACCGGTAGCGAAAGCTTACTTGAAGGGCCTGTAATTTCATTGCCATTGCTGTAGTTGTTGATTAAGCTTCGTATATTTCATTGTAAGTCTGAAAATGATTTGACTTCCTCCTATCTCGTCAACAGAACAATCTATCTCAAATTTGGCCAGCAATAGATGAACAGATCAACAACAGATACCGCAGAGAAGAGAACAGTCTTAGAAATATAGAATCTCTTACCTGAAGACAAAATTTTCTACTGCCTCTGCGCCTAAAAATTACAAACAGTTCTCTTATTTTTCTGAGGTACCCCAGACTTTGCTGAAGCTTTTGCCCGTTACATCCAAGAACCCACGAAGAATTTAAGTGTACCTCACAGTTCGTCCAACCAGATTTTCCTTTATATGGAATTTTTGTCAATACGTTGTCTGATATCTTTAACGTATAAAGGTTCTGACTTTGAGTTTCTTTCGAGAAGAAGTCAATATTTTGGCAGTCTAGGGATGAAAAAAAAAATGATTTAGTCTTATAAATAATTAATATTATTAATATTAATATTATAATTAATATTATTAATTATTATTAATATTATTATATTATTATCATTAATATTATTTATTTGTTTTGTCCATTTTGTTATTATGATTATTATCATTATTATTATTATTATTGTTGTTGTTGTTGTGGTCTAAGAAATTGACTAATCGCCATAAAAATCAAAGTTAAGGGCGATGTCATTCTCCCTTGGCCCTAATTTCTTGCCAAAGGGGTAGAGATTGCAACTAGTACTAAATATATCAGTTTTAAACATGTACTTTACATCATGTGATCTATGACTTAGAAAGACTTTATGCATGACATAGATCATAATTTAAGCATATTTGTGACCAGGAAACGGAAACATGCTCTATGACTCCTGCTCTTCATAAATCATTTGTACTTAATTAGAACGTGTATACTATACATACACATAGTATGTGTATAATATTAGTAATTTCAATAGTCTCTATAACTATTTATAACATCAGGCATTAAACAACTGTCAAAGATTTTGATTGAATTAACTAGCTTCGGAGTTCGACTGTTAACGTTAAGTAGTCTTAAGCTTTTGATCTCAGCTTTCCTTTTTCCTTTTAAGGATGAATGATTCACAAGGATTTTTTCCTTTTTTTTTTAATTTCAAAACGGTTTTCTATCTTGTCAGCCAAACATTCCATCCTAATGTTAATTGTTATATGCGACTTATCCTTTATAACTCGCAACAAAAAAGGCGACGTGTATACTAGTCTAAAAAAAAATTAAACCAATGCAATCTTTCCAATGGAGGACAATGGCCAAAGGACCTAGTTTCTTCTAATACTTTTGAAGAAAAACTCCTGGAAAACAGAACACTCCCACGTTCTCTGGAATCTTACACCTCACTCGTCAAGCACAACTTGACAACGTTACAAATTTAGTTGTCTGTTCTAATGTCACAAATTCCAAGGAAGGACAGCTAACTTGGGTCACTCAAATCTTGTACATCCCTTTCTCCCTTTCAATGTCGTTTAGTGATGGTTTTTCGGTGGTATGTCCAATTTTGAAGCCACCATGCAGAGGCAGAGGGAAAATGGACGTCGAGTACAACATGTCAACGTTAGTAATTCAATTGACCCAAGTTCTAATATCACCAATTGTAACTTTAATTCGGGGTACACATCCAGTTGAAATTTACCTACAAGTTTCTGTGTCTTGATGCACTGTGATCTAGTTGTGTACGACCAAGGTTTTGAGTTTGAATACATCTTGTGTCAATAAAATAACTTGTAACTTGTTAAACATGTTCTTACCTTGAAAGTCCCTAACCCTGCTATCTGGTTGGCACGTCCAGTCGTTGCCATCGTAAAAAAACGAGGCGTTCTCCCTTGGACAGTTACATGAACATTCTTCAGGATTGGCAACCGCATTGTATTGCCCACACCCGACACCTCCGAAAGTTTGGTTGCATATCAAAGTTGGAATCTGGAAAAACTCATAGCTACGCTCCCATGGGTCATCGTCATCATCACCACCGTCATCATCATCGTCATCATCATGATTGGTAAATCTGCGTTTGTACATGAGCAAAACATTTCCTGACGTGAATCCCAAGAAAGCTCCGACTATGGCCAGAATCGACAGCAATGATGTTAACAGCATTTCTGTCCCGTCCTTTCAATTTGACTATCCAGCAAAAACCGTTTCTTCGTTTGGCAAAAAACTCGAGAGCACTAATTCCCCGTTGCGTTCAGCTTGGAGCTGAGATGTCTCTTATGTGACAAGGATGTTTTAAACGCTATAAGGGTTCGAGATTTCTATTTATGTTTCTCCTTTTAAACTAGTAACAAGAGACTTCCAAGAAAATACGCCTCATTTACCTGCTAATTTTGTCATTTCTTGAACATTATATTTATTTTTGTCTTTAATATCATTAAATTTTCCTTCTTTTTCTCTAATTTAGTAGTCGCAAAGATCAATTTATTTCCTTAGGCAAAATGTCATTAATGTACATAATCCAAGCTTCACGATGCTACGATAGTACAATAAGGCTGTAAAATATCTATATTTGGTTAGATTACAGGACGAATTCCAGTGACGTTCCAAAAATATACCCCGCACAGTATTTATAGACCATAAATGGTTTGACCAATCTCTCCTTACTGATTTCATATTATTAGCCGTATAGTGAGTGATGCTTAGTGTTATTCACAGGCTCAAAGCAAGAAGATTGGAAAGGTTTGAAAACTTTCCTAATTTTAGCACGAACCATTAGTTAGGAAGTAACAAGTGTATGAACAGAGACGTCAGTAAAGTTCGGACTTTTTTCAGAGCAGGGTAAGAAGGGACTTATTTTTAAAAATTTATAGATGCATAATGATCAGCCTTGCCTTTCAATTTAAACTTAAAAACGGAAACAACATCTTTCTGTAATTGTGGTTGGCTGTTCCACTCTTTAAATATTAGTATTGTTATTATTATTATCATCATTATCATAAGAAGTTGACTAATTACGTGGGCTTTAATAGCTGTCATACATGATAAAAGCAATGCCTGTGGGATATAATAATTATATTGAATCTCGAAACGATTAGTAGCAATCCTGTGTGTAGTTTTCACTTGGATGTAAAATACTCCTTTAAATATTATAAAATGAAAAAAAGATATTCTTGGATCTACTAAAGATTGATTAGAATGTACATGTACATGTATATTAAAATTTCAGTACAATTTACATGGTTCAAGGTTCTTTAAAAAGTTATTTACAATTAATTTTTTTCAGCCTCGTCTCAAAATTAATGGGCAATGCCCAATGCAACATGTAATTCAATTCGATCCAGCTCAGGAAGATGGACTGACGCCAGATTTGCCAGTTAGTAGGCCTTTTGATAATGGTCTTGCTCAAGAACGTTGTAAACTGGCTCATTATCTCTCTTAACGTTACAGTCTTCAGCATGCTTTGTTTCCTCTAAAGTGTTATGAATTTTCCCTTCTGAAGGGAGAGAACCATTGTCACCAGAGCTCTCTGTATCGCCTTGACCATTTGCTTCCAGCACGTTGTAAACTGGTTCGATGCCGAAAGGTGTGTTCTCCCGATCAATTGGCAACTCCTCTAGAATATTGTAAACGGGTTGTTCGATGCTTACCGGGCCAGTTTGTAAAGTGTCTTCCTGATAATTTGGTAACTCCTCCAGAATATTGTAAACAGGTTGTTCGATGCCTACTGGACCACTTTGTAAAGGGGCTTCTGAGCGTGAAGCTGAATTGTCCAGAACATTGTAAACTAGTTCAGTAGGTTTATGCCCATAGATATTCTGGCCATCAGGGATGTTCAGTGGGGCGTACACATTCCCAGAATCAGCTGTCGGGTCTTTAACCAGACAGTAGTTCGATGCATAGATTCCTACGGAAATAAAAACTATATAGTCAATGCGAAAACAATTTTGAAAAATTAAGGAGGTCAACAGAGGTAAAAGTACAAGACAGCAGAACCTCTAGGAAAAATGGAAATGTGTTGAAACTGTACCTATAGTTAAAAAACGCAGATGTGGAGACACCAGAAACATTGAGTTTTGATACTGTTGAGTCCTAATTCAACGATACATACCTCACTACAGTTTTATCCATAACATTGAAAGCAGGAATCTTATTTACACGCGTCCGAATGTTTTTCACTGTTTTCGCTGCTTACCCGGTTGATTTGCCTTAATTCTAAGTGTGCTGTAACCATCATCGTCATCTTCGTATGTTTCACTTGAGATTCCCACAGAATCCATTACTACAATCTCCTGCAATTATTACATAAAGAGGGTAAAGTATATTAATAATTAATGCTGAATACTACAATGGTCTGTTGTTATAACGGGCACGAGATTCTTGCAAAAGAAAGTCGGAAGAGACCTTAAAGAGAGTTGGACAGTGATAAAATCAAATCAGCAGTTTGTTATATATTGGCTAAGTTTAGAATTCTCGCAAAGCTAGGGCAATGATTACCCCATATGACCGCAGTCTTATTGTAAAGCTACAAGTGGTTAGGGTATCTGAGGCGAGTTTATGAATACATACGGTTTACCTCTTTGTTTTCTGCCTTGCCCTCTGTACTTGCATCATCAGCCTTATTTCTATGTAAAAAAAGGTGTTTTAAATATCTAGTAATGCAATTATTATTATTTTTTTTTTCACTTATACATAAGAAATTGACTTGTCTATCATAGTAAATGGCAAGCCTACTCGCTGTATGCCTGATGGTTTGTATTCTTTTAGTTTCCAAGAAACTGAAAAAAAATTGTTTTTGCGAATATACAAAGGCACCCAACTTCAATAAAATCACCGTTTGAGAGAAGATCAGAGGCAAGGGTTAACTTGTTGGCTTTTTCCATATTTAATCGTAGAATGATTTGCACGACTGAGGTTCAACTTACTTTGGAAGGCAGCGACGATAAATTATCAACCCCACGACGATGCCAATAAGTAGAGCAATGGAGACTGTGACTCCTGCGATGAGACCAACGAAAGACAACTGATCATCCTGTCCCCTCTTCTGACCAGCGCTTGGGCGTAAAGGGAACTTGCAAAAGAAGGTGGAAGTTATTTCTTACCATAAGGTCTTAAAAGTTTTTTTTACTACTTACTTGCATGTAATGGCCAACGTTTGGAAAGTCGTTAGATTTTCGTTTTCTTGTTTCCACGCCCATGACACGATGGTTTAAATTTTTCACTGAGCAGAAAATCTATCATCTGCTTTTGTCCTCAGTTGAATACAGGGCGCGTTTCAATTCTGAACCTACTATGTGGCCCTCACTCTCCATAAACTTCTTTTTTGTTAAGATGGATCGATAGGGTGCCCGCCCGGCTTTTGAGAGGCCACAGGTTAGAATAAAGACAGTCACTTAATATATATGCCCCAGGCTCGGGGCTTGGTGATTATTTCACTCTCTCGATGTATTCTTTCTTTCCTATTTTTAAACCTTCAAACCCCAATATCCAGAAACATTTACATAAAATATCAAAGCGTTTTCCCTTGGATTAAAATTTGTTTGTTCTCATACCATTTACTCTCGAATATGGGTTGAATTTGATTGGGGAGAATTGATGCTGGACTTTAAGAAGGAATCTAAGTTTCAAACAACCCGGAATCCTGCTAACGATTGTAATCCAGAGTGCAAGTTCCACTGACAAGAAGCCCGGAATATCTAGTACCTGGAAACCGGAATCCACAGCGTTGAATTCAGAATCCAGGACGGTCTTGGCTAACCGTACTTGGGGCGCAAAAGCCTTCAATAACAAAGTTAAAGACTGTTTCGCAGAGGTAACGAGTCATATCATATCATGCTTTCATTTCCAGTGATTGTCGTACTTACCTTAGAAGTTAAGACACTTGTTGGTAACGTTGCAACGAATGACTGCAGCGCAGGGGTCTGTGAAACGGTTGTTGACTTAGTGGTGGTGTGCAACGGTAACGTCTTAGTGCTTTTGGGAGTGACAGTCTCGATTGTCGCCTTCAAAGTATCAGAACCCATCCTTTTCGAAGGTTTTACAAATTGCTGCTTTAGAGTTGCAAATGATGTTGTTGTTGTTATTGTTGAAGGTGCTGTTGTTGTTGTTGTTGTTGTTATCCTTTTCGCACGCTGTAGAGTTGTTTTAGTCCTTGGTTTAAGTATTGTGGTCAGCGTTGCTGATGTTTGCGTTGGAGTTAGACCATTTTGTATAATCTTCGTCGAAGGCGTCGGTAAATCGGGAAATGATACCGGACCTATGAAGGGCATTTCTAGCAATAAGTTATGGCAATCTTATATGAATCAAATCCGTTAGAATTTCTTACTTGCAAAATAACTAATTTATGTCTATCATCAGGCCTTTATTTTGCCATGGTATTGTAGACCTTTTCTACTGTTGTTTTCCACAAGAGATTGTACAAGTGAGAAGGCACGTTGCAGTTCCCATCCGTGAGGAAGGTGACACGCTCCTTCCGTCCGTGTGCGTGTGCAATTTTCTCGGGTGATCACACATTTTATTTGCGTTTAGAAAGTAATTCGTTAAAAATACGATCTTTACTTACAGGTTACTTGCCCATAAAGTTTAAACAGCAGACAACCAAAATATTGTTGACCAGGGGTAGTACTGGATGAACATCGGAAGCCAAGGTTTATTATTTTTCCCAGTAAAAGCGATGCGTTCTGTACACCAAAGTTGACCTTACAACATAAGAAAGAGTAAAAAAGGACACATTATGTTTTGATTTAAAGTGGCTCCAGTCTTTTGCTGTTCTTGTTTTTGTTGTTGTTGTTGTTGTTGTTATTTATTTATTGCTTAGCCAAACAAAAAGTATGCAAAACGATTTTAAAAAGAGGGAGGTTTGGCTTGAAATGGAGGCATTAAAACAAACAAACAAACAAACAAACTGCAAAACGTTTCACAGCAAGGAGCCCAAAAGTGTGAACTCCTTTAGGTAACTCAAATTCTTTCATGCAGACATTAGCCAATCAGAATTCGAGGACAGCGTCCAGCTGGCTTCTCATTGGATTAAATCTGTACGAAAGAATGTGAAAAAATCAAAAGCGGTCACACTTTTGGGCTCCTTGTTGTGATAAAGCGAGTGACATCCACTCTTACTCCTAATACTTCCGAGGCTCAGGAAGGGTGTGTTCTTTTCAGCAAATCCAAAAACGGAATTTTGATTCTAGATTTGCCCGATTTCGCGACCGAACCACAGGAACGCGAAATCCCCAATTGAATCTGTAACTTTGGTAACCTTTCCCGTCAAAAGTGTGACGGCCTCTCCAGAAATGATGTGTTATTTACTGTTTGACGAATTATGTGATGATACCATGAAGAATTTTGTGATGGGTTATTCGAATAGTGGCGTTGGAGCGAAATGTATAAACAGAGAAAGAAGCGAGTTCCGGTTGAATTTATGTAAAGGGATATAGCCCTTGGTTGTCTGCCCAGTTTCGTACTCCTGTCAAGACCAGGATCCTTTTTAAAAGAGAATTCACCAGATCAACAATCGGAATTTGGATTTGCCGAAAGGGACAAGCCCTATTTTTCCTAACTTTCCTTTTCCTTTTTCTGAAAAACATCAGGCGAGCAATCAATCGTCATAAACAGTATTTGAAAAATTAGCATCAGCGCCTCTAGAATTGTAACGCTGACCTGCAGGAAAAAGGTACGAGGCAATATAGGTAGCGCGCGAAAAAATGTGAACAGTTCTTTCATTTTCCTGATATACTGATTCTGCTGAAGTCGCTCCCCATTACATCCAAGGAACCACGAAGAATTGAGGTAGACTTCACAACTTGTGAACTCATAGGGTAGGCGTTCCATTAAAACTGCATCCGATATCTTCAAAGTGTAAAGCGTCCCCCTTGGGTTTTCGAAAACGAAGACTGGAACGTTGCCGCAATCTAGGAATGTTAAAACAAATTTCTCACCATTCTTTAGTTTTGCTCTCAGCACTAAAGTTAACAGTCAAATTATTGTGTGAACTTGAATAACGTCACACAATAGAATCTTAATAGAGTGCCAGAGCCATTTATGTCAAGGAAGTGGCATTTGATTTGGGGAAAGC
This sequence comes from Porites rus, assembly GCA_964035705.1. NCBI lineage: Eukaryota > Metazoa > Cnidaria > Anthozoa > Scleractinia > Poritidae > Porites > Porites rus. The sequence continues at coordinate 18,854,950 of OZ038004.1, read as the reverse complement.
AGGGAGAATATAACTGTTGGGAGATCGAACGAGAGCATCATATTTTCCGATCATCCCCTATGTGCAGCTAATCAGGGTATTGAAGTTTTAGAATTAAGCCATGCTGTTAATCTAAAAAAAAAAAACACCATCGGTTGCTTAGCTTTTTAGAGGTGATCAAAGAGCTGATTTTCCTTCCGTCTTCAGTTCCTAAAACCTGTCATTACTCTCTCATCTCGCTTGATTCGTGACGTTTATTATTAATAATTGTTATCATCATATAATGATTTTTTAGAAAAATTTTTAAGTTAATTGTTTATATAAACTATGTATAGATAACCAAGTACGTTCCAGTGAATTACATCAAAATCACCGCCAATTTATGTGTTTAACTTTGTTTTAAGTCACTGTGGTAGAAAGAGCTGAAACGCTAGTTGTTCTGGTTCTTAAAACATTGCTTACAACTTGTAAAACTATTTCTTACCTTGAAGGTCCCTAACATTGCTATTTTCTTGGCACTTCCACTCATTGTTCAAGTAAGCAAACGATGCCCTGTCCAACGGACAAGAACATGAGCATTCTTCGCCACTGGCTGTCGCATTGTATCGTTCACACTCTTCACCTGCGATATAAGTTCGGTTGCATAACGACAACGGAATGGTAAAAGAGTCTTTACTACGCTTAAAGATGAGCTGGCCACCATCGGGTCTTCTCCTATGGATAACAAAATTATTCCCCAAGATTTCGTGAGCTGTCAAAACTAAGAACAAAATTGACATCAACCGCGCCGTTAAAGGCATCTTAGTTCTGTTCTTGTTATTTCTTGAGCTATATTTACAACACCGACCACGCTGTACTTAACTGAGGCTCGGAAGGACAGTAAGGTACTCTCTATTAAGTAACGAGAACGTTTCACCATGACCTAAATTTGGACTGAATTTTTAATTTCCTTTTCGGAACGGAACGGAAAACTCGTCAAGAAAGGCCTAGATCTGCTTATGTTGATCACTCCGTCACACATCGAATAAATTTTTTGTTTGAATTTTCCATTTAAACCACGTCTTCGCATGTTCAGAAATGTCCTTAGGCAATTTGTCATAAATATACATTATTTATTTGTGATCTTCCTCGCTTGTTATTTGCGATATAGATAGTAAAAAGACGTGTACATTTAAAATTACTTTCTCAAAGGGTGTTTGATTTCACCTGCAATTCCTACACTAAAATAAGACTGACCCAGTCTTTACCGCTATACTACGTGATGCATTGTGGAATTCACAGTGCCAAATCACGATATTTGGAAAGGTTTAAAAACTTACTTAATTTCAATTAAGACGTTGGTTCACGTTGTTACATTGTGCGCGTAAAGACATAGAGAATTGAGTTCACTTTCAAAAACCTCCTTTGCCCCTCACAACTAAAGAAAAGTTATCACTTTTGCAAGTGGCAATAGCTAATAGATGGGAATTATAATTAATTTGTTTATTGTTTATGCGTGATAGCGCAAAAGATCACTTCTTAAACTTCCTATTATATTGTTCTTTGTCATGACCCGTAAACATACTAAAACAGCGAAACGAAACAAAAGGCGACCATTCGGAATTGTTTGGGATGAAGTATGAAGTCATGACGTGGGCGGCAGTGCACGTAAGAAGAATATGCTAGTCCGAAATAAGTCAATCGTTTGTCACTGCTTCCGCTCACTGAGCACTGATATCAGAACCACATATTCTGACCAAATAGACTCTCCAAGGTTTTCAACTTGGCAGAATTTTGGTAAATGGTCCCAGTCAAAAGTTGAATAAGCCGTGGAAGGGTCTATATTCAAAATTAAGGCCCGTTTAATTCTTTAAACATTATATGTTCAAAGTATTTCGTACTTTGTAAAGGAAAGACGTGTCAACTTTGCCACTTTTCTAACGAAAAATAATCCCACGTGACGTGACGTAAACCATTCAGTTTCGAGAATGATATCGGACTTGAACGGTTTAGTTGCTAAAAATAAAGTGGAGTAAGTCATTTCTAATTTGGCTAGCTGTCCCACAACAGTATTCGATTAATCAAGGGAATCCACCGATATGTCTCGTTTTAAGCTTGTAAAGCGGGAAAACGTTATCCCTAAAAAGGTTAACCTTGTAAGAAAATTTAATCCATTTTCATTCATGTCACTTGCGTAACCCTCAAACACGTATTATTGTGTAACCACCTATCATGCACAACAATGTGGTTATTGACATTTAACCCTTTTTGTTAGGAACTACGCAACAGTACAAGCATTCAGCCAACCTCGCCATTGCAGCTGCGTATATTAGGGCGGAGGTCCCAAGTAGGTCGAGGGTAATCACGTTTGATAATGATACTGGACGGTAATTAGCTCATTTGGGATGGTCTGAGTAAAAAGGGCGAAACTTTCGCTCTTACTAAAAAAAAAAAAAGATCCAAGAAGTTCTTTCCACACTGTATGCTGGTTAGCTACTCCAATTGGAAGCTATTGTTGATGGTTACTCCCATTACCGGCTACTTAAATGCCCCCTATGTGGAAGTTAAATATTCTTGTAAGAAGACTAAACTGAGTTTCTAGTTTGTTTTCATAAATTTGAATAGCTATTGGAAGTTCTTTCAGTGGCTTACTCTTATTACACACTTCATACAGTGTATCTCAACTTCGTGTAAGGAAAGTTTACTATTGATCAAAACCGGAATGCCCGCCAGAAATGTCAACTTATTAGGCCCGTAAAGAAGACTTTCTTCCAGAACGTTGTAAACTGGCTCCATTTTTCCCTTCACTTTATTGAAGCCCTTTATATTGATGGTGTTAGTGTGTTAAACGTGAAACAATATTCATTTCTTTTTTTCTATTCCTCCAAGCCTCGCAACCAAGTATGAATTTTAATATATCGAAATTGGTCCAAAAAAGTCCAAATTTTGGCTAAAGAGCATGCACCAAAAACAAAATGGACCTTAATCACGCCCATTTAACATGAAACTATTTTTTTTTTTTTTTTTTGATATCTAATTTTTGGTCATTTCCATTCTAATTGGCGGTAAGGCGGACTCAAAACTAGAGGTTTTGCATTATTTTTTTCTCTACCAACTGGAGGTTTAACCCTTTCACCGCCAAAAGTTGGCAACGGCAAATTTCGACCAAATTTGCAAATTTCATTTTCTAAAATTTTGAAAAACAAATAGCATGGTGTGAAAGTACAGGCAGAGCGCTTTCATTTGACTGGTCACATCATAGGATTTCGTCCACAGACTCAAAAGTTAGTCACTTTACAAAACTCCATCAAACACTCTGGCAGTGAAAGGGTTAAACAACACGAATATGCATGAATTGTTAAATAATTTACTGCAGATAACGTGCTTCAATGATTTATTTTTCTAAGATCTCCATCAATGGCAGATTAAATGTAATTTATATGTTTACAGTTATCATCACATTTTTCTGTGACCGGTCGCATTATATTTAGGTTAACAAAGTTAGGTACTGTATTCACTCCTCACAATATAACTTGCAAGAAGCCGCTTTCATAGCGTATGCTTGCGCTTTGCAACGACCTCAGGATCCCTTCACTTAGATCAGCAAAAATTACGCATGCAGTCCCAAATCATATGCTCGTTTTCTTGTTTGTTAATGCCATCGTATAAACGACAAAGGAATTATACATTAGTACCAGGATCTTTGTTTGGACGGATACACCATAAACGACCACTTGACGCATGCTGTGGTCCTTGTTCGTTGTGGGTACTTAAGTATATAGAGGATACGAAGAACGTTCAACGGCTTTTAACATGGAACTTCACATATCGTAACTTAGAAAGTGCATGCATGAAATTATATATCATAAAGTAGGTGTGTCCGGACCTCTTCACGGAAGAGATCCCCTGTTGTTTAGATAACAATTATTCACCAGAGTGGGGGTGGCTAGTTGTACCTATTTCGCGTCTCGGTAAATCTTCACCACTAGCCACCGACACTGAAGTTAATAATTGTCTTAGTATATACTAAAAGAGTGAGATAATTGACTAAATAAAGTAACGCAAGACTTAAGCTTAATTTGCATTTGTAAACAAAAACCTTTTTCACCGGTTCGCTAAATTCAAGTCAAAAAGACAAAGCTTTACCTGTTAAAACTTCCAAACCAAACTTTGTCACCTTCTTCATGTATTTCGGGAACAGCTTGCTTGATTATTTGTGAAATTTCTTTGTTTGTTACGGCAGCAAACCGGGAAGGCATTTTGCCCGCAACTTAGCGAGTTTGGCGTCGCCCGCTGGAGGAACTGGAGGTGAATCAGTGAATAGTGCAGGATATTCACTGATTGAGTAGCCAATCAGAGCGCGCGAAAAAAACACTATCCACTATTTTAGTATATACTACATTCTTTTAATAGAGAACCTTCGTTAAGCGACCACTATGTTAACAGTATACTTGATAACTTGCGCCGGCGCAGAAACCACACCGGATAGGGCTACTGTTCACACATAAGAACGGTGATTTCAAGTAATATATCAAACATGAGATGCAGTGTTTCATCACCAGATGAAACACCGAGAAGAGAGTTGAAAAATACGACGCGCAGCGGAGTATTTTTGACGAACTTCGAGGTGTTTCATCTGGTGATGAAACACTGTGTCGAATGTTTGATATTTCTTCTCAAACAAAATCATTTTTGAAGGAGAAATTAAGGATGCAAAAATGAGCAGTTTTTCATCTGATATCCAAACACTCATTAAACATTAATTTCCTTTGAATTTTCTTTATGAATTATTAATGAGTTTCAGAAGGCGATTTCTTAACGAAGCGAAATTGAACCGCGCCGACCTCTTTAGTGGAGATATCGGGTAGGTGTTCATACTACACCCGATAGATTTTCGTGACGATACGAAAAGCTATCTGTTTTATTGTGAATTTTGGGTATTCGCTTTGGAAAATTCGACTGTATTTATTCAGCAAGTGGGAATTGCCACCTCAGCAGGTTCCTCTATTGTTTGATATTTGGCGCTTCTCGCCTAAAAAGTCCCGTTTGGGAACTGAAATGTATTGAGGTAAGTGTTTTCCTCGAGAACATGGTACACTCTGTCACCTTGGTGTTGATCATTTTTACCTTGCTCCCCGTGAGGATCATTTTGACGAGGCTCCTCTTGCGTGTAATAAAGGGGTCCTTTAGATGAGTTGGTACCATTGTGAAAGGTGTCTCCCTCAGCAATGGGCCCTTCCAAAACTTTGTACTCCCGTTCAGTACCATCGCTCATCGGTTCCTTTGGATCTTTGACGAGTAAATGTCCTTTTGACGTAGAACAACCGCCGTTACAATTCTCTGTAGCGTTTTCAGGATGCAGTCTCTGCAAAACCCGCTTTACTGCTTTATTATCACAGTTGGTAAGTGTCATTGGTTCTCCTTGAGTGGGAAGTTCCTCCAGGATATTGTAGACTGGTTGGTCTAACCTGATACAACCATTCTGTAAACCCGTTTTGCCCTTAGTAGCTATAGATTGCTGTTCGAAATCCTCATAGTCCGGATCCAGCTCTCGGCTATTCTCTGGCCTATTCATATTCATATTTGGTTCTCCTTGAGTGGGAAGTTCCTCCACGATATTGTAGACTGGTTGGTCTAACCTGATACAACCTTTCTGTAAACCCGTTTTCCCCTTAGTAGATTGCTGTTCGAAATCCTTATAGTCCGGATCCAGCTCTCGGCTATTCTCTGGCCTTTTCATATTTTCTTCCACGGGAGGGTTTAGAGGGAGCACTGTGTTATGACCTATTCCATTGTGTTCTCGGCGCAGAGGGACGTTGTATTTTCTTGCATAGATTTCTGAAAATAAAATAGAAGTCAATAGAAAAAAAAAACAAATTCATCTTTTTTTCTTGGAGTAACTGTAAAGAATTGCTTGTATATAAGCTTCTTTGAAGTGTAATAAAGTGATCATATTTTATAGTGCATGGCTACTTACGCGGTTGTCTTGTTGCCCAGTTACTGAGGTCGTTGTACTCGTTCTTATTTTCCTGCTGAATCGTTGAGTTTGATTGCCTGTTCATCACTACAGCATCCTATAAAGTATAGAATACAAGCAAAAGGATGTTGAATACCTAATCATTAATTTCTAAATTTCCGTTTACTATGATACTACGCCCAACGGACGCAACATTGTTGGATGTTACATGTTGCGTCCGTTTGCACACCCTGTTGCGTGTTGTTGGGAGTTGTTGTGCAAAGTTTGAAAGCAGTCAAATTTTTAGCTACTATACGTGCAAACGGGCACAGCAACTCCCAACAATATTGAGAATTGCTGGCCAACAAAAGCTGCGTCCGTTTGCACGGGGCTTGAACTGTTTAGATAGCGAACCGGCACATATTTTGTAAACTGTACACTCGTGTGTTCTTTATCATTCATCATCATCATCATCATCACGAAACATGCTCAAAACTGTTAATGCAAAAAGACTACAAATAGAGCCTTATTGCATGACGTCACGACCACCATGTTGTCCAACATGGCAGATGTCTCCTAATAATAAAAAGGCGGCTATGTTGCTTTCACAAACCAGTCCTGTAGTGGAAACGCTTTCATTTGTCAGAATAAATTTGCATAGCTGCTGCCTAATGAAAAAAGTCTATAGCGGATTAAATTGAAAACTACAAACGAGGTTTTATCATGCATTGTTCTCAAGACTGACTGTAACTAGCAACTGTCTTTACCATGCCCTTACACACACCTGAAAATGGCCATTGACTCTTGCTTTATTTGTTTTAGCTTTCTTACTGTGAAAACGAAGAGGAAAAATTACTAATATTAGAGAAATATTTGTCCATTTTGTTGCCTTTGCATTCTTAAAGTAAAAGAAAAGCTAAGGATGAATTTAGGGGGTGATTTCATTTCTGTTGACGAACTTTGGTAGGCGGCCACTGATTTCGTGTCTGACTTGTCCAGGGTCTTCTTTTATCATTTGTAAGACTGGTGACGTTAACGGTCGCGTAATATTAACACTATATTATGTTTGTTGCACCTCTTTTCCCTACTTCCTATCTCCTCCGCAAGTTTTTCCACGTGTTAATAATCAATTAGGAGGTAAAGACTGCTTGGGACGTGGTCCAACTCACTTTACACGGCACTGGTTGAAAATCCGCGCGTTAGGGTGTTTTGTTCACACGTTTTTAACCAACGGTTGAGGCCTAGTCGTTCAAAATTCCGTGTGAACGCAGAGTCAGGCGTCATTTGTCTTAGGCTCGGTTCAGACGCCGCTCCACTCATATGCCGAACCTATAACTGATGAATTAAGTACGGCAAAAGAGCCGCGTTAGGAATCAATTCGCTACGGCAGTTTTAGTTTGGTGCGGCAAAAGCGTTAAGTTCGACAGAGTCTTAGGCTCGATACACGGTGAGCCGTCTAAATCAGATGTCACGCCAGTGTCGCTCCAAAGTCGAACTTATTTAATTAGATTCGGCACATAAAAAATACGGCGTCTGAACCAGCCCTTAGCCCAATATCCGATGATTGCAAACAGACCCACTAAGAGTGGAACATTTGGTCATGTTGCTGTTATTTACTAGTGTCAAGTTCTACCTACTTTGATGGCTGCCGGCGGCGATAAAACAAGGAGACGATAATCACAATTAGGAATGCAATGGAGACAATGATGGCTGCTATGACTCCTATGATCCGTCGACCTTCTAAGACGCCAGCATGGCCTGGGCTGGGACGAAAGTCAACCTAACGACGAAGTAATGGTACGATTATAGTGAAAAATTACGCATTATTACCGGTGTATTAAACCTAGTATTTTCACTCCTTTGTTTTGCAAACTTAATCCCAATTTAATTTACTTTAAAATGCTCTCGACGAAATTTGAAAAGGCCCTTTGTAACTAACATTTTGGGGGGGGGGGGGGGTGGGGGAGGGGGACGAAATTGTTATGATAGTGATTTTTAACAAACAAATGGGTAGTTTCTTAGTGTTGAAGACGAGTGCAATCACCAAATGACATAATAAAAAAGACTGAAAAGACACGGTACAATACCCACACAACACCAAACAAGCGAACAAACTGTGTTTTCCGCAACACCAAACAACACCCAAAAAATCTCGCTTTTTGTTGTTAACTGTTGTTGCTGTCCTTCTTGTTGTTGTTGTTTTTAAGACCCCAATGCACAAGGGTTACGAGGCCACTTCAAATCACGTGAGCAACAGTCCTCGTGTATCACTGACATCGCGTGAAAGGGCCGCGAAGATGTCATGTCATAGGCTCCTTTCCCTCTATACTTACGTTGCCAGGTGACGAAGATGTGTTTACGTGGTTAGGAGGAATATTTCGGTTTGGATTTTGAATTCCGGGACTTCTAGTGGTGCGAGTGAATAGCTCAGGTTCTGGCTCAGGACCTGATGAAATACATTTACAGTTAGTCTTTGATTGCCTCTGAAAATTTAAGACATCATGTAGCCAGTATCAGTGTTCAAAGCTGCATTTTACGCGCAATTCGGCAATAACTGTCAGATAATGTAAAAAAAACGCGAACAAATCTCAATGCTTTCACGGCGGCTCAGAGATCATCATGACTATTAAATACTGAAAAACGGATATCCACTGAGGAAAAAACTTACATATTTGTTGCCCCTTTAATTTAAACATCAGGCAGCTGTGAAACTGGGCATTGCTGTTTGATAGGTTGCATCGTATAGCAAGGTTGATAATTTTCCCCTCAAGCAAATGTGCGTTTAGAACACCACCTCTAACCTGTGAAGAAAATGTATTGAGAAATGTTGAGATTTCAATTTGAACATCTGTAACTTTTAGTTCATTATCTTGAGGCGGCGCTGCTTTACGATGTTATACTCCATTCTATCCCTTCAACTAATTTTCCGTTTAATCGAGGTTAATGCATGGAATTTGTAATCTTGAGCACTGTTTCCCAACTTGGCCTTTCCACATAAAGCTCAATTGTCTGGGTAAAACATTCCGTACAGCATCTCATACTGTATGGAAAATCACATATATTTATCTATATTATTTTATTTTCGAATGGTTTGATTTTTTTTTCTTTTTCTTTTTTTTTCTTTTTTTTTTGATGGCGTGACAGTGAATCCTAATATAACTAAGTAAGAAGGTACTGCCTTTTTTGTAAAAAAGTTGTGCTTTTATTGGCTCGGATAACCACGTGCAAATACTCAGCATGCCTTCAAACGCAGGCGTAAAATCACTCTCCTTTATAAGTGCTCTTTGCAAAATATATTCACACCGAAATTATCATTTCTTTTGGTTTTTTTTTACTGAGAATATACAAGGATGGAGCCGTCAACCTTCTCGTGATGGTTTCTGACCTCACCTATTCTGACATATCGATACAAAAGACATTTTCGTACCTCTAGAGAGACGTAGTTGAACACAACATCACCAAAGTCATTAGTTAATGCAAACAGGTCCTTCATCTTCCTTTGATAGGGAGGTGACTTCACTCGCGTCCCATTGCACCCAAGATACCACGAAGAATTTGGCAACACTTCACAGCTTTGTAGGCCATTATTCGGAATATTGGTTGATACTGAGACAGGGGTTTGTAACGCCCATAACTCTCTTGGATTCGTTGGCTCATTCAAAAAATAGCTTGTGTGGTTGCAGTCTGTTATGTAATGAGCAACGAAAAGCAATATTTAGTACGTATGAATACGTATACCTCGTAACTATAAGAGTTAACCTGTACATGTACCTATTTTTAGGTAGAAAATATGATGCGTATGCTTGTGCCTGTAGGCACGTAGAGCATGACTAGTAAATGCTTAGACACTAAATATTATCACAATTCTAAGTTTGACCTTAGTCTTTTTGTGACCTTTTTCACCAACGCTGTTATTGCTTAACCGACATTTCAAAACTGATTAAGTAGTAATTAAAGATATTATGCATCAAATGCCAAATATAATTATGCCCATGGTCGAACTGCAAATAAATTGTTCCAGCATGATTTTGGTAATTACTTCACCTTCGTACCTTGTAAGACTCGTATAAACTGATTGTCCAAACACGCCCACTGATTCTTAAGGAAAGCGAACGTAGGTCTGCTACCAGGACACGGACAACAACACTTTGGCATGTCGCTCGCCGGCGCATCTGCTCCCAATAGTTCGCATTCATCTGCTATTGAGGTTGTTAATGGATTACATTTCGATGGTGGAATTTCAAAAGAGTCTATGCCATTCCAGACCTGATCCTTTGGCCCAGAGTTTCTGGTAATAACGTAAGTGTCCTCCAACGCATAACCAACGAAAATGTGGAAAACAAGAACTGATGAAATCAATATCGTTAACATCATTTCATTCGGTATTATTAAGTTGACTATTCTCGACCTTCTTCTTTTTTAGCCAGGTTTTTCAGCTTTTTTTTCACTATCCGTACACAGAGACGTATCTGTTTTCTCTGTAGCGAGAAAATGTATATTTTAAATTTCTATTAGATTGTGCAGACACTTTCTAAAGCAAATCTGGCCGGAAATAGCAAGCCATCTCAGAAATGTCAAAACGAATAGTTCAAGTGATTGTGTTGAGATGTATTTGTGGCTACACTCGAAAAATATATTTGTTTCAATATTAAGGAGTCTTGAGCATTTTACGTAGCAACATGACACTCATTCACATCAATATATGGAAGCAATTTCCATTTTAGGTATGCCGTCCTCTTCTTAAGCATTAAGGGTCGCTTTAAGTGCATTTTAAACCTACTTGACCAGAACATTTATGGCAAGGGTTTTCATTTTTCCACAAAAGATAAATTTGTACCCTTCTACTGAAAAAAAGAGTTGAGATTTTAGAATTGAAGAACTTGAGACAAAACTGACCACTTTTTCATCGCCTCCAGGCAAATCGTTTTTAATTGCAATATCGATATATTGTTAAGCAACAGCACTGTTTTTTTTTTTTTTCATGTACAGTGGATCGCTATTCCGTAAGTACTTTAAGAGGAAAATAGAATGAATTGGATTGAAAGAATATGTTAATTTTTATTTCAGATTGACACTTCATTGGATTGTTGTCAGTTTCCTTCAAGTAGTTCAATGATAAGTAAAAATGGGGGACTCAATATTGAGGAGTCGAATATTATTGAATTTTGTAAGACGAAAGCAATGAAATAATTTATTCTTTTGAGTCCCTATTAATTCTGAAATAATGAGTATGTGCTATAATAACCATTTCTATCCCTCCTAAATTAATCGTTATTTGAAAAGGGATTCATGCGCGAGGTACGTTTTAGTCATGTGTCGTTCACAAGAAAAGGGCATATTAAATGCTCCTCGCTTCGAAGCTGTTTACTCATTTGATTCGTTACGCTTCGAAAACATGTTGTTGTTACTCGCTAAAGAAACTTCTAGTCTCCTTTTAGTTCTACCGATTTGAAGTACAGGCCTCATATTTCACAACATATACTGGTCAGTCATCCTTTTTCTGAATTTCATGCAAGTATTCTTGTCCTGGTTGTTGAAAATATGTAAAATCCTTACGTAACTTAGTAAAAACGTATCTGTATACGTACAACATACATAAATATAACTTTATTTAAACTCGGATTTAGAATAGTTCGAGAGATCTAGTATCTTCGAGTGTAATAGTATTTAAGAAAAGCAGCAAAATTTATAAAGTGTGGAAGTATAAAATTGCTACGCATGCGCATATTATTGGGCTCGTCGTAGAAAAAAATATCTACACAGTAATATTATGAATAGCGCGCTTTTAAGCAATGAGAGATTCAGAAGATCCTCTGTTATCAGGCAGCCTATTCCATACTTGAGGGGCAGCATATCTGAACGATTGCAATCCATAGGTGGTTGTAGTAACTCTTCAAGGTTGTATGTAACTTCTTATGGCATTCGTACCAGGTTTTATTAATTACTGATTAGAACTGATATAGGCTACTTTAGCCCTTTAAGCCCTAAGAGTGATCAGCATCAAATTTCTCCTTGTAATATCAATGATTTGTAAAACAGAGTGCTCATGGGAATTACGGACATGATCACACAAGATGAATTTGCTTGATACTTTATCTTACTTCTCCCCACTACTTCTGTAAGAAATGAACAGGGGCAACAAATGAGAATTCAAATTTTGATCTTAGGGTTTAAAGGGTTGAACTCGAACAGTTAAACATGTGCCATTGTTAAAAGCACTAAAGCGCAGTTATTCAAAAGATGGAGATGGACAGTGCTATCCAACGGGGAAACCATCCAGTAAATGTAGGGAAACAGTAGACGAGATTAATTGTCTGAGCTATCTAGTTGACTAATATTTATCATGCGGATAGCGTTATCCACCGTTTTAGGAATTGGAATTTCACAAGCCATTCATCAAATAATTGCCTGTTCTTGACAAATTTGGCAACGTGTTTCGTGCTTCCTGACCAAGCTCACTTCGAAGCATGAACATTTTAAGGCTGTCTATTCTTTCGGAAGCATTGGCACAATATAAACACTATAGAATTCGATGCGTTTCGAAGTACAAGTTCCTTTAGTAGGTGAAGCATCGCGGTCTTGTTACGTCCGACCAGTTTTTTGGCTTGTCTTAGGGAAAACTGGTTCACGGGTGAACCCCGAAATGCGAATACAGGGTCCTTGCAAACTTTCAGTATGCTTGTAGTGTTTTTTGCCACAATTGAAAGCCTCTCTAATTTCCCCGCTGGACTTTGCTCCTCCCAAAATAGAACTATGACGCGCTAAAATCACTTCATGATCGCTCCTTTGAAGCTTTCTAGTTTGGTGGTAATAGTCAATAGGAGCAGGCTCCCCTAGTGCAACCGAAACTTTTGTTAAAGCATCCTTTAAAAAAAAAGATTCCCTAACTTTACAATTTCCACGAATATTGAAAATAATAACCGAGGGTTGCGATAAATCTAATTAGTCAAATTGCTGGAAAATTTGAGGAACTCATATAAAGAAAACGAACGAGAACAAGAAATAACAACGGCAACAACAACAAATTAAAAAGAAAATTCCCAACTACGAAATATGGTAATGAGGGTAAAAAACTTCACAAAGTAAAATTGAACTTCGATCAAAATGAGCAAGAGCGTGGAGAAAGATAGCCAATTATGACGTCTGAGAAACGAGCGCAGAATTTCCATACTCATGACGCGTCACTACCCAGATCTGGGTAGTGCTTCTAAATGGTTAAAGCAAATTTCACACGCGGCACGACCAATCAGAAGAAGTGGTGGCGTCGCGAAATGTCGGCTGTTTTCTCAGGCTAAGATGACACCGCCTAGTTTCTCGGAAACATATCATATGTATAACATAATGCTTTAGCTCAGAGGGACGCTTGGTTGGCCTTACATGGAAACATTAACAAATGATGACCGAGCGCGCAGAACAAGGAAGGCCAAGGGGCGAGGGCATTATCCAATTTAATGCACTCTTCCGTCGTTTTTAAACCGGCAGGCGATTAATCGCAACAATTACTTCTTCAGCGTTTCGCCTCAGTGACTTGTTCTTCCATTTTTTTTTTTTTTTAAATACTTAAACAAAAAAAAGCTGCATTAACAAGATATAACATAAATGTGTATGATAAAATTATTTAACTTGTTTTCGGACTAGCAAGCGTCAACAAATCAAGCATAAAATTACGTATTCCCGCCGGACATATCGCGCTGATAAAAAAAATCATCAGTAAAATCGTCACGTGGCTGAATTATGCTAGCCATTATCCTACACACAACAAGAGCAGGTAGTTGGACATTGTAAGAGTGGAGGCTTAAATAGACGTGATTGGAGTTGGCCGGTATCACCGACGAAAACATTAATCGATCAGTCTTATTAGGGACTCAAGAATTATGATCATCGCCAACATCTTTCGTCACCGTCATCGTCGTCTTTCTCGTCTATTTTCTCACCATCTTCCTCATTATAGGGGCTCAAGCTGGAAATTTATATTAATAAAGCTTTTTAATTCGCTTGGCTTCGCCTTGGACGTACACAATACAAAGACAAATATGACAAATCTGAAAAAGTCACGCAGAGGTCCGTTGTTTGTTTTTTGTGATTTTTCCGATCAACGAAGTTACTGTGGTAACGGCTATGATACAGCCGTTGATCGTCTTACCATCGCCATCACCTTTTGTCACCGAAAAGTCAGTTTAAAACTCACTTTAATCAGGCCCACTTCCGATTAGCATTAGATATTCAGGACCCTCTTCTTCAAAGTCGGCCCGGGAAAACCATGATCACCAGGTTGACCACGGCTATCCGCAAGCTCCACGCTTCTTCTCTTACCCATTTCGACATACTCCTCAGGATCGGTTCTCTCCGCTGTAAAATGGCTGGTGCTGCTACCGGGAAGGTTTTCGTAGGGCAAACCACATGCTCTACAATCTAGCCGCAAACGCTCGTTGTTTTCACCTTCATTAGATGAATTATTCTTTGCACTTAGGTTCTCGTAATGTTTATAAGGGGAACTTGCCGATGATCTGAGTTTCTCAGTTTCCACGAGAACCAGATTTCCAGGGCCGTCTTCTTCTTCTTTGGATAAGCCGTTTTGACCATTTTTATCTTCACTATCCGCAAACCGCACGCCTCTCCTCTTTCCCATTTCAATATACTCCTCAGCATCCGTTCTCTCCGCTGAGAAATGTCCCGAGCTGCTGCCGGAAAAGTTTTCGTAAGAAAAACCACAAGCTTTACAGTCTAGCTTCGAACGTTCGTCGTTTTCACCTTCATTAGATGAAGTATTCTTTGCACTTATGTTATCGTGATGTTCATCAGGGGAAATCGTAGATGATGTGAATTTCTCACTTTTCACGAGAAATGGATTTCCAGGGCCTTCTTTTTCTGTGGGTAAGGCATTGCGACCATATTCATCTCCACTATCCGCAGACTGCACGCCTCTTGTCTTTCCCATTTCAACATACTCCTCAGGATCGTTTCTCTCCTCTGAAAAATGTCCCGAGCTGCGACCGGGAAAGTTTTCATATGACAGAGCAGAAGCTCCACAGTCCACCTGCAATCGTTCGTCGTTTGCTCCTTGATCAGATAAACCGTTCTTCACATGGGTGTTTTCTGCATTCTCGTAATCTTTTTCACTCAAAATTGCAGGAGTTCTGTATTCATCCATCGTCATGTATTCAGTTTCAGGTTTCTCAGGACAAGACTATGGACGAAAGAAAATTGTTATGCTCAATTTGTCTTACTCGGATCAAGAAATGTAACTAAATAAGACAATTTTCTAAAGAAAAGATTAAATTTGAATCCAGTAAAGGTGTCAAAATGTCAGCTAAATTTATAATTTTATCACCCATTAATTTTTTACGTTTTTCTGCTACATTTAAATTCTTCGTGTAAGTTATTGGAAAAGATAGATCCAGGCAGTAAACTTACCTATAATTTAAAAAAAGTGACCTCAACTTGACCGTAGCCATGATACAAGTATTTTAAAAGTTTTAAAGTGAAAGAGAGCGTGTCTCTGAGGCCTCGTTCCAAGAAGCCCAAAAAATGCCCAGTCTGAATGGTTTAGAGACAGAATATATTGTTCCAAAAGTAACAGAATTTCAACTTTTCAAATATTATTGTTCCCATTACACATAATTACACCCACGGTCTATAGTCTCAATGTGTAGCATCAAACATTCCGTTTTAATGAATTTTTTCAGAATACAATACATGCAATTTTATTCTTTTTATTTACGTAAGTGTACCTGTGAAATTGGGCTGGATATGGTCCCTACAAGGCAAAAATATTGAGAGTTCAGCAATCCCATTCTTTGAACATATGTGATTGTTGTTTTTAAATCTTTCTTTAGAATATTTAACAAGTTACCTAGTACATAAAGATAGGTCGCTGACACTAGTGACGAGTAATAGACCTTTTTACCGATACGGCGGCCATATTGAATTAATTCGATTTAAGGAGTATTATAGGATGTCCATGGGGCATGAGCACATTTCGTTTGTATTTTCGAGCGCTTTTCGGGACATTTTTTCTGAAAGTTTTCTTAGAAAAAGATTGTAATGGGAAAAAAGATCCTTGTGCCGTGTTTGGATGTGATAATGATCCCCTTTACTCCAGAAATATACAGTGAAAGACCATATTTCTAATACTAAACTAGAAAAAGGCGATCATTATTACATCCAAACACGGCACAAGGATCTTCTCTCTCATTACAATCTTATTCTAAGGAAACTTTAAGAAAAAATGTCCCGAAAAGCGCTCAAAAATACAAACGAAATGTGTTCATGCCCCCTGGGCATCCTATAATACTCCTTAAATCGAATTAATTCAACATGGCCGCCGTATCGGTAAAAAGGTCTATTCCGTCTTACTTAGTAATTGTCCGAGGATATCCTATAGAAAATTTTTTGGTACCGAAAAAGAGAAAGAAAATTGCTAGAGGCAATTGAAATCATTATATTCGTCCATTCGATAACATTCATCCTAACGCAATCGTTTTTACCTTTAGTGAATAAGCTGTTCTTTGCGTTAACATTGTTTGTGTCTTCGTAACTTTTAACAATATAAATGGCTGGTGACCTGGCTTCAACAGATGGTGGTGATTGCTGATTAGCAGAGGCATCAGCGGGAACGCACCCCGTTCCTGTGCTCCTTGAGATTAAAGAAGGAGGTGTGATTTCTACTGGATTTGCGTAAGCGTAATCACAAGGTCTCTCGGGGCAAGAAGCTCCTTCCATAATCATGTATCCAGTGTCAGTTTCCTCGGAAAAGGACTTTGGATAGTAGAGAAAATAAATAAATATATAAGCAAAGAGATAAATGAATAGAGCATGGTCAAATTTTAAAAAGAATTTGTTATTTGTACAGGGTTTGCGTAAGCGAAATCGTAATCTCCCTCGGAGCAAGAGGCTTCTTCCATCATCATGTACCCAACGTCAGTTTCCTCTGGAAAAGACTGTGAACGTTAGAGAAAATAAATAAATAACCAAATAAATGTATGAATAAAACAAGATCAAGATTAAAGAATTTGTTACTTGTACAGGATTTGCGTAAGCGTAATCATAACTTCTCTCGGGACAAGAACCTTCTTCCATTACCATGTCTCCAACATCAGTTTCCTCGGGTGAAGACTGTGGACGTTAGGAAAATAATAATAAATAAATAAAAGAATAAAAACAGTAAATAAACAATAGGAAGAACAAGAACAACCTGACTACCTTAGCCGATCCCCCTTGAGTGACTATGACATTGAAAATAGGCTGAATCGTAAACCTTGTGATTTCACTTTCTTCTCACTAATAGCAGACAACTAGTGAAACGTAAGAACGAGGAAGTATTCCCAGAGTCTTCCATGAATAAAAAGGGTGCCAACTTCACAGAATAATAACCAACATAAAATCAGATCAGCAACATGACAGATCCTTTATAATCAAGATAATATTAAATAATCGCTGTATTTTACGTTAAAGACGCACCTGCAAAATTTGTCGGCCGGAGATTGTGGCTACAAGGGAAAATAAATGGGGAATTATGAAGTGTTTCATTCTGAACGTATGTGATTGTATATTTCAAAGTTTTATTCAGTTTGCTGCTTTTTAAAGTCACTTACAAAAGTAAAGTGCCAAGAGATTGCAACTCGATTTTAACTAAAATTTAAAGTTTATTTTAAAATATTACTGATAGTGACATCAGTGTTTTACCAAGTTTACAAATTCGATCGCGAACATGGAGAATGTTTAGACTTCAAAGAAGTGCCAAAGTAAGATCTAAACAAAAAGAGCTGTCTGCCATTTCGAAACGAACATTTCAGTGGTTGACGGTTTAATTTTCTTATTGTATGATGGCAGCTTTATTTTCGAGCTACTGCTTGGCTCGATTTGACTCGCTTTCTATGACCCTATAGCTAGAATATGGGTACGTTAGCCGAACAAGGAGGGATTGCCATAGTTTATCTTTGTATTAACATGCATGTGAAGTAAATACAAAGTTACCTTCGAAGAGATTATTGTCACGCTCTTGCTTTCTGTAAGGTGAAAGATAAGCAGAGAACGTTTTTTAATTTTTTTTATTTTTATGAGTTGCGTTTGTTCGCTTGTTTAAGCATCTCCCCGCGAGCTTCTTCCACGTTTTTCCCTCGTTAATGATCAATTAATAGACAAAGACCACTTGGGACTTGGTCCAACTCAGGCTACTTTTACACGGTACCGGTTGAAAATCGGTGCGTTTGGGTGTTTTGTTCACACGCGGTTAACCAACCTTTTTTAGGCCTAACCCTTCAAAGTCCCGTGTGAACGTACCCTCAGCCTTCATTTGTCTTAGCCCAATATCCGATGACTGTAAACAGACCTACTAAAAGTAAAACATTTGGCAATGCTACATTTATTTATTACTGTCAAGTTTTACCTACTTTGATGGCTGCGGATGGCGATAAAGTAATAAGGAAAGGGTAATCGCAATGAGAAATGCAATGGAGACAATGATGGCTGGTATGACTCCTATGATCCTTCTACCTTCTAAGATGCCTTCATGGCCTGGGCTGGGACGAGAGTGAATCTAACGACGAAGCAATGGTACGGTTATAGTGACAAATTTCGCATTATTATCGGTGTATTAAACCTATTGTCATTCCTTGGTTTTGCAAACTTAATCTCCAATTGAATTTCGTTTAAAATGCTCTCGACAAAATTGGAAAAGGCCTTTTGCAACTCACCATTTTTTTTTTTTTTTTGGGTAGGGGGGGTGGGCGGGGGCAAAATTGTTATGATATTGATCATTAACAAACAAATGGGTAGTTTCCTGGTGTTGAAGACGGGTGAAATCACCAAGTGACGTGATTAAAAAGATTGAAAAGACACCAAACAATATTAAGGTGGCTCTGTCATTAATACAGAAGCTTTGAGCTATAACTGTCTTTGCGTCAAAACTATTTTGTTTTCAAAGCGATGGCTGCGAAACTGTGCAAAGAACAACAGATATCATTCGGCAATAATATGAAATATTCCGATTTCATTGATGGTAAATATTTTGGGGGAAATTAACGCTTAATAGGACCCAACTGTTCAAAGAAAATCGCTTCTAGTAGAGAAAATTGCTGATATTTTTTACTGTAATTTCTGGTATCGGCTTTTACTGATATAATAAATATGCTACAAAAATTTCAGAAAAATTGTTGGCGCAGAAATCCGTAACTAAAATTTGCTCAAAATTCAGCTGTGACATTGATGTGGAATGTCAATAACAATTTGCTACCTGAGATAGCCAAGACAACAGTTTGAATTTTCGGGACAGGTAATTTCAGTGTTTTGTTTTTTAGAAAAACAAAAGCCGATTACCAATCGTGCTATTTAAAAGTAGTTTTTAGTTTTAGAAGCACTATAAATTTCTTCAGACCTTGCTCTGGGGTCGAACGACTTGTTCCTCGAAAATTTAGCTGTCCTTCTTGTTGTTGTTTTCAAGACCCCACTGCCTAAGGGTTCTCAATTCATTGGCGAGGCTACTTCAAATCATTTGAACAAAAGGCCTCATGTATCACTGACATCGCGTGAAAGTACCGCGAAGATGTCATGTCATAGGCTCCTTTTCCTCTATACTTACGTTGCCAAGTGACGAGGATGTGTTCACGGGGTTAGGAGACATATTTCCGTTTCGACTTTGAGTTCCGGGACTTCTAATGGTGCGGGTGTATAGCTCAGGTTCTGGCTCAGGACCTGATGAAATACATATGCAGTTAGTCTTTGATTGCATCTGAAAATTTAAGACATCTTGTGGCCAGCATCAGTGTTCATAGCTGAATTTTACGCTCAATCCGGCAAAAACTGTCAGATAACTCAAAAAAAAGCGCGAACAAATCTCAATGCTTTCACGGAGGCTCAGAGATCATCATAACCATTGGATATTGAAAAACAGATCAATTCACTGAGGGAAAAAACTTACATATTTGTTGCCCCTTTAATTTAAACATCAGGCAGCTGTGAAACTGGGCATTGCTGTTGGATAGGTTGCATCGTATAGCAAGGTTGATAATTTGTCCCTCAAGCAAATGTGCGTTTAGAACACCACCTCTAACCTGTGAAGAAAATGTATTGAGAAATGTTGAGATTTCAATTTGAACATTTGTAACTTTTAGTTCATCATCTTGAGCCGGCGCTGCTTTACGAAGTTAGTCCATCCTATCTCTTCAACTTATTTTCCGTTTAATCCAGGTTAATGCATGGAATTTGTGATCTTGAACACTGTTTCCCAACATGGCCTTTCCACAGAAAGTAAAACATTCCGTAGAGCATCTCATACTGTATGGAAAATGGCATGTGAATCTATATTTATCTATATTATTTTATTTTCGAATGGTTTGATTTTTTTCTTTTTCTTTTGTTTTTTTTTTTTGATGGCGTGACAGTGAATCCTGATATAACTAAGCAAGAAGGTACTGCCTTTTTTGTAAAAAAAAAAAGTTGTGCTTTTATTGGCTCGGATAACCCCGTGCAAATACTCAGTATGCCTTCAAACGCAGGCGTAAAATCACTCTCCTTTATAAGTACTCCTTGCAAAATATATTGACACCGAAATTATCATTACTTTTTTTTTTTTTTTTTTTTTTACTGAGAATATACAAGGATGGAGCCGTCAACCTTCTCGTGATGGTTTCTGACTTCACCTGTTCTGACATATCGATATAAAAGACATTTTTGTACCTCTAGAGAGACGTAGTTGAACCCAACATCACCAAAGTGATTGGTTAATGCAAACAGGTCCTTCATCTTCCTTTGATAGAGAGGTGACTTCACTCGCGTCCCATTGCACCCAAGATACCACGAAGAATTTGGCAACACCTCACAGCTTTGTAGGCCATTATTCGGAATATTGGTTGACATTGAGACAGAGGTTTGTAACGCCCATAACTCACTTGGAGGATTCCTTGGCTCATTCAAAAAATAGCTTGTGTGGTTGCAGTCTGTTATGTAATGAGCAACGAAAAGCAATATTTAGTACTTATGAATACGTATATGTCGTAACTATGAGAGTTAAACTGTACACTGTACCTATTTTAAGGTAGAAAATATGATGCGTACGTGTGTGCCTGTAGCCACGCAGAGCACGTCTAGTAAACGCTGAAACACTAAATACTATCACAATTCTAACTTTGACCTTAGTCTTTTCGTGGCCGTTTTCCCGGCTTTCGACAACGCTGTTATTGCTTGTCCGAGATTTAAAATCTGATCAATTAGTAATTAAAGATATAAGGGATCAGATGCTAACTATAATTATGCCCATAGTCGAAATGCAAAATATATTGTTCCAACTTGATTTTGATAATTACTTCATCTTGTACCTTGTAAGACTCGTATTTCCGCATTGTCAAAACACGCCCAGTGATTCTTAAGGAAAGAGAATGTAGGTCTGCCACCAGGACACGGACAAGAACACTTTGACAGGTTTCTCGTTGGCAGATCTGCTCGAAATGGTTCGCATTCATCTCCTGTTGAGACTGTTAATGGATTACATTTCGAAGGTGGAATCTGAAAAGAGTCTTTGCCATTCCAGACCTGATCCTTTGGCCCAGAGTTTCTGGTAATAACATAAACGTCTTCCAACGCATAACCAACGAAAGTGCGGAAAACAAGAACTGATGAAATCAATATCGTTAACATCATTTCATTCGGTATCATTAAATTGACTATTCTTGACCTTCGAGTTTTTTAGCCAGGTTTTTCAGCTTTTCTTCCAGTATCCGTACACAGAGACGTACCTGTTTTCTTTGTAGCGAGAAAATGTGCATATTAAATTTCTATTAGATTGTGCTGATACTTTCTAAAGCAAATCTGGCCGGAAATAGCAAGCCATCTCAAAAATGTCGACACGAATAGTTCTAGAGATTGTGATGAGATCTATTTGTGGCTACACTCGAAAAATATATTTGTTTCAATATAAGGAGTCTTTAGCATTTTACGTAGCAACTAGACACTCATTCATATCAATATATGGAACCATTTCCATTTTCGGTATGCCAACCTCTTGTTAAGCATTGAGGGTTGCTTCAAGTGCATTTTAAACCTACTACTTGCGTAATTGAAAACCTCTCTAATTTCCCAGCTGGACTTTGCTCCTCCCAAAATAGAACCATGACGCGCTAAAATCACTTCATGATTGCGGCAAAAGCTCCTTTGAAGCTTTCCAATTTGGTGGTAGTAGTCACGAGAAGGGGGCTTCCCAAATGCAACTGAAACTTTAGTTAAAGCATCCTTTAAAAGAAAAAACAAGATTCCCTAAATCTACAATTTCCACGAATATTGGAAATAATAACCAAAGGTTACGATAAATCTAATAAGTCAAATTTTTCGAAAATGTTTCGACGAACTCATATAAAGAAAACGAACGACAACAAGAAATAACAACAGCAACAACAACAAATTGAAAAGAAAGTTCCCCAACTACAAAATATGGTAATGAGGGCAAAAAGAAAGTAAAAATTGAACTTCGATTAAAATGAGCAAGAGCATGCAGAGAGAGAGCCAATTATAACGTCTGAGGACCGAGCGCAAAATCTCCATACTCATGACGCGTTACTACCCAGATCAGGGTAGTGCTTCTGATTGGTTAAAGTAAATTTTACATGCGGCACGACCAATCAGAGGCAGTGGTGGCGTCGCGAAATGTCTGCTGTTTTTTCAGGCTAAGATGACACCGCCCAGTCCTTTCTCGGAAACATATCATATGTATAACATAATGCTTTAGCTCAGAGGGACGCTTGGTTGGCTTTACATGGAAGTGTTAAGGGCATTGTCCAATTTAATACACTCTCCCATCGTTTTTGAACCAGCAGGCGATTAACCGCAACAATGACTTCATCAGCGTTTCGCCTAGCTCAGTGACCTGGTCTTCCATTAATTTATTGAAAAAAATAAAATAAAACAATAGAAGGGTGCATTAATAAGATATAACACTAGTAATAGTTGACACTGCAGTTGACCCCGCTCTGTATATTGTCGGTCAATAGCATTCTTGCTCGTTGCGTAGCTCTTTGAAGTATACCGATTCATAACGAAGATTTTCACACATATTCCATACAATAGGTGAGATAAATACAGGAAACGCAAGGTTCCATGCACAGTTTCAGGTCGATTTACCCAGCTTAGATCAAAACATTCTCAGTTTCGAGAATAGTTTATTCTCAACCATAAGAAAAGATTTAATTAGACGTTGAATTTTTCGCTATTTCTCTTTCAGTTTTTACATTCAGTTCATTTTATTTGCCGGAAAAGAAGCCTTAGAAATTAAAAGGGCGTTTGATCAATTCACACTGGCGCATTCTAGTCTTATTTTAAACTTAATAGCGGAAGGACATCTATGAGCAGGGAATAAGTATGCACAGAATTTGACCGTCGGCGAATTTCTGTCATCGTCCATCGTTCTGCTAGTGAGAAGCTAGCCGTTGTTCACTCGTCTTGCTTGTTTAGGGCTGAGTCTTTTTCCGGTCAAAGAGAGAGAAAGAGAGTCTGGTAAGGTTTCCAATGAAGATTTGTGAACTCGCGTCTGGCAAAATCTGCAAGTGTTTATATATACACAGTTATGTACAGAGTGGAGGCTTAAATAGACTTGATGGGAGTTGGCCGGTATCACCGACAAAAACATTAGTCGATCAGTCTTATTAGGCACTCGAGAATTATTATCATCGCCAACATCTTTCGTCACCGTCATCGTCGTCCTTCTCGTCTATTTTCTCACCATCTTTCTCATTATAGGGGCTCAAGTTGGAAGTTTATATTAATAAAGGTTTCGTTTGGCTTCGCCTTGGACTTACACGGTACAAATTAAGACAAAAATGACGAAACTGAAAAAGTCTTGTGGTTTCTTTTCCTCACGTTTGCTTACAAAATTAAAAACAGTTTCATTGCAAATAAAAAATTAACAACACCTATAAAACACCATATTGTCACGCAGAGGTCCATTGTTTGTTTTTTTGTGATTTTTCCGATCTTCGACGTTACTGTGGTACAGTATGTATCTACTGTCATACGGCCGTTGATCTTCAGTCTTATTAGGCACTCGAGAATTATTATCATCGCCATCATCTTTCGTCACCGTCATCGTCGTCCTTCTCGTTCATTTTCTCACCATCTTTCTCATTACAGGGGCTCAAGTTGCAGATTTATATTAATTCAGCTTTCGTTTGGCTTTCCCTTGGACTTACCCAATAGAAAACCTCATTTCAATCAGTTCTCACTTCCGATCAGCATTAGATATTCAGGACCCTCTTCTTCAATGGCGGGGAATCCATGAAGACCAGATTGATCACGACTATCCGCAAGCTGGGCGCCTCCTCTCTTACCCATTTTGACAGACTCCTCAGGACCGGTTCTCTCCGCTGAAAAATGGCTGTTATTGGGAAGGTTTTCATAAGACAAGCCACAAGCTCTACAATCTAGCCGCAAAAGCTCGTCGTTTTCACCTTCATTAGATAAAGTATTCTTTGCACTTATGTTCTTGCAATGTTTATCAGGGTAACTTGCGGATGATCTGATTTTCCCAGTTTTCACGAGAACCAGATTTCCAGGGCCTTTTTCTTCTTTGGATAAGCCGTTGCGACCATAATTATCCTCACTATCCGCCAACTGCACTCCTCTTGTCTTTCCCATTTCAACATACTCCTCAGGATCTGTTCTCTCCGCTGAGAAATGTCCCGAGCTGCTGCCGGAAAAGTTTTCGTAAGAAAAACCGCAAGCTTTACAATCCAGCTTCAAACGTTCCTCATTTTCACCTTCATTAGATGAACTATTCTTTGCACTTATATTCTCGTGATGTTCATCAGGAGAAATCGTACATGATCTGAATTTCTCAATTTCCAGGAGAAATGGATTTTCGGAGCCTTCTTTTTCTTTGGGTCATCGTCGTCCTTCTCGTCCATTTTCTCACCATTTTTCTCATTATAGGGGCTCAAGTTGGAAAGGACCCTCTTCAATGTCGGCCCGGGGAAACCATGAAAAGCAGGTTGAACACGACTATCTGCAAGCTGCACGCTTCTTCTCCTACTCATTTCGACATACTCCTCAAGATCGGTTCTCTCCGCTGAAAAATGGCTGGTGCTGCTACCGGGAAGGTTTTCATAAGACAAACCACAAGTTCTACAATCTAGCCGTAACCTCTCCTCGTTTTCACCTTCATTAGATGAATTATTCTTTGCACTTATGTTCTCGTAATGTTTATCAGGGGAACTTGCAGATGATCTGAGCTTCCCAGTTTCCACGCGAATCAGATTTCCATGGCCTTCTTCTTCTTCTTTAGATGAGCCATTGCGACCATATTTGTCTACACTATCTGCAAACCGCACGCCTCTCCTCTTACCCATCTCAACATTCTCCTCAGGATCGGTTCTCTCCCCTGAAAAGTGTCCCAAGCTGCTACTCGGCAAGTTTTCATATGACAGAGCAGAAGCTCCACAATCCACCTGCAAACTGTTCTTCACACAGCTGTCTTCTGCATTCTCGTAATCTTTATCAGTGTACATTGCAGATGATCTGAACTCATCAGATGGTGATTGTTGTTGATTTCTTGACGTATTTTCACCGAAGAATCCGGTGGAGATTTCATCGCACTTCATTCCTTCCTGGGAAACTAATAAACGTCTAGTGAGTTTTGAAGTTTTCGCGTAATCGTAAGCACTGCTCGGGCAAGGAGATCCTTCCATCGTCATGTATCCAGTCTCAGGTTTCTCAGGACAAGACTGTGGACGAAAGAAGACTGTTATGCTACATTCGTTTTATTTGGATCAGGAAATGTAACTAGATAACCAAATTTTCTGAAGAAAAGGATAAATTTGAATCTGGTAAAGTGTCAAAATGTCAGCTAAATTTTTAATTTTAGCACCCATTAATTTTTCACTTTTTCTGTTGCAAATAAATTTTTGGTGTAAGTAGTTGGAGAAGATAGGTCCAGCCAATAAATTCAACTAAATGACGTCAACTTGACTGTGGCCAGTGAAGGGAGGCGCGTCTCCAAGGCCGGTTCCAAGAAGCCCAAAAAATGCCCAGCGCTCTGAATGGTTTAGAGGCAGAGTATATTCTTCCAAAAGTAGAAGAATTTCAACTTTCAAATATCATTGCTCCCATTACACGTGATTACACCCTCGATCTAGTCTCAATATGTAACATCATTAGAAGGTATACGCTTTACACCATCAATCATCCCGTTAGTTATTATGAATATTTTCAGAATAATGATAAGAGTAATTTTATTCTTTATATTATTTATTTATTTACTAAAGTGTACCTGTGAAATTGGTCTGGATATGGTCCCTACAAGGCAAAAATATTTAGAGTTTAGCAGTCCTTTTCTTTGAATATTTGTGGTCGTTGTTTTCAAATCTTTATTTAGAATGATGTGATTGTCCGAGGATATCCTATAGGAATTGTTTAGGTACCAAAAAAGAGAAAGAAAATTGCTAGAGGCAAATCGCTATATCCGTCCATTCGATAAAATTCATCCTTAACGCAATCGTGCTTACCTCCAGTAAATAAGCTGTTCTTTGCATCGATATTGTTCGTGTCTTCGTAATTCTCATCAGTATAAATGGCTAGTGACCTGACTTCAGCAGATGCTGGTGATTGTTGATTAGCAGAGGCATCAGCGGGAACGGACCCCGTTCTTGTGCTCCGCGAGATTAAGGAAGGAGGTGTGATTTCTACAGGATTTGCGTAAGCGTAATCATAACTTCTCACGGAGCAAGAAGCTCCTTCCATCATCATGTATCCAGTGTCGGTTTCTTCAGAAAAGGACTGTGGATAATAGATAAAATGAATAAATAAGCAAAGAGATAAATGAATAAAACAAGATCAAAATTTAACAATTTGTTACCTGTAGGGGATTTGTGTAAGCGTAATCAGAACTTCTCTCGGGGCAAGAAGCTTCTACCATTATCATGTCGTCAACATCAGTTCCCTCTGGTGAAGACTGTGGACGTTAGAAAAAATAAATAAGTAAATAAAAGAATTAAAACGGTAAAGAAAGAAAGAAGTAGAACAAGA
The DNA here is from genome assembly GCA_964035705.1 of Porites rus. Lineage (NCBI taxonomy): Eukaryota > Metazoa > Cnidaria > Anthozoa > Scleractinia > Poritidae > Porites > Porites rus. Next base: position 18,828,033 of record OZ038004.1, on the reverse strand, counting down.
AGAATAAGCTTATACCCTAGCCTTGACTAACTTAGCCGATCCCCTTTGTGTGACTGTGACATTGAAAATATAGGCAAACTTGTGATTCACTTTCTTTTCACTAAAAGCAGACAACTATTGGACCGTAAGAACCGTGGGAATTATTCCCACAGTCTTCCATAAATAAAAAGTGTGCCATGAGTTATTCAACTTCAAAGAACAATGAGCAACATAAAATCAGATCAGCAACATGAAAGATCCTTTATCATAAATGTCAAGATAATATTAAATAATTGCTATTTTACTTTAAAGACGCACCTGCGAAATTTGTCGTCTGGAGTTTGTGCCTGTAGGAGAAATAAATGTGGAATTAAGAAGTGCTTCATTCTGAACAAGTGTGATTGTACATTTCAAAGTTTTATTCAGATTACTGCTTTTTAGAGTCACTTACAAAAGTAAAGTACCTACAATGGATTCAAAAGGTGTCTCTTCACCTCTCCCCTCGATTTGCATTGTAAGGACAATCATATGTGATCATGCTATTTTTAACTGATGACAACTCGATTGTAACTTAAGTCTGCTACACAGCCGATTTTAGTGCCATCACGCAACGATCCTCCCCACAAACGGCTTCTGAGAATAGAACAACATTCCTTTCCCTTTGTGTTTGTGGTCTAACGAATAAGCTAATCATGTATAAGAAACTTGACAATATGTGAGCTGGAGGGCGCTAGGAAGCGAACACGCCTCTCACTTTTGGACGAATCAAAAACGGCTGTGTAGCAGGCTAGATTGTAACTGAAAAGTTAAAGTCACCCTTTCAACTATTTATTTCAGTAAAATAAGACAAACATCAGTGTTTTACCAAGTTTGCAAATTCGACCGCGAACCTAGAGTATGTTTAGACTTCAAGGAAGGGCCAAAGTAAGATTTAAAAAATAGCTGGCTGCCAGCTCGAAAGAAACATTTTAGTGGTTGACAGTTTTCTTATTGGATGATTGTTGCTTTTCGACCTACTGCTTGGCTCGATTTACTCGCTGTCCATGCCCTTATAGAATATGAGTACGTTAGCCAATGAAGGAGGGATTGCCATAGTATATCTTTTTAATATTAACATGCATGTGAAGTAAATAGAAAGTTACCTTCAGAGAGATGATTAGGACGCTCTTGCTTTCTGTAAGGTGAAAGATAAGAAGAGAACGTTTTTTTTTTATTTTTTTCCTTTATGAGTTACGTTTGTTCGCTTGTTTAAGCATCGGTCAAAAATTTAAAAGCACATTGGGCTTTTTACAAATGTAACGACCATATGTTATGCTAGAGAGAGTGCAATTGTATTGCCTGACAAAGAAAAAAGGTTAACGTACCACCAAAAATGTTTTGGTAACCTACGTCTTGTACTGTATCGAAAGTAATAAATCTTATACCGAGTACTGGACGTGAATTATAATTTTGCATGTTTTATTTTAGCACATTCAGTCAGTGCTGTGTTGATGAGTACGACTTACATGATTCCGTCAGTGCACTGACATCGTTCTTATTCTTACTGTTATAATATTAATTGTTTTGTTTAACGTCGATGTCAAATGATTACACAGTACACATCAATCGTATCCTCATTATATAATACAGTCAAGGTTTACCTGCTTACCGATAGCGATAGCGATGAACCAATAAAGTGCCCATAATCACAAGAAAGACTGCAATGGGGGCAGTGATTGCCAATTTCGCCAATATAATGACAACTTTGGGCAGTACATTACTGCTTTCACGGTCTGGGCTTATTGTAGGGAGAATCTAAGGGTGAAATAATAATAATAATAATAATAATAATAATAATAATAATAATGATGATGATGATGATGATGATAAAACTTAAGTTGTTAAAGCTCTTAAGTTTCCTTTATTTTTTATTTGGGATACAAAATATCATAGAAATCGTTTAATATGTTTCCTGCTGAAAACACCGTTCAAAAAATATATCCAGCATGCCAGCGAATAGGATCGAGCCACCTTATATTTAGCACAATTTCGAGTTTCACTCAGTTTTCAGTTTCAAAAATGAGCGAGTCTTTCAACAAGCCGTCATATGGTACAAAATACAGTGTAACTTGTTTTATTATTATTATTATTTTCTTTTCCATTTATTTGTTTTATTTTTTTACTCTTATCAAATAACGATTCTACTCCTGCGTAGCTATTTCATCGGCGGTTTGTTGGAAAGGAACTCGTGTAAAAATACGTATACCCTGTTAGGTTCTTTTAAGTATTTATTTTAAACTTACGTTGCCCGGCGTAACGACTGTCGACGACGTGGTTTCGTAAGAAGGAGAAATATTTGTTGTTAGTGTTTGTGTTCCGGCGCTCGTCGTAGAGAAAGTTTGTAACTTAAAATGAGGTTCAGGGCCTAAAAAGAAACAGTTATGTTTAAAAGTTTATTAATTTTGTTTCATACTGAGAAAAATTACTGAAAGCCACATTGTGGCCATAAACTCAGTTCGTCTGGTGGTCCAAAATTCTAGCTGAGTGATTCATGACATTTAAGTACCGTGCAAAGACTCCTACTCCTATTCTGAATTCATGGTATAGATATTAACGTGTCAATTATTTCTCTATTTGACCAATGGAAATAGTTGTTGCTGAGGATCAAGTTTGAATTTCCATCTGGTTCTCTATAGGAAAGCACTTGGCAGAGCATTAGGCCGTTTAAAATCCGATGTGGCGATTGCGATGAGCCTATTATCTTTTGCATTCCGGCAAAAACTAAGCTAACGCAAACTTCTACTTCGGTTAACATTTCCAACAAGTGCCATTAAATGTCTCTGCTTTCATCGAGAGGCTTTAAAGATCATCATAGCCATTATAGTGAATAATGGGTTTCTTCTTAAAAGCCTACATAAAGTTCAACTTTTAGGGCCAAAAATTGTAGGCTGATTCTTATTGGCTTACATATTTGTTGTCCTGTTAATTTGAACATCAGGCAGCTGTGAAATTGGACATCGCTGTTCGAACGGTTGCATCGTATAGCCAAGTTGATAATTTTCCCCTCCAACAAATGTGCGTTTAACACGCCACTTTTAACCTGTGAAGAAAAAAATGTTTGCAAACAGTGAACTTAGATCATCTTCGTATGCAATCAAAGCTTCTCCATTTTATTCCGTTAATTTAGTTGCAGGAAATTGATTTAATTGTCACGGAAATGACTCCTGGGTTCAACCCTTTCACCGTGTCACCGAGTTTGTTAGAACAATCTTTTCTTTTAATTTTCTTTTTTTTTTTTAATTCTTGCGCGTCCTCACTTCAAGGCAGACGAAAATCGCTCTGATATGGTTCACAGTGAGTTTTGCTGCAATGTTTTAAAGGGTCTGGGTACCCGCGGCCGTTATAATACCATTTCTTCATGCAAAATAGACATGGGTCAAGCGCCTGAGCCGTCAGGGTGTACGTTTTCTTACCTCTAGAGAGAATCGGTTGAACCGAGCACGACCAAACTGCTGGTTAGCTAATGCAAACAGGTCCTTCATCTTGCTTTGATAGAGAGGTGACCTTACTCGCGTCCCATTACATCCAAGATGCCAGGAAGAATTTGGCAAAACATCGCAGCTTTGCAGGCCATTCGACCCACCAAATGGAATATTGGTCAACACGGAGAAAGAAGTTTGTAACGCCCATAACTCCCATGGAGGATTCGTTGCCTCATTCAAAAAATAGCTTGTGTGGTTGCAGCCTAATTCGTAACGAGCAACGAAAAGCAATATTTATAGTACAAACACATCAACATTTGTTTATTGTCATTCGTAACTATGAGCGCTATATAGCTTAGGCTGCAAATGTGCAGGTAAGCATGTAGAGCACGTTTACCAAACGCTAAGAGAAAAAATATTATGGCAATTCTAACTTTGACCTTAGCCTTTTTATTTTACGTTTATTTCCCCGACACTGTCATTGCTGGACCGAGATTTAAAATCTGATCAATTAGTGATTAAAGATCATATTAGACATCAAATGGTAATTATATAATTATGCCCACGATCGAACTACAGAGAAATGCCCCAATTCAATTTTGATTACTTCATCTCCGTACCGTACCTTGTAAGTCTCGTATGTTCCCATTGTCAAAACATGCCCAACTATTGTTAAGAAAAGCGAACGTGGGTCCGCCGCCAGGACAGGGGCAACAACAGTTTGGAATGTTACTCTGCGGTGGGTCTGCTCGAAATGGTTCGCATTCATCTCCTGTTGTATTTGCTAATGGATCACATTTTGAAGGCGGAATCTTAAAAGAGTCCTTGCCATTCCAGACCTGATCCTTAGGCCCAGAGTTTCTGCTAATTACATAAATGTCTTCCAACGCGTAACCGACGAAAACATGGAAAACAAGAACTGAGACGGAGGCAGGCACTGAGAAGAAAAACTGTTGCGAGAAAATGTACATTTTAAACTCCAATAAGATTGTTCCGACAATTAATCTTCTAAAGCAAATCTGGCCGAAAATAGCAGGCCATCTCAGAATAATTCTAGTTGCAATTACATTTTTGGTTCACTCGAAATTTTATTTTGAGTCAATATTAACGAGTCACAGGCATTCTACTTAGCAACATTACGCACAAATTTACGTCAATTTGGAAACAATTTCCAATTAAGGCATGTTACTCTCTAAAGCGTCAAGGGTTGCTTTTTTTAACGTCCCGATCAACAGATGAATTCCAAACAAGATGAATTATTATCCTCTTACTGAAAAAAGAGAGGAAATTTTAGACCTCAAGAACTTCAAGACAAAACTGACCGTGCACTTAATTTCATCTGAGCCATGGAAGGTCCTTTTTTTTCATTTTCAATATCGATATATTGTTGAGCAGCAATACTTCCCATGGAATGTTTTTGTATTTAGACAAGGCTATGCCGTATAAGTGCTTTAAAAACCCAAAAATTTTAAATCAAATTTAAAAGAATCTTAATTTATATTTCTGATGCCACTTTATCACATTGTTGTCAGTTTGATTTAAGAGGTTCAATGATAACTGGAAAGTGGGGATTGAATATTGAGGTGTCGAATGTCATTGAATTTTGCAAGACAAATAATCATTTCTAAACCCCTAGATTATTCGAAATTGACAAGGATTCCACCAGGTAACTTTTTAATTATATGCCGTTTACGTGAAAAGAGCATATTAAATGCTCCTCTTTTCACGGAAGCTGTTTTCATTTGATTCGCTACGCTACGAAAACATGTTGTTGTTACTCGCCAAAGAAACTTCTAGTCTCCTTTTAGTTCTACCGATTTGACTAGCTGGCCCCATATCAGCTTCACAACATAAACCAACATCTTTTATATTATTTTGTCTGAATTTCTTGCGGGTTAGCTTGTCCGGTTTGGTGAAAAGATATATCATCCTTAAGTGACTTAGTAAAAACGTATCTTCAAGTAACTTTGCATTTCATTTGTACCGGGTTCTAATGTAATACTGGTTAGAAATGATATAGGTTATTTCAAACTCAATCAGTTGTACATGTGCAATTATTAAAAGCACTAAAGCGAGGTTTTCATTCAGGGCTCAGTTCTTCAAAAGATGGACAGCGAATTCCAACGGAGAAATCACGATGTAAGTAAGCAAAGACACCAATTGCGTTATCCATTTGACTTACATTTATTATGCACATAGCGTTGTCCACCGTTTTATCTACTGGGGCCAGATTTTAAGTTTTACTGAGGAGACGTGTGCCGTCACGTTATCTTGGTAACAGAATTTTGGGATCTCAACAAAAGAAACCTCGACGGGGAAGGCGGCGAAAACGTCACTTAGAGGCGACTTCGCGTTCATTGAAACTTTAGGTCGATGAACTAAACTCGCTCACTTTGCCTGATGCCGAATGGGAACTCTCCTAGAGTTGAATTCTTAAGAAATATATCCAAGTTTGAAAAGAGAAAGAGAAATTCGTCGTAGTGCGACACGTGTTCGTGGTCGCGCTTTTGAATATTTTATAGAAAAGGCGCAATACAAATAATGAATATTATTATTATTATTATTATTATTATTATTATTATTATTATTATTATAATAAAACATGAAGTTAGGCAATTCACGTCGTGACGGCAAAGAAATGTACTACAAAGGAGTACTGCACGTGTAAAACTGTTGTTTCGTCAGTCTTAACCCATTCAGATTTTTCAGACGTTCTCGTTGCCGTTGCCGTTGCGGTCGCCGTAATGACATCTTAAACTCCTTATTAGAATATTCAAATAACTCAAAATGTGTAGAAAGGATTGTAGTGGTTCTTTCCCCGATTAATCGATTTCGCCTCATTAGCGAAGAAAGATGCGAGCGCAATGATTGCCGTGGCCTCCATATTTGCAGGACTACTTTTTGTTGAGACCCAGAAATTTTGCTACCATGGCAACGTGACGTAATGACTTCTCCTCCCTATTTCGCTAGCTTTTTTGTTTTGTTTTGTTTTGTTTATTTTGAAAATAAGATCAGTCATTTTGTAATTGCCTTCCCGACCGTGGCAAATTGGATTCCAAATAGAATTGGAAAACTCCATGAAATGTTGGGAACACCAATCATGCTTCCTGACTACAGTTCATCTCAAAGCATTGACATTTTAAGGCTGGCTATTTCTTCGGAGGCATTGTTACAATGTAAGCACCATAGAATTCCATGCATTTCAAAGCACAAGTTCCTTTATTACGTCAGGCATCGCGGATTTGTTCCGATTAACTAGCTGTTTGGCTCCTTTTGGGGAAAACTGGTTCACGAGGGTTCACTGATATCCGAGTACAGGGTCCTTCCAAAACTTTGTAAGCTGGTTTCTTGTTACAATTAAAAGCCTCATTAAGCTCACCGCTGGACTTTCCTCCCGACGAAAGAGAACTATGACGCGCTAAAATCTCTTCGTGTTCGTGAAGCTCCTTTGGGTCTTTGTATTTTGCTTGTAATAAATGGGTAGCAGGCACCTGGAATCCAACTACATCCTGGCGATTAGCTAGTTCCGACGTAGGGCACACTCGTTCATGACCTTCATGTAGAGGCTTCGTGGCAGATCCTTCCGATGTGGAATGCTTGCCTGTTAAGGTAGCTCCATAATCGTGACAATCACATGGGTTCCTGATATTTTCAAGACCATTCTCCTCTAAGACGTGATACTCTGGCTCCAGATAAGAAGTTTTGCTTGTCTTATGTCCCTCTACGAGGGTCTGTCCCCCTGAAGAAATAGCGCCATTGTGGAGAGAACTTTGCACATCTTTCTGATGAACCTGATAAAAAACGTCGCATTCTGCCTCTAAATTGCTACTGACCGGCTTTTCAAATCTTTCCAGCGATATCTCCTTTTCGGGAACAGGCTCTTTAGAGCTGCGTACATTTTCCTCTTCTTGATCATCTATTGTCTCGTAAATGTGACTTTCGCCAATATCCTCACATGCGTCCGGACTACGTGGCCTGCTGTAAATAGATGCGTAACGCTCTGGGGAAAAATCATTAATGCTTGTTGTTTAGATGATCGTTGTATTTAGATTGTACAATTAACATTTGGCATTTCTTTGACTTTGTCTAAATATGACTTCACTTTGCTTTGAATATATTATCTACTAACAGTGACGCAGTCATGCCCCAATCGCATATAGCAATTGCTATCATAAGACGCGGATTCAGATACAGATTTATAATTTTTTTCAGTATTGAAATGTTACTTCATACATTACAATATATTACAAGAACAGAAAAGCAAGTTGCGTAAATGATGAAAGGTAAAATGTGGGCAGCCATAAGAGAAGCTTAGAAGTCTTTCGATTTGTTCACTCGTGCAACTGGCGTAGACATTTACTTAAAACTACAAGTAACGGAGACAGGAAAATGAAAAGGTTCAACAGTCTTACTTACAATTTTAGATAAAAACAATATATTATACTATTATTAGCGGGCAGAGAAATTAAATGTTTTTTTGGTGGGAGGGGGTGCTGGGCTTTTGCAAGATAAAGTTTGTATTGGTTATAAAAGTGGTCATAAATAAGGTATTCTTTTTAAAAAAATTCAGAGGGAATGGTTTCCCAGATTCTAGATGCAACAAAAGCAAAAGTGCCGGAAGTGTAATTAATTGACCCAGCTCCAAAGTTGATTTTCTGATTTTGATGAGATTATTTATAATTGCACAAACTAATTACACATTCAACCCTTAATGTGTCTACTTACGCATTCCATTTGCTCTGATAGTAAGCGAATTGTACTCATTTTCATCATCCTCTCGGAGTGCTAAGTTCCTATGTACGCTCATCATAACAGTATTCTGTAAAACAGACAAGTAAAAGGCGGTTTATTTACAGATTCAGTCTTGACTTGCACCTCCTTGATCAGAGAGTACTGGACTTTTGGATCAACGGAATCCATAAGGTAGTAACTTGTCTTTCCCGCCTGTTTCTGTAAAGAGCGTGAAAACCCCTATAACTACTTTCTCCAGTAGGGATGCTAGTGTTTGTATACAACAAGTTGACCAATGGTATTAGAAATCCAGAGATACCAAAATCCACCATGGTCACAAGTTGTCCAGGGTCATGTACTAAGAAGATGATAGTTAATCACAGGGAGACGTCTTTGGAATGATATATAGACAGTGATTATCGACGTTTGTTTTGATGTTTTTTGTTTATAGCGTAGGACTATAATCACCTTACCTGATGATCCTTCTCTTCATTGTACCACTTTCTACGAAAATAAAATAAACTCGATCTAGCACGAATTTAGATTTTTAACTTGCGCTTCGAGAAACTTGTAAAGACTAGAAAGAGATTGTTAATTTGAGAAAGGCGGTCCTCCATTTTTTTCCCAGAGATCCATGACTGACGGTAAACTTTCATTCAACAACGTCACCCATACCGAAGGCAGGGAACTAATAAATTATGACCACCCAAAAATCTTCAAATGAAAAGATCCTTTCTAACGACGCTGAGGGTGTCTGAATTATGGAGTGTTAGTAATTGTGGTCTCCATAGCTCAAAAATCCCAAATAAATATATATATTTACCTTTCCATACGACAAATTATCTCACAAATTGGCTTAATCCACACTAAATCCACAAGGGCGCAGCTTTAGGAACTTTACGATATACATATATATAGGAAAATATATATCACTGGAATAAATGTAACAAATTCTTACCCAGTATAGCAGCGGAGATGAAATATGAGCCCAATGATCCCGATCATCACAACTGCTAGAAAAATGGATATTGAGATGCCTATAATAAAACCCACAGATGATGACCTGCCTTTTGTATCGCTCTCCACGTTTGGGCTGGGACGTAAATGAACCTAAAGGCGAAACAAAAAATAACGGATCCTAGGTCAGACTCTGAAAAAAAAAGCGTCTATGTTTACTCTAAACTACGCTAGCCTTACAAGTATCTGTTTCATTATCAGCTACCGAATGTGCCATAAGTAACGTAGTGTTTATTGGATGTACACTTACATTTTGTGCCAACGAAGCAAATTTGATTATTTTCTCTTCTACTTAATTCAGAAAGATAAAAACTAGTTGGTAAATGGTTATGATGTCCAAAAACTTCCATAACCTCTCATTCGTAGGCTAGAATTTACGCTCTTGTTTAGCGAGCATTTGGGAGACAAGTTGTCAGTGGGTATCTTCACAATTTTACATCAACGGGGTGGTTAGCTACACTTCACGCCAAGTTATGGCGCCAGACGAAATAATGGCCAGACTATTTGTTTTATTTGTGTCATCCGAATGGTGTTACCATCAAATTAAAACCTCTTAGACAAAACGTTCGCATTAGTGCTATTTATTTCTTAGGGTTTTACAAGAGGCAGTTTTTTTAATTATTTTTTTTGTAAGTTTTTCACTTTGGCTGCCATTTTGAGTGAGTTGGATTAGATCTTTTTCGACTTGCGTGAATCAGGAGAAACCTCATTTTTTATGAATATGGGAACTTCCCTGACGGAATATTAGCGAAGAGAGAGTTACTTAATCCTGGCAATGATATTTAAAGCAAAGGGGTCTGAAATCTCGGGTTGAAAACTTATAAGCATACACAAGCTTTCGGTTCCATCATGGAGTCTTTATCAAGTGATGGAGTTGGACGTGATTCCCTCATCTGAAGGAGTTTAAGGATCAATTTAAATTTTTGACTTTAAAAAAACCTCTTAAGAAAGTTTGAGGAATTTAACCAGTAGAAAAGTCTGATGGCGAGTTGTGAAGGGTGAAATGAGAAAAGCTGCCTTTGGATAAAGTACACTAGTATACTTACATTTGAAGGCAAAACAAATGTCGACTGGTGCAAGACTCTGGACCGAGTAATAATGTGGAATATGAAACTGGTCTGTAATGTGCTGGATGTAATCCGCGTATCCATCAAGGATGGACGATTCACTTTCGAGGTTGGGTGATTTGCAGACGGCAGGGTGAACGAGGTTGGGTGAATTCCTGTGGAGTTTGCAGAAGCTATAATCGAGGTTGGGGAAATAGGTTTTGAAGAGTTCGACCCAGTCGAGGAAGAAGAAACAATCATTGAGGTTGTAAGACCCATTTTTGAAGACGTCGACGCCGCTCTGATAGATGTATTCTTTGGCATCGCCGATGTAGACGGCTGTAAATTGGGCACCATCGCAGGACCTTATTAGAAATAAAAAAGGAAACAATTAATGATGTTTGCCCTTTCCCTGCATCTTTAACGGGTCCTAAACTTGTTGTTTTAATAAATATTCTTAACTATATCACCCAGAACCTTCACCCAAGAGCACGCTCCACTTATTGGTATTTAACCTGATTATCAAACTGTTTGTGTTTCAGTGGCTTTCAACCCCTATTCATGCAGAGACACCACACCTTTCTTATCCTATTTGCACATGGTACTATACGCCCCAAGAACATATACCCATGACTAACTTATTTCAACATTGCGAATATATGTTCTTCTCAAATTAAGACGGTTTTATTGCACTTTTACCTCACTAGTTACCTAGCGACCAAACTTCGACTTTATCTTTTATAACAGTAATTAACAGAATAATGGCAATCCTTGGTCACTCACATGTTAACTTTCCCTTTAATTTGATCTGTATGTAGCCGTGATATTGATGTCCCCCGGATTCGTGGCATAGAATGCCAAGGTTAATCACTCTTCCTTGTAATAATTCAGCGTTTTGTACTCCACGTTTGACCTATATCATGGCACATGATGATACACCGTTTATTGTTTGCATTTTAAAAAAGGCAAAAATATTTTACTAATCCACGAACTTAAGGTAAAGCCCTTTAGTCCAGCTTTATGTATATTCTGGGTTGATGCAAACTAAAGATAGTCTCTCAGGTTAATTTAAGACAGACATAAGCGTAAATATGTGGACGTTAACACCTATAATAAAGTTAACAGCTCTTTGACCAAGGGTCAACTCCCTGCCTAGAAAGGTATCCACGAGTCAAGGTGTTCGTCGATTTTGGGAGGTGCCCGTCTTCGATAGAAAGTTGACCATGAGGAGACAGTTTAAGAATGGTAATAAATCTAATAGCAAGAAAATGAGCGGCAAACCTTAGGGGCACTGTAATTTTCAGGGAGTTATAATAACTCCTCTAGTGGGGCTAATTTAACTCCTTACAGTGGAGTTATTTTTCGTGGAGTTATTTTAACTCCAAAAAGGAGTTTAAAGAACTCTTTTTCAGGAGTAAAAGTGACCCCAGATATTGAGGAGTTAAAATAACCCCAAAAAAGGAGTTATCCTGTACCTAAAATTTTTACTCCACTTTCAGAGTTAAATTAACTCCAAAAAGAGTAAAAACAACCCATGTAAGGAGTACAAGTAACCCCATTTCGGAGTAATTTTAACTCCAGACTGGGAGTAAAAAGAACTCTTTTTCAGGAGTAAAAATGACCCCAAATTCGGAGTTAAATTAGGAGTTAAAATAACCCCAAAAAAGGGGTTATCCTGTACCTAAAATTTTTAATCCATTTTTGGAGTTATAATGACTCCCTAAAAATTACGGTGGGGAAGATTGGATGATTTATCTAAAGAAATTGAAACGAAACTATTATATCAGATGTTCTATTGGTCCAGCAGCATTTCTAAAACCACGTGCAATAATTGAAAGCACTGAAATTGGAACAAAGAGAACAACTAACTACATTTGACTCTTCACTATACCTCGAGAACAAAGTACATGGAGCTGACTGTACTATTAAATTTAAAGGCAAACAACTCCCCAATCTTGCGCAGATGCTGACGCGAAAAAAGTAGCATCCCATTACAACCAAGATACCAAGAAGAATTGGAATTGATATCGCAGTGTTGAATATCCAGACCGTGTACAATATTAGTAGGGATGATGTCTCCCACACTCAATGCTGACAACGGAGGATCTGGAAGATGGTCTAACTCTGGCAACAAGTAGTGAGTTTTACCGCGGGGCTCTGGGAATTTAAAAATGATTATCCGTTAGAAAACATACCATCCCACAATTAAAATAAAAGCAATCTTTCCTGCCCTTCCAGTCATCAAGAGGTGGAAGATGGTCTACCTCTGACAGCAAGTAGTGAGTGTTGCCGCAGTCTAATAAATAAATGTAATTTAAAAAGGCCAGCCGTTAGAAAACACACTATTTCCCAATTACGATGAAAGCAATATTTCCTGCCCTTCCGGTCATTGAAGATCAAGGTTTAACAATTGAAAGCGATTTGTTTAAAATACATAAATAGGCATTTAATGTAGCTTTTGCTTGCTCATATGGCATCTGGAATTCCAGATGGAAATGAAAGTCAAGACTTGAAGGGCGTTTTGAATAATGAGAATGCATCAAATGCAGTGAAAACACCGCGGATAATCTCTAGGCTCTAAATTACCATTTAACAACAACTTCAGTATGGATTTTCTGCCTTACCGCCATGAAGGTCTCTAACTCTTAAATTTTCAAGACAAGTCCATTGTCCTTCATGAAAAACAAAAGTGGAAGTGTCAGCTGATTGACACAAACAAGAACAGTTTCTCTTGCTATCTATATCTGCAGCAAATGGAACACATCGATCTCCTTGAGTTGTTTGTTGACATGTCGAAGATGGAATCCTAAAAGAGTCCCAACTCTTCCAAATTCGATTCGTCCGTGACCTGTTTCTGTAGATTACGAAATCATTTCCAAACGATAAGGCGATCAAAAATTGGAAAACTGTTAGCAACGATGTAAATATTCTTAACAGCATCAAAGTCGTCGACAAATACTACGAGTAACATTCACAGCTCCCCAACCAAGCCCTGATGTTCTACTGACCAGCAATGACGATAATAATAATCATTCAATGTTAAAAAGAGACAAAAGTTTGAGAAAGATGTATTCTCTCTCATGCGCGTGCTATGCTTGTTCGAAATTATTGAATGATATTGTTCCCGTTTAGGTACTTGTATAGAGGGAGCTATATTTGTATCGATATTAACGATTAGCAAATAAAAATGAAGAGTGGCTTTACCAGTTGTACAGTTTAATGTACATAAGAAAGGTAAAAGGGGGGTAACAGTCTTCTATAATTGTAAGCTTCGTAATTTTGTATCAGGTACCAGAGTTTATACCTTTAAGCAGATAACACCATACCACTTTATTTATCACTTGTGCCCCGCTTTCGCCAATCAAAGGGCACGTAAAGTGTCATTTCATTGTGTATATAGGCGTTTGTCTCCAATGCGCTGAGCCCTCAATACCACTTGAAGGGGAGGAACAACATTTTTTTTTTTTTTTGGGCACGATCATGACTTTAAGACAGTGTGCAGAAAAATTTTGCTTCTTTCGCTTCCAAGATCTTTGCTCTCAAATGATGTCAGGTGTATACACCTGTGTACAACCAGTTTGCGCGAAGATATTGAACTGCAATGCAGGCCATGATAAGCAGCTTTTGGATACATTTCAGGATAATTATTCAAACGCTTAGGAAGTATTTTTCATTAAGGGGAAGGACATCTGCCTCTGGGCCTTTCTGGGATGTGCATGCATCCACCCTCCAATCCAAAGCCAGGGTAACTTTTTAAAGGCTCCTTTCGATATTAGTAGCTGTATCCTCTTATCAAAAAGGCTATCAAAGTTAAATTGGCTTCGCATATGACTGTGCAGTAAGGCCAGCAGAAGACAGCAAAAGCTATCCAAAACTTTTTGTGGTTACAAAATATAGGTAAAGAATAACCCAAGTCTTTAATACAATTTAAACGATTGTCACCTGACAAAATATCCACCTGTAAGGCGTCAGATATCGGCATGATCCAAGCCAATAATAAGAAAATGAGACAAAATGAAAATAGTATTCTCAATTTCTTTTTTTTATTTGACGATGAGGTACTGACGAAAATAAATTAACTTGTTAAAATAAATAAATAAATTTCTTCCCCAGTGTAGCGCCGAAGTGTGCTTGCAACCAAATCAGCTTTTTTCATTTTCTGCTGACGCATTCCTATAGGAAAGACTGTTACCTTAGCATGTAAAAGACTCACTCGCGCTCTCTAAGTTTGACTTTCCAGCCACTCGTGACCCTTTCCTTTCTAAACTAATTTAGATTTCTAAATTATTTTTTTTTTTATCTGCAAATATTGCAGTAATAATGATAATAGGTTACTTTATCTTATCTTTTGTGATTTATTCCCCCAAAAAATATCATGAAGATCAAAGAGGTACGCCTGCCCACTGGTAATCTCGTTCAGTTGATAGGCTCAACTAGATGTAACTATAACACACTGCCTCCAGGTGTCTTTGAATTTTCATTGCGTGTTTTAAGCGACGTAATTTTCTGGTGGGAAAAACGTTAACTATAAAACTTGAAAAGGCGTGTTCAATACACTTTTTATCCTCGTAAAAGAAGGAGAGACAATATGTTTAATGGCATTTGTTTATATTGTAAACTTTCAAATGTGGAGGCAGGAATATGACTTATCTCGGCTACCGGAAGCACCAAATTTAACTAGGAACGATTAAAATACTCTTTATACTCTATAATGCCTTTAAAGAAGAGAGAGTTCATACCACATCAGTATTAATTCTTCATAACGTAAACTCTCTATTTATAACCTTTATAGTGTTTATTTCACTAAATAAACATTAATATCTCTATCATACCCAAATAATTTTCAGGGTTAACTTTTCCAATGCATTTGTTTCCAAATTTGTCAATGAAAGGACAGAGAAATATCTATATATTGTTTACTTCTTGTAGAATTCTCGTCGAATCATGTTAGATTAACTCTCCTAAACATTGGATCATTCCTGCAATCATTGCAATCATTCAACTACTTGCTTGTAAAATTTATGATACATTACGCATTACCAATCAGATAATCTTGAAACGTTGAGAATGAACCAAATATTCTTCGTTTTTTCAGGATGTCGTAAGCCATTAACCTTCGATAGTTGATGCAGTTTTCAAACGTCTCTAGACATAAAGTCGCCTGAATCAAGTCAATGACTCCGGGTTCTCGAAGAATTCAGGGAAATTTGAATGCTCTTCTTGTGTACCCAGTCAGTTGTAAATAATGGTGGGAAAGTACTGAGTACATAGCTAGGGTGTCTATAACAATTTCAATATTCAGTTCACACACATTACACAAATTTGAACAAAATACTGATTATACTTCATCCTCTTCTTTAACCCTTTAAGCACCAATGTCCACATACAAATTCTCCAAACTGGTCTCTATACATTTCCATAAAGAATAAGTAAAGAGAATTTGATGAAAGATAACGCATTTTTTCTCAGGTGATTATTTTATCAATTCTCACAACCTATTCTCTTAATTATGTATTGATATTAGTAGGAGAAAATTGATGTTTGCCAACATTGGAAAGAGACACCTCCTCTAAAACGTTATATATTGGTTCATTTATACTATCCGGATCTTCGCCCGATCCAAAAGGGCTTTCTAAAGTGTTATAAACTGGCTGTTCTGGAAAAATGGAGTCAAAATGATTGGGATTCTCTGAAAGTTCCTGATCTGGTTGGTCTGGAACGTTGTACACGGGTTCAGAGCTCTCTTGTATAGGATTTTTCATTGGTTGTACTGTGGTTAATTCTTCTAGAAGGCTGTAGATGGGTTGTTCTATAGAAACGGCACCATAATTTTGGTAAATGCTGTCATAAGTGTCTTGATTACTGCCAAGCCCATAGATATTGCATCCCTGCTGAAAGTTTAAGGGAGCGTAGAAATGATCATCGATGCCAGGTTGTGTCCTTTTCTCATCCCTACTAAGTGTCTCGTCTCTGTATAGAGGGTTGGGGATATCGTAGGTGGAAGCATACAGTGCTGCTATAAGAAAACATACAAAGCATACTCAGCATCATACAAGAGTGACAAAAAAGTCATTTTTTTAGTCTATTGAACAAATTTCCAAGCTGTTTAACTCGATTGCTTGTTTACTATAGACTTCCAAATGGTAGGCCCGGCTCGATTTCAGACGGAGCCAGCACTCGAAGATAACCAACCACGAAATGACCGAAACTGAAATAGCAAACCCTCTGTCTCGATCGCACTACTTATATATAAAACAAACTCTGTAAGGCTTAGAGAACTACTAAAGACTACTAGAGACGTATTATATTTCTGCAAGAGGCCAGCACTTCTATTATATGTGCGACGTGTACAAGGTGTACGATGAGGTGAAAAATCCTGATACAGGAACAACCCCGAATGCCTAAAACCTTACCCCAGATGTTCAGAAGGAAACATTTCTCCACATATTTGCAACTTTGACACTTACGCGGTCCTTCAAGTGTAAGCTCATTGTACAGGTCATCACCGTCTGGTTTATGAGCTATCCTAATTTGGCTTGTTTTAGACGAACTCGATGAATTCTATGAGCAGAAATAAAATAATGAAAAACATGAATTACAACGGCTTCTAATTATTTCACTAAAAGAATTATACACGCTGCTTACCACTCTCTTCCTTCTTGAACATGGCATCTCACTGAAAAAAAATAATGATACATTGTTTATGGTTGCATAATTTCTGAATCAACTAATCAAGTAATAAGCTTTTCTTTTCTATTTTTTTTTTCTCCGAGACGTGAGCATTTCCTTGTTTTGGTACAAGAACGGGTACAGAAATACATGAATGCTATTGTTAAGACGACTCCAGGAACCAGCTATGTTGAGTTTTAAAAGGAATAACCATCGAACCTTTTGTGCCAACCTAATACTTCTCCTGATTCCCAATGGATTTCCAGTTACAGTTTCCCCTCTTAATTTAAGAATGACACTGATAACGACAACCAATACAAAATGTCAGTTGCACAAACAGATATGCAAAATATCAGATACCTTAAGCCGCCGTGTCGGTACAACAGCAAGCCAACAATTATAAAGATTATAAGTAGACTGGAGGCAACGATTGCGGAGATGATTCCTATGGAGGATGGGTCATCTGCACTGCGTTGCTGCTCTTGGCCGGGGAAGGACTTGGTCAGAACCTTTACAAGGGACACAAGAAAAATATACATAAACAGTCAGTACATCACCTTGTGAAACGAACTAATTCCAATCAACTCCCTTAACAGAGGACACTGTAGGAACCTCGAGTCAGTTTCATCATTATCTAGAGTCCATAATAGCGGGAATATATTTCAGTCAATCATCTGTAAATTATTTTCGCCCGGGATCTACATAGTTGATGTTGTACGCAAGGCGAGAATTGACTGTGGAAACAGTCATAATCTTCCTTGATTATTTTTTCCATTAATTGCCATTTAATTTTACATATACTATTTTTACTCCAGATTTTCGGATAAACGTTTTCCGACCCTTAAACCTGCGTCTTTGGTAAGTGATCGACATTTGGTGAGCCATTTTCAGCATTATGGGCATACTAAACATCTAGAAACATGAATATATATGTTGATATAATTGTCATTTTTATGCTCATCAGAACAGTAGTCTTCACCATAAATGGACGTTTAGCTTCCATAAATGACTAACATCTGGTGACCTATTTTTTATGATTATTATTATTAGAAATGTTCATGCTATACAGCAAGGTACCTTATCATCATGTCGGTATCATTGTCGTATACTCTTAGCGCATTGTTATTTTTACAATTAATGCAATGCTTACATGAGGACTTTTTCCTGGATTGGCTGATTTTGTTGATGGAAAAAAATCTGCTGGAGAAATTTCGGAGCTTGTCGGTTGAACTTTTGATGAAGTCGACTGGGAAGAAACAACGCTACTTGATGCGGGTGTGGCAATAGAGGTCGTAGGTTTGATTATTGAGATGGCTGAAGTAGAGATGGTGACCGATGATGGGACAACGCTGCTTGAAGCGGGTGTGCCAATAGAGGTCGTAGGTGTGATTTTGGAGATGATTGATGTAGAGATAGTGACTGATGATAGACTGTGAAATAACAGCACGGCTGCAGTAGTAGTAGTACTCTGTAGACTGTTGGAAGTTGTCGCTGGGCTTTTAGAGAAGCTTTGTGTACTATCAAAGATTAGTGATGGTGTTGTGAATACAGTCATAGTTTTGTGAGAGATAATCGGTGGAATGTCCAAAGTACTCGTGTAAGTAGTCTCTGACGCACTAACCAAGGGCAGAGTATTACTCTTTGAAGCTGTTGTTTTAGTTGTTGTTGATGATGGAGATAACAAAGACGAAGACGAGGATGGTGCGGAGAAGGAGGATGAGAATGACGCTGAGGATGGTGATGGTGGCGATGACGACGACGACGATGATGATGATGATGATGATGATGATGATGATGCTGTTGCTTCTTCTATTACTTCTTCTATTGCCGTTGTTGCTGGGACTGACGGTTGCAAATTGGGTACGGAAATCGCGCCTACAAGGATAACAACATAATAATGCATTCAAGCAAAATAAAGTGTTTTTTAGAGGCCGACTACACAACCCAGCGTTTTTTATATATGCGCTGTATTACACGAAGGTTTTTAAAAGGAATTTGTACTTAAAAAATAGCAAAAAAATGATGAGCTAGCTATAATCACTTTCAAAGTCTGCGTGATGTCAACTTAATAATGATGAGCTGTCTTAGTTTTTAACTATTGGCTTGTTTTTCTTTGAAATTCTGGTAGGAAAATAAAGACTACAGCAGAAGAAAAATAATATTATGAAGAATGTCATAGCTTACAATTTAATGCTCCTTCGAATTTGAACAGCATCTTCCTGAAGCGGTTTGGCTTTGTGCAGTGGATGGTTATTTTGATGATTTTCCCTTTCAGTAAATCAGTATAAGATGGATTGCTCGTCACCTACAAACCAAACGATATTTACATTTTTAGAAGAGTATCTGCGTGCCTTCTTTATAAGCCACAGCTTAAACCTTCAGTAAAGAAAAGCTAAAACCACTCCCCTCCAAATACACTGCTTTTTAAAATCTATACTGATGTTCTAAGTTATCCGTAAAGCAGTGCAGCGTTGCTTCGTTTTTCTTGGCCAAAAGTAGCAACAATCTTAGGTGGAGGATATGCCCTTATTCTCTTTCTAAAAGTGCGCGAAGATCACACAACTCCCTCACTTTTGTGTTTCTGGGTTTGTAAATGTTTGTGTTAACAAAGGTGCGAAAAATCTTTTTCGTGGAAGCAAATAACATATTAAGAAGGCCTGCATAGTACAATGCCAACTAATACAATGTCAGATAACTCGAGGATTTTCTCACCTTAAGATGGTATTTTCTATCCTTTCCTTGCCATATGTTGAAAGCTTTGTTACTGATTCCTTTGATGACGCCATCACATCCAATAAACCAAGATGAAGCTGCGTCCACAGCACAGTTTCTCCAATCCTTTTTCAAAGAGATCCTTCTGTTGTCATTAGCACGTAACAAACGAAGTTGACTGTCGTTGTTTTCATTTTGGAAAAAGGCGTAACTCAGACTGTCAAAGTCTATTTCAAAAACACAAAGCACATTTTTTAAATCCTTATTAAATTTACTTCTCTCAAGCATAAATGAAAAAAAGTTAAAAGTTAAGTGAGGGGGGGGGGGGTGGGGGAGGGGGGCAGATTCACGAAAGTTCTCCTAAGTTATCATTACCAGTGCTTCAAACTCTTAAGTCTGCACTCCCTATAAATAATTTCACAAATGTCCCCTGATTATGAATCATAAGTCGAGAGAAAGAGACAGCTACTCGATGTATTTAAGCAAACTATATTCAGTGGCTTTAACCGTCTTTTTTTTTTCTTATTTTTTTCTTTCACTTTATTTCAATTTTTTTTCATTATTTAGCTATTTAGTTAGTCAGTTATAATCGATTTTTTGAACAGTCCAGTTTAAATCTTCAGCTCAACGTTTTCAACAATCATTCCACTTCTGTCATATAAAATGTCCTTGATCAATACATTATGTTCTACGATGGAAAAGTTTAGCAACACAAGCAGTAGCGCGTTTTTTATTTGTTCAAAAGAGTTTCTGTTGATTAATAAGGACGTAGAGTAAAGTAATACTACCTTCTATAACATTTGAGGTATGTACGTTGAGGTTTTTTGGATTTGCCACGCGAGTTCGAAGAAGTAGTTTATTGCTTTATTTACTAATATTGGTATCCCCCAAAAATATACAAGTCAAATAGCGTCGTTCGTCACGGAGCTTGCTACAGTTCACTCTAAAACAATATCACATTAACAAAAACAATATAGTATAACATGTTTTTCTTTGACATGAAGTTTAAACTTGAAACAGCAGGTTTTGGATAGTAAGAATACGTATAGACAAAACGACGACTTTTAATGTCCTACCATACAAGTCTTTTATGTGAATACATCTTTAGATCATTTATAGCCTTGATACAGCGGCTATTAGTTAGTACATTTCGACAAAGAAAAATAGTTAAACGCTGCTTAACACAGACATCAATACACTGACTCAATATTGGTCATAAAGTCAAGCTTCAAAAACTTACTCACCAAGCAATTTCCGAACTTTTGAATTCATTACACATTTCCATTCACCCGCAGCAAATAACAACGTAGAGGTATCGCTGGGGCACGAGCAGTACCACTGGTCATTGCTTTCGCTTTTGGCATCGAAATTCTCGCAATTCACAGAGTGGTCTTCAGGTTCTCCACAAATAACAGTATAAGGAATCAAAAATCTATCTGTGCTCCTTTTCCATCCGTCTGATGCATTTGGCATTGTTCTAAAAATCTTTGAAATGGCTGAAGTCGCGAAGGCAGCCATGTAAATCAAAATTAATAACGTACACTCAATCCTAAGTATATCCATTTGTTGTGAAAGTTTTATATCATGAAGGGTTCATCTAAAATGATACCAGTGCATGCTCGCTTTACTTTCGAACGTAAACGTGGTAGCAGGCTGCAGCATTATGAAGATCGTGTCAGTTTCAGGAAATTCAACAACGTCAAACGTTATGTAAAGTTACGCATATTATCGTTACAGTACGGTTCAATTGGTATCCTGACATTTTGAATTTCCTTCTTTGGTATATCATTAGGAAGGGGAAAAGGTGTGTTGAGTACGCAAATACTTAAAAAAAACCGCCACAAGCTGTGTGGAATTAGTGGATACAATTAGGATCATTAATGATTCTGTCATGAAGGAAAGAATGTGTAAAATACCTTGGTGTCCTTATTGATTCAAAATAGGCCACTTGCACTAGGAGGTCACGTGACCAAATGCTTTCTTTAAACAATGAGCTGGAATCTTGCTGATGCTAAAAATTGACAGAGCACACAAAAATCATCTTACACCCGAAATTTGAGAGGAAACGCATTTAAGGGAGATATTTTATGGCACTTTGATTTTTCAACAAAGTAGTATCATTTGTATTGGCCGCCATGTTGGACGGCATATTCTTGCCCTCCAACATGGCGGCCAAAACTACTTTTTGCTTAGATCTTGTTAAACGTTTGATAGTTACGCTCAGATGTGCTGTAAACGTTCCCACATCAACTTTTCAACATTTTCCTTGAAGTTTAAGTGCAAAGTTTGTGTTCAGAAAGAGGTAATTCATAATTTTAAAAAACACATTTTGGTCACGTGACCAGCTACGAACTTACTCATTTTAAGAAAATGGTACAGGACTGCAAAACCAGATCACTATTATTTTGTTAAAGATATGACCCACTAATCGTTTTTTGAAGAAAAAATCATATAGCTTTCATTTCCATAAAAACGATGTCACATGACCTCTTAGTGCAAATGGCCTATTATCTTGGACGCATCATATCACATATATTTCTATCAAAATCAGCAAATCAATAAGTATCCTTGCAGGACAAAGGCATTTTGTCCCTTCTTCCACTTTATTAAACATATATTGTTCTCTTGTACAACCTTACTATGGTATAGCCGTCTGGGGCCAATCTGCTCCTACAAATTTGGAGAAAATTTTGATTCTTCAAAAACGTGCCCTTCGATTGATTCATTTCAAACCCTTTAGGTTCGACGCTGTACCTCTGTTCAATTCTTCCTCTTAATTTTCTCTATTTTAAGACAATCTACATTATTATGCACGATGTATCCAATAAGGTAACACGTTTCCTACTTATTTGCCTGTTCTTCAAAAGTACATCATCATAATACACGATTTTCTGCGGCTGGCAATGTCTATAACTTTTTTCTTTTCCTTCCCGGCTCGATTAGCTATAGGCTACTTTGGGGGAAAGGATTAATTATGGCTTGTATCAAAAGTGTTTTTAATAAACTTGAACTTCAATAAACTTGAACTTGAACTTGAACTTGAACTTAAACTTAAACTTGAATAGCTGAATCGATTTCCCTTTGTGGAACTCTTTTTATCAATTTAAGCTTGCTTTAGGCTTAGTCAAAGAGGACGTGGGTAAAATATAATGGTCACTTTATGGTATAGGAAATGTACTGAAAGACAGGGGCTATTTGCACGAAGACGTCATCTGACCACGACAACCATAATCCCTTTGTTTTTCTTATGTTAATTATGGTTGGTTCACACCAGCGACGCAAACGGAAGCGCAAACACAAGTACAAGAAAATATCGTGTGGACAACTTCAAAGCAAATTCAAGCGCAAATGCTGGCACCGACGCAAAATCGTTGGCGCATGCTTTGCATTTTTCCTTGCCTTTGCCTTTGACAGGTGGCAACAGAGACAAAGCAAACGCTTTAAAAAAGCTAAAATGCGCGTATCTCCCTGTTCATGCTTTTGCGTTTAACGTGTGCGCACCGGTTTTGCTTTGTGCATGTGTTTCAGTTTGCGTCGCTTCTGTAAGCCAGCCTTTAGGGCCTTTACTTTAATAGCAATGGTGGGATATCTGGATTAAAATAAGAGAGGAAAACTTTCCCCGTCGTTTTTCCTGACCCAACTGACCGTCCCTGGATTTCCGAGGATGTAAATGACACTATCGTGAATTTGTCGGTTGATACCGTGACGTAATAGGTCCTTTCCTAGTCTTCGAAGAATTCAATTAAAAAATTAAAGTTCAATCCACAAGCAAAACCTCACACTGGATAAGTTTCAAGTATTTCCGTTTTAGCATGTATCAATCACAGTGTCCTTTCCTCAAGGAAGATGATAGATAAAAAGCTCTAAACAGGCCTTGATAGATTAATATGCCGAGATTTATTTCGCTTTGCATCTTACACCTAACGAAGAATTAAAATTTATAAAGTACACAATGTATCTTCCAGTTTAGGTTGACTTTTGTCCGTATATTAGACATAACTGCAGCTTCTAATAACCTTATTTTGCAAATGCTTTAAAATCTAGAATGCCTGTTTGTCTCTCGTGGGGAATTTTCTTACAAATGCCGCTCACTCTCTTAACTCGATAACTTTGCCAGGTTTATTCGAGACAGGAAAAAGTCCATCTTGCTTTGGTTTTCTAGCTGTATCTTGGACGATGGTCGGATACACTAGTAGGAGTTGACAGAGGAACCTTTAGTCCCATTAAGAGAATCAAAGACAGTCTAGGATTTTGGTTTCCACGCCGTGTATTCCGGATTCCTGGAGTAATATTCCGGATTCCAAAGCCCATGATTCAGGATTCCTGGGGCGAGGGCTTGATGCGAACTTTGCAGTCCTCCGCTGATTTTTTGTCCAAAGTCAGTAAGCGTTCCTCTGTGAATTCATAACCGGTCCTTTTAGTTAAGGACTCATTCTGTTTGATAGGTTAGTCCTGGTTAGTAATGGTTCAGCCAAGGTACCGACCCCGGCTCGGGATCAAGTTCAGGTTTATTTATTCACACTTATTCAATTGCAATACAACAAGAATAAGAAAAGAAAAAGTAAAAACAGAGGTCACTATACTTTGAATTAAACATAACAAAGGAAAAAAGTGTGTAGCAGCCAAACTAAGGAGCCAAGCTTTCGAGTTGGCTACTGTACAGAGTGGTTACAAGTGGATGGAGGTTTTACCCACTATTGCTCAATCCTACTCAAAGTCCTAAGAATGCTACGAACATAATCCTTCGTAACAAAATCATCGTCCGCTGTATCGTTGTGATAGAGAGTATCTTTCGTATTGATATAAACTAGTCCATTTGTTAGTTCAGAATCCTTATGCGACCTCGTGTTGCAAACTTGAGATGACTGACGGGAAACATTTTTATAAACTGGACCATCCTCGCAAATGGCACCATCAGAATCAGAGCCCTCTGACCTATCATCAGAAGGATCCTCTAAGACATTGTACACTGTGTCGGCCTCTTCCTCTTCGGAGAATTCGTAATTCTCATATATAACTCCTCCGTCAGAAACATGTTCCTCTAGTACATTATACGTTGACTCCTCGGTTTCTCCAAGCCCATAAATGTGTTGATCTTCTGGAATGTTCAACTGTGCGTAGTGATCTTCCTTGGTGTTTGCTGCGCATGGCTGGATATCCTGTCTTTGGTACGAGGCATATATTGCTGAAAAGATTCAAAATGAAGCATATCAAATGAACTGCTTGAAGTAAAGGAATAATTTTGTTGCCTTATCAATGTTTTTTGTCTTATAATCAGACGGAAGTTGAAGGGGTTATGCCGTTCAGAAATGGGCCTGATATGACAACACCACTGTTTTTCCAAGCTATCGCCAAGAGACGATTTATGGCAAAACAGCAATTTAACCCTTGATGTACTACTAGTCGCAGCTTAGTGGATCCCGACTTTTTAAAGCTCATTTTAATTTGTAACTGAATTAAGACACATCTGTCTAAGAAGACAGAAGACGCATGAGACTAGAGAGGCACGTTTTTGTTAAAGTGCCGACACGCCATTAGGCTCCACTTGTGAAACACCTGTCCGTATTTAACACTGGTACCATGCATGTAATCTCTACTTCAAAGAAAAAACCTCGGCACCTTCAGGGTATCCAGTGGACTTCCAGACGGTGCAAAGAATGTACTTAAATGTCAGCAAGTGACTACACACCATCTTCTGAAATCGGCCGCGGATTTGGG
Organism: Porites rus; assembly: GCA_964035705.1. Classification (NCBI taxonomy): domain Eukaryota; kingdom Metazoa; phylum Cnidaria; class Anthozoa; order Scleractinia; family Poritidae; genus Porites; species Porites rus. The sequence goes on along the minus strand of OZ038004.1, from coordinate 18,802,700 downwards.
CTCACTCAGTGGACAAATTTCATATTACATGCACAGAAAATGCCACTTGGCCATGATTTTAAATGATTCAGGGTACCAAAATAAAACACTATGTTCAATTCAGGCCTAAAGACCTTTCTCGATACACACTCCTGAAAGCTACTACGCTTGAGGAAGTTTTCGTCTGCCAGGCCTGATCGGACTTCCCTCATAACTAGTGGTCATCTAGTGGTCTATTATCAATGCTGCGTTCTGATCGGTTGGGTTAATACTAGGCTATATGTTAAAGCCAACTAGTAGCGAAAAGCGCCGGCTTTGAAAACCAAAGCAGTGGCAGCTGAATCGCGTTTTGCTACCCAAAGTTGTTTTGTCTCGATATTTTTGACAAACTAGTTGGATTTTACGAAAACAATTATTCCTCTCGCCCTCATGGCCTCTGAGTCAATAGCCCATTCGGGCTCGAGGAATAATTGTTAAGCATCCTTACTTAAGTTTGAGAGACGTTAGCCCGAGAGACAGGTCTACCATCATGGGAATACGGCCTTCCATTCCCATCGAGGGAGAGTGAAATAAACACTTTGGATTAGAGGCCTCCCTAAACCCTGTACATGCAGTAAAGCATGGACACTTACGCGCATCTTGGAAGTTGAGTTCTCTGTACAGGTCTTGGTCGTCTGACTGATATGCGCGGTTTATTTGAGGACTTGAAACAACGGAAACCTTAAAAATAAAATCAAAAGATAATTGATAACTTCAGTATCTTCATCTACCACTTTTATTTTCCTTTTATTTTGATACCAAAATCAATTCCCCACAAAATTGCCTCCGACGACTTTACTGCTTTTCTCATTCAAACCTTTTCCTGAAGGCCAAAAAAATGCACCATTTTTGTCTCTAGTAGTGATTTTCAGATTTAGCTTAGAAAATGACAATTAATAGACTGGCTTTTTTACTTTTTCCCCAGAATAACTGGGCCTCACACCTGGTGTGAACCACAAGAAAGATACTCCTTCAGGCTCCTGTTATTCAAAAGGTGGGTAAGCACTATCCACTGGATAAATCACTATCCAGTGGATAAAGAAATTGGTGTTCGTAATACTTATCCGTTCGAAAGTGATTTATCGGGTGGATGGCTAGCGCTATCCAACGTTTGAACAACCTGGATTAATGGACTAAACAAGCTAAACTACCGCCACATACCGCCCCAACCTGTATGTTTGTGGCACCACTCACCCTGTTTGTGTTTACATCATCTGTATATACAGTAGTTGCACTTGGCATTTTCCTGCGGACACAACAGTACGGAAATATATTCAGAAAAATCTCGCAGCTCTAGTTCATGACAAAATTGTGTCTGGTATAGAAAGGATGGTATAAATGCAAATAAAACTGCCCATTTACTATTTTGGTTTCACGAAAGATGGGCAAATGCGTGTAGTGCACTTTATAAGACGTATTACATCCCTATTCATGGAGAATGCACACTTTAACAATCGTGATTATTTCACCCCATGTAAGGATTCTACGCTGCGGATTTCGGATTTCGGATTCCAGGTACTGGATTCCTGTATTTGTCAGTCGAACTTGGATTCTGGGTTCCAATCGTTAGTGGGATTCCGGATTCCTTGAGCTGTACCCCAGATTCCAAAACACAGGATTCGCGATTCCGCAAGCAAAAATTTCTCCGATTCCGGAGTCTGGATTCCCTAACATGGGGCGGATTATTCCATGCAGATGTTTACTTACTTAAGCTTCCGCCGGCAGCAGATCAGACAGCTAATGGTGACTACAATGAATAAAACTGAAGCTGACGCTATTATACCAGCCTTGACACTGGGTAATAACGCAGTGCTGTCATCACTGCTTCCTTCACTATCCAATTTAGGTCGTGGAGAAACCTGGTAACAAAAGGTGACAAGAAAACGTCATGTAGCAGTACTGATATCGTCAGGCAAGTCGTTGTGAGCTAGGAGCCTAGTTAACTCAACAGTGATTTATCTGGGACTAAGAAACAAATTCGTAGAATGTCATTATTCTACATTTTCCCCCTTTAATTGTTTTATTTCTATTTTTCCTATCCTTAAAACAACTGTAACTCTTTGTATCAAAAACAGCTGGACGCTAAATGAATCATCGGTCGTCACGTATCCATTCCATCAAGATTAACGAGAGGGAGTACGAATGGTGTTGGAAAAAAACTGGCTTTACAAAATGAAGGACCTGTTTCAAGTGAGCTCGAAAAACCATGGCGAAATTCTTAGTAGCCAGCTTGGACATGCCAAATTTCTTTCGCTACACACTTTCGATGTGTAGCAAACAAAACTGACAGTTAAAGTATTCTTTGAAATTGATAATGTTATTATTGATGCTAATCTTATAAAGGACTCACTTCAGAGGCAGGTGTATTTGGTAGTGAGGGGACGACAGCTGTTTGGATAACAAAGGTGGAAGACGGAGTTGCGGAAACGGTTGATAAGGCTCCGGAAACAGTCGCTGGGACATCGACCATTGTTGACTGAGTAGTGACCGTCGATGTTGACATGATTTCACTCGGAATAGTGGTGACAGTAAGGATCGGCGAAGAGAGCATAGAGTCAGTTTTGATTGATTTTGTATCAGTTGTTATGTGCCGCATCGTAGATGGCAAAGAAGGTGAGTGCAAGGCTCTTGTTCCCAAAGACCCTTGTTGTGATGAGAGTGACAAAGGACCTAGAGAAGTAAAGGCAAAACAATACTTACACTGCTACACAATGTCTAATAACTAAGGAAGAACAACTTAGCTAATAGCAACAACAACGAGCTTTATTTGCATGATTATAATCAATACTGTATTGCAAAATCTATCCAGAACTAAGTATTGATTCCTTAACGAATTTTTAAGAAAATAACAAAAATAAGGTAAATCCTTGCTTATTTTGAACTATTCATGCACAAAAGCATCGTTACACATCTCCAGTCAACACCAACAAGCTTGCAAGTCAGTTTTTGTCAACTGTATTAGTCGATTGTATTAGTGTATCATGATTATCAAATCTATCATGCAGCTATATCATCCGTAAAATACATGTTTTGATTTTGTCCTGTGTTATTAAATAAGGAATATGAATAGAACTTACAGGTAACATTCCCGACGTATTTGAACAACAAGTATCGTGTATACTGACGATTTAAAGGCCTCGCCTGGCTATAGTCGCATCTTATTGTCAGCCTGATGATTCTTCCTATGAAATCTGCTGTACTTGTTCTGTTGCTATAAACCTGTAAGTACGAAACAAATATTTTCATATGCTACATTATATGGAGTTTTAAGTAATTTTTCCCGGTCCGTTCCAGTGAAACTGGTTGTGAAACAGTTTTAAATTTGTGCACTTTCCTCAATTTTAGTCTCTTTACTACGTGCCTGGTCACCTGACCACAAGTCTACCTTAGCAAATAAGAAGATCTCCAAATGTCCAAACAGAAAAAAAGAAATACTGTTCTTGGGTAGCCGACGAACACACCACCTATCGTATTTTCGAACATACGTAGTACCATTAACTAAGTGTTGAGCCAGCTAAGGCGTTTAAGATAGCACTTTAAGATGACTCGACCCAGTTTTTTTGGGGGGGTACCATCCTACTTTGAAGCTCTCTGGTATCCCCACCTTTACTTTTATCGTAAGTCTAACACATAGAATGGATAACATATAGATCAATCTACAATATAACATAAAATTTTTGGCGATCGGAGTAAATGTCACGTGGTTATAATGCCACGCCCCTTTGAGGTCATTGAACGCGTGTTGAATAAGAATGCTGTATCATGACAGACTAGAAACAATAGACAACTCCCAAAGCACAAACTCAGCCAAAACGTTAAAAATCTTCAATGTTTACTCAACTTTGGGCTTATAGAAGATAATGGTACAGTTTTTCAATAACCATGAAATTCAGAGTCCGGGTAGTTAGTTAATCAATTGTGGCCCTGAAAAAATTTTAAGAAAATGCTTTTTTCGTGAGATTGACTCTTAAACGATGACAAACGTCAACAAATAGCGAAAACTATAATTTCTATATGTTTGCTTTGCTCGAAATCGCGCGCATTTACAAGGCCCTAAATTGTTTTGCTGACTTGCAAGGACCCATCTGTTATAACGATGCCCAAAATAAAGAGATGTATCTCATAGTTTATTAGATATAATCCGTGTAAAGTTTGCTTATCATTTTCGCATAAATTATGACCTAAATTTGGAAACCGCTGAATTTCTCGAATTGGGTCTTTGCGATTTTGGTAAAACTCTGTTCAGCGCAAGGCACTGATGCGCACTATGTGTAGCCGAGAGATTTTCACGAAAAAATGCCGGCAACAGCAGATTTTCGACTCAGACCTCAAAGGGGCGTGGCATTATAGCCACGTGACATTTACTCCGATCGCCAAAAATTTTATGTTATATTGTAGATTGATCTATATGTTATCCATTCTATGTGTTAGACTTACGATAAAAGTAAAGGTGGGGATACCAGAGAGCTTCAAAGTAGGATGGTACCCCCCAAAAAACTGAGTCGAGTCATTTTAACACCAGGCCTCAACGGCCACAACAACTCCACCCCTCACCCAACCTCCATTTTTTTGTTTAACAGAAGTTCCATATAGAAAAACAAAGATACTCATACCTTAAGAAAATACTGAATACCACCATCTGGGTCAGAACGTCCTTTACTAATTATTGCAGATTGATTGCTCCTGAATGAAACTTTCACGCCATCGCATCCAAAATATGACGAAGCAGCGTTATCTACGTGACAGTTTTCCATCTGATGTGAAGACAATATCTTTAGTCTTTTTTCGTCACCGCCGTCTAAGATAACCAATTGATCAGGACTTGTTTGGTTCTCGGGGTAAAAGTATGTGTGGTTTAGGTCAGAATACCCTATAAAACATAACAACAATTAGTGTAAACATACGCTAAAACTAAACGAAGATAAATGCACTACCATTGGTACTATTTCGCAAAACTAAATCACACAAGATAGATAAAATAAATAAATAAATAAACAAATAAAATAAATAACGATTTGCAGGTAGCACATCCACATAGTGGTTCTTCGTCTACCTGATTCCTGGTCGAATTGGAATTTGGAAATGTTGGTTTTTGAGGAGAGGGGAAAACCGGAGTACCCGGAGAAAAACCTCTCGGAGCAAGGGGGAGAATCAACAACAAACTCAACCCACATATGGCGTCGACGCCGGGATTTGAACCCGGGCCACATTGTGGGAGGCGAACGCTCTCACCACTGCACCATCCCTTGCTCTCCAAGACAATGTTCATAGGGATGAAACTAGGCATTTCAAATTAACTGTACAGTCCCAATGCAAAGATTTAAAAGGGGTCATGATCAGAAAGACTGAAAAGGAACGGTCCTTTTTTCCTCGAAATCTTTTTCTATCGTGTATTACGTACAAAGTTGTATTTTACTCCTTGATCTGAATTGTTAGATCAAAAAAGTTGAACAGAATCTAACAAAAAAGAAATATTCCTTAACAACAGGCATTCCTGACTGCGCGCAGCATGCATGGGTGCTCGCACGTATAGACCCTAGAGGTTTTATAAGTTGTTTGTCCATTCCTTTGCATACACTTGGATTTCCAGTCATGTCTATAAAATTCAGACGTCACCAAAAATGCATTTTGAACATATGAATTATACAATCGTGATCATTGTCATGTCTCTTGTGAGGAACATTGATGTCAGTAAGACGCGTGAATACAAGAAACCGTTTTGGGTAGTAACGTGATCGATCGAATACGGATATATTCAGCTGTTCTTTACAGACAACGGATGCCCAATTAAACCATTACAATGTATAACTTAAAATAGTTTCTGCTTTGCGGGACGCCACGTAGAGCACGCAACAAAATATACTTCTGAGTAAGTGGTGATATTGGAATCACCAAACAAGTAACTTTATTCGTTTCATCATAGTTCATGCCAACGAATAAAAGAAAAGTAAACTTGCAACTTAGTCAACTTTGCGCATCAAAACGTTTTACCTTTAGAAAATTAGGTTATCTTTTTCATTCTTAAGCGAAAATGAATTAGACAGTTTTGCAATCAGCGTACTGAGATTCTGGGAAAATGCCCACAAACTCTTCCCCTAACCCATTGCTAACTGAACAACTTCTTACTCTTGACTGTATGTTGGGTTTCCCAGAATCTTACAGTGCCAATTTTGGTGGTTCCGGTTAGGATAATCGTCAATCTGTTGCAACAACTGATATCACTTCTGCCGGTCCTGCTTTGAATGTAAACGGAACCAACACTTAAATATTTGCTGTATGGTAAAATCGAGGTTACAGAAGCTTAGAGAGTATCAAGAGTTTAGGAGAGCTTAAAGCGACCGCGTGGTGGCTGTGGTCGCAGTAACCTCCTATGAAGCCTACTTTAGGCCGGTACAATCGGTTAAAAAATCCACCAATTTTCTTTACTTTCTAAAGTAATTTTAATAACAAGTCTTATACAAAGAAAAATATTAAAAAAATAACGTCATTAAGCGTCTGTTCTCAGAGTGATATTAGAAAAAGATAAGAGCAATTGTTTCGATTGCTGACTAAAACAAAGCAGGGCGAAGCACCTTTGCTGAATGCATAAGCGTCTGGATCAGTGCTGTGCCTGCATTTCACGAAGTTTTACTAGTCTTTAAATGATGGCCAATTGAGCTTTGTGTTTTCCTTGTTTCAGCACTTGACACTGCACTAGGTGGTCTAAACTGTTGACTCTTTGGCGTAACTCCTAGGAATTTGAAGCAAGCAGCAATTAAAAGCTATGGTTATACAGTACGAAATTTGACGTTTTATTGCATATTTCAAATATCTCCTGCAGCGTGGAAGTGTTTAATGAGGTATTGGAAAGCAAAACAGCTAAATTTTAGAAATGAAACATTAATTTAAACTGAGCTCTTTTGTTTCCGTTTTAAAACCATTTACGCAGATTGAGCCCTTATTTATAAATGAAAGCGTTGTTTTGTACATGTTGGTAGCCATGAAAGAAAACAAAAACTCGTACTCACCAAGCAACACACGAAGAGCAGAGTTCTTTAGACATGTCCATTGACCATCAGTGAATATAAAAGTATTGTTTTCGCTAGGACATGAACAATAGCACTTCTCGGAATTATAACTTACTGGTCTGGCATTGAATTTTTTACAGTTTACTGCGTCACTTGCATTCAGTTGACACAAAGAGGAAGGAATCTTGAATGAATCGGTTGCCCCTTCTGATCCACTGACGCCTTCTGGCTTTCTTCTGTAAATCTTGAAAACTTCTGATGCTTTGACAACAGCCAACAAAATTGAAATCACGGTAAGTCCAATTTTCGTTTTCTTCATTTTCTAATCTCTTGTTTGCTGAAATAATGGAATCCTCAGGAAAGATTTAAGGGTAAATTTGTTTCCACTTTAGCTGTCCTCTCCTTTGTTGTTTACGTTGTATACGATAATAAAATGTAAGTTATAATTGCTTTTTCAATTGTGATAGGAAGCGTGTTTAAGCAGTGGTCTCAGTTTGATTTCACGCTCCATAAATTCCTCTTGAAAGTTGACGTTAAACATTACGTTTGTTTCCTGTTTGTAGTTTGGTCGACTATATGAACGTTCTGCACGTATAATAGGAGCTTGAGCAACAACGACGGCGACGGCTACGAAAACGTCACTTAAAAAGTGAATTCGCACTGCTTCAAACTATGTCGCGTTTATTCCATCTTGTTTACTTCGTCAAATGTTGGCAAATGCTTTTGAAGTTGAATTCTAAAGGGCTGTATCAAAGTTCAGGAAAAGAAAAAGAAAGATGATTTTTCAGGGGCAACACCACTCAACTTTGAGCATTCACTGCCTTTAACAAGGATGTAGGAAAAATTCACCAAAGCAGTACTTCATACAAGCATAAAAATTTAATGAGATCAGTGATTTACTGACATTGAAGTGGACACAGCAACGTAGTGTAGTCATTACTTATTTTACTTGTAGTCGTTTTGCTCGATGTTGCGAAGAAGTTTTCTCCGCCTTCGTTCAGGGCAGCTTGTTCCTGAAATAGCTGCCTCTATACTCGCAAGCTGAGTTTAAGCCCAAAAAAAGAACTGCGAGAGCGATTGCCCAAAAAAATTCCATCCTGATGGCGTAAGTTTGTCCTATCTGGTTAACGAGCGCTGATTGGACGACGTTTCAGCTATTTCATTCTTCTACCAGTTGTCAACTCAAATTAATGACAGGCTAAAGACAAGAGGTCACAAAGATCAAATGTAAACGCTACTGATAAGCTTGCTTTCAGCGCATGCGGGAACCAAGGAAGAGACATGAAGAACAGGCACTTCAATGTGACATGCGCGAAAAACATACAAAAATCAAAAATCAAAGGATACACGTCAAAGAATTCCGTAAAATTGATATTTTACTTGATTAATTCAAACAATGCAGTTCATTGACTAAAGAAAAGTCTCGTTCTTTTTAGTAAAAGCACGTTTCGTGAGGTTTGTAAATACCGATGGTTTTCAAACATATTATTTTGAACGCGTACTTAAAAAGAAAAGTCGTTGAACTTAGCCTTGCCTAAAATGTTGAATGGTAATTTTTTCCACAGTTTCAGTCCTGCTACTGAATAATATGCTCTATACATCGCCAAAGGTTTTCAGATTAACCACGGCTCATCAAGCAACTGGTTATTTGAAGATGCTAAGACACGGCCCATGTTAACTAAAGAACAGTTGAATCAAAATGGCGTTTATTATATTAAGAAGCATCACTCAAGAAATCCGGGTAATAAGGGCATAACTAAGATGGATGGATGGATGGTTTCTTGAAAATTTTATTTAACATTTTGGTATTTATCCATTTATTTATTTATTTATTTTATAATAGTAAGCTATATATAACAACATGAATACGAAACATGGGACATTTCGTTGTCTTTCAATTAACTTTTCAAAAATGTTCTTCGCCTGCTGTTCCTTTTCGTATCGCTTACCGTAAAATTCCGAAAATAAGCCCCGGGGCTTATATTTTCCAAAGGCCCTTTTTGAGGGGCTTATTTTTGGAGGGGCTTATCGACGGAGGGAAATTTGCGTTTCAAAATCGATTGGGTCAGTCTCATAGTTGGAAGTAAATTCACGGTTTTTGCTTTGTTTTACGTTATACCAGGCTTAAATTTAGAGGGGCTTATACATGGAGGGGCTTATATTTGGAGGGGCTTATACATGGAGGGGCTTATTTTCGGAATTTTACGGTATTTTTGTACGCTAACAGAAAAAATATCTTGCAATGGCATCGCAAAACTTGCATAACGCTTATTCGCATTACATGTGTTACTTAATTGTTTTACTGGCATTTTTGCATTATTCTTCTTTCGAAGCTTTCTTGAGTGATTGTCCAGTTGACATATATTATATTACATATTACATCATTTAAAACATATTTACAGAAAAATTGCATTGTACAACAAGTAACATTATGGAACTTAGTCTTTGCTTTAAACTCATTGGATAAAATCGGTTGTTTCCCAAGGAAACTATGAATAAGCGCATTTTATAAATAATCTACTCTTCTTTTCCGCGTATTTTTTGTATTTCTTATTGCAAGCAATTATTGAGGCCCTTTGTAAAGCTGTGGCACGTCTTCATTATGTAAATTTTTCACAAGTGCCTGTTCCCTGCAGATGAGGGACCTCTATGAAGAACATTGTACAGATGGTCTTGCTGATCGCCGACACCAAGTCGATCAACAGCTTTAGCACCATCCGATAGTGGCCTTTTCAGCACGTCATACACGGAATCTTGCGTTTCACCTTGATAATTACCTGGATTAATGTCCTCGATTAGGCTATAAGCACTTTGCTCCAGTCTAAGAGGGGTTGTAGAAATAGTTTTATCAGGGCCACAGTCAGGCTTATCATCGATGTGTTTCGTACGTAAGGGCTCAACAAAGTTGTATTCGCGTTGCTCAAAAGCTCCCAGGGGTGTTTTGTTCTGGTATTCTTCCGTAGGAACATATTCGTAGGGTCCGTCTGTTCCGGGGGGCTCCAAAATGTTGTACAAGGGTTGTTCCAATTCACCCGGTGGAGCCTTTTTTAGGTGTTCTTCAATAGGAACACATTCAACTGTTCCGTTTGAGGTGGCTGCACTGAACGGCTCCAATATGTTGTACACCGGCTGCGCCATTCCGCCCAATGGTGTGACTCGCTGGTAATCTGCAGTAGGAACATATTCATATGGGCCACCTGATGTCTCTGTACTGTGAGGCTCAACAATATTATACACAGGACCCTTTTGCGCACCAAATGGGGCGTCAATCTGGAGGCTTTCATTGGAAATACTCTCATATTGGTTTTCTGTAGAATCTGCTTTTGCGATGGGGACCCTTACGGAACTCAAGGTAGTGTTATTTGTGGCGCCACTGGGGACCTTATAGTTTGAAGCATATAACGCTGGAAAAGAATTAAAATACCAGTTAATATTATATTTAGTTACTTGTATCATCTCAGCTATTGCTATTAACGGAGTTCTTAGAAAACTTCGTTGATAGTTTGCTCCGCTGAAGCAGCTTGAATTCACCATTACACAGGGGGCGTCATTACGCATCCCTTCATTACTTGAAAACTGCACTATAAGCAGTCTGGAAAAAGTCTCTCACTGTTGTAAATTCTCCCTGAAAAGCCCTGAGGGGATTGGATTATAAGACATTGGCGATTTTATTAACAATTCTGCTCTCTTCTCATACTTACTGGATCCACCGTTGCTTATTGTTGCATAGGCTGCATTTTGTTCACCCGATTGGAAATTTGATTGACTTGTTTGCCCTGCTTGATCTCTGAGGACCGGATGACTGTAATCAGCCTGTTTTCTGATTTGAAAGAAAAAGCTAAATTTTAGTGAGTCCAAACGCAAACCAAATAAAGGATATCAATTATTAGCGTTGTTACTTGAGCTACCTTTTGTATTTCCATCGATAAAGAAGGAACCCAACAATGAAAACAAAAATTAGACAGCAGCTGATTCCAGCGATGAGACCCACGGATAAACGAGAAGTTCCATCATTGCCTTTTCGATCTGCAGCAGAATTGGGACCAGCAAGAACCTGAAAAAGAACATGAAGGCAAACTTTACACCATATTCTGCAATTGACCAGAAATGCCAAACGCCTTCTTCCATTGAAAGAATTCACTCTGTTTTTCTAAAGAGAGAGCTCGTCATTGCTCGAAAGGCCACAAAACACACTTCAGATAAAGGACATATAGGGTGACACCATTTGCTGTTAGTATAATTTTTCCCTTGTAGCCTTTTAAGGGTACATGACAGTTTGACCATGAAACCACGGTCTGCGTCCCCTACACCTCTGGAACAATTTCATAGGTTATGTTTCGGTGAGAGCTCTAACAGTAACAAGACAGTAACTCAACTCAACGCCATGACAGAACGTGTCTCTCTCAAGCCCCTTCCCATGATGCCTAGCAATAGGGTTACCACCCTCTAACAGGTTATTTTATGTCCCATTCTAGAATGAGGGTGACAGGGCCAACGGTGTAACCTAACCTTCTGATGACAAGATCATCTAAACTGATGCAAAGTTTTCCTCACAACTAGCAAGATCTTGCCAGATTTTGAAAGAAACTGGTTGATAGCCCTGCTTACGCCCTCCCGTTTAACAAACCGTCTCTCTCTTCTTCCAGATTAAAAACGTATCCCTGAACATTAACATGGGCAACAAAGTGCCTTTGACACAGGGATTTCCGCATTATTTGGGCAGAAAATATAACTTTGAGGCTAGGGGTTCATTTATGAGAGGCTGACTTTGTCGACTTTACCTCAGAAGGTGACAGAGAAGTAGTGGACTCCAGCTGAGTGGATTCAGTTATTGTTACAGCTACGTCAGTCATTGCAGTGACTGTCTCTGTAGTCTCGGGTACAAAGACTGGGCCTAAAAATAAAAATAAAAAAACGCCCAATACGTGAGGTAGTATTTAAAACTTTCTTTCATATGTCGGCCTCTTGAGGCCGAGTTCTGAAGTTTTCGAATAATGGGAGAAAAAAGTCATCAATTTATCGAGAACTATACTTGCCTGCTGTATAATTTACAGTTCTATATTCGTGGTTGAAACCTTTTAGATGGCAGATTACAATTGAATTCTGTCCCACTGAAACTGAAAGCTACCGATAAGCTCTTCCTTTTTTACTCTGCTGTTTATCACTGAGTCTTGCCCAAATGTCTCAAAAATAAGTAGGATGTTTAATTTCATAACGAATTTTTAAAGCTCTTCTCAACATGCTATAACATGTTCCCTATGGTTAGAGGATATTGGTTTCAGCTCACCGAAGTGAAATAAAGCCGTTCCGTCCCCCTTTCTCCACCCCCCCCCCGTAATGGGATAATGGATGTTTCTTACTTTTGTATCCGTGTATGAAATACTTTACTCTTGTCATACGAGCAAATTTGTAGATGATTAACTCTCTATAAACCACATTCCAGTGAGAGGCACCAAACTCGAGACGAAATAAAAGCCTATCATGGCCTCTGAGTGACTAATGGCTAACCTACTATTGCTGATACCAAAGATAACCGGCCCTGGATGAGGACAATTATACTTTGAAGCCTTCTTCGTTTTTGGTGCAGTTACGTCTGAACAAGAGAGGATTTATCCTCTCTTGGTCTGAATAAAACTTACATTCTGTTTTTCCTTCAAGCTTGAACAGCAGACAATGGTGTTCCTTTGCATTGTTTAGTAGAGTGCACGTAATTCCCAAGTTAACGATTCTCCCGGTCAACTTAACTGTCAAGGGATCATTTTCAGGCAAGTCTACCTAAAGGAACAAATTTTTAAGATAATTAAGTAACCGTGCAGATAGATATAGTTTAGTGACCAGGATTCATATCCGTTCCGTTCTATTAAGAATTCTTATCTATCTAGAAATTCAAAGGGGGCAGAGGGCAAATCGCTGTTGATGGAAATAAATATAGTGGCATAAGTGATGTTTATAGGTAGGATATCTAATACGTGTGCGATTCTACAATTGCTTTCATCTCCATTTAGTGAAAACCAACAGTCATTTTAGAAGGAACCACCCGCAATTTGCGTAAGCACAGTTAATCACAACGCAAATGAGATAGGAAAACAACCCAAAGTAAATTTTTAAAGAGTGTTTCCTTGAATTGCTTGCAAAAAATGCAAAATTCCCTTTCGTTATAAGCAGGATGTACTTTAACCTCTAGTTTTCCAGCTATCTTATTTAGGAAATACAAATAGGTGCACTAGCCGCATTTGAAATGAACGTGACATACCTTAACGCGAAATAAAGAAGAAAACTACGTCCCAAGAAAAGAACGAGAAAGAAGGGGGTAAATTAGAAAATAATAATAATGACTGGAATTTACTTGCGCTGAGCACTGGGAAACTGTAAATTTCAAAAGCAAGGGCTTACGCAGCAAAACTAAAAATATCATTGCCACTTATTATGGTATAATTGGCACTGTTTGATATGCAAACATAAGTTATGTTTCTAGTCTTTGTTTTCATCGTTTGTTGTAACTTTTTGCAAATACTTGATTTGTAAACTAAGAGTATCTCCTACTCGATGTGTTGACTGAAATTCCCATAAATAAAAATCAAGATGATGTATGTTAACGATAAGACATGAAATACTTCGATATGAACTGAGTGGTTCAATACTGTAAGCACACTTGCATATAATTGAAAGCTGTCCTCCTAAAGTCTTTAATATCATGCGATCAACGAAAGTGACGAAATGTCCCAAAATATGGCCTAAATTAGCCCTTATAACTGTGTGTCTGATTATTGGCTGGGAAATTGAGATATCGTTTTGAAAGAAAGAAGCTGATCTATAACGATATAGTAATTTAGTGAAGTCTTATTTGCACCTCAAGACTTAGCGGCTCTTTTGTGTCCGATTTGATTATAGTAAACCGCTGTGTCGTAGGAAAGTTCATCCGTTTGCCTTGGCAATCTATGTACCAGGAAGAAGTCGAGTTCACCACACAATCTTTATCCCCCATCAATGACAGCTCTTCGTCGGAGTCAGATTTCAGATACTTCAATTTTGATGCTGACTTTTCTTTCTCAAAAAACGTCTCCTGGGTACATCCTATGTAATAAATAGCAGATTTATGATAAGAACGTAATTAGACATCACAAACCACATGATCAAATGCTATAAATACAATGGCTACGTATACTAAGGGAATATGATAACTTTTGATGGGTCCAAGCAACTAAGTTTGAATAGTTTTTGTTTTAGGTTTATTATCTTCCGTCGTAAACCAAGAAAATGTTAGAAGATTGAATTAGGCAATTATCAAGTTTTCACCATTAACATCCAACAGTAGACATAATCATTTCCGAGAACGAGGCACAAAAGTGCAAAATATATTTGACATGAAGTTGTAAAGACTCTTGGAATTCCAAAATGATCCAATACCTTCAGATTAATAATAAATTAAAAAGCTTACCGAAAAGGTTTCTAGTTTTTTTCGCATTTTCAATGCAAGTCCAGTTCAACTCCTTGTGGAAAGAAAAAGTCGCATCACAAACACATTCACAATCAGTCGTCCCGCGTTTCCATTTTTTAGCATTGTACAAAGCACTGCAATCTTTTGGGCCGCATTCCGTGGATGGAATGGTGAAATAGTCTTTTGATGGTATCCTGTTAACTTGAAAACTCTGTGACGAGCAAATTTCAGTCCATATAAGCAGACATACGGCAATAAATATTCCCTCAAATAACGTTGACATTTCGTTTCTGAACACAATACAAATGATGCCAAACTAGCATGATCTCTTGACTGAACTCTTCTCTGAAGCCAAATTACTGCATGCACACGGACTTTCGATGCTCTTACTCAAGAAACTATCACTTTCTAACAACCAATTTAGTTCGAGCCATTTAACGGGAAAATGAAGAGGTGTTTTTGCAAAGAGAACTTGTTCTTGAAGATCTTAGTGACTCACTTGATATTAGACCTGGGGTTTCAAGGAAGATGCATCTCAATTTATCTCAATTAGAGACGTACGAGATATTTTTGTCCTTGTTGACGTCAGTCATAATACTTCATTTTGGTATTTCCCGTAAAAGGCACTTGTTTTTCTTTTTCTTTTTTCACATGGTACCAAACAGCTGTTGAATAGTATTCTGTTTTTCATACAACAGGAAACAGTGTATAATTGCGAGTCTTTAATGGTTGGAGATCTCAGGTGAATACCATCCAAACAAACCCTACTGGAGAAATACATCAAGTCATTTGCCAATAAAGGACACATGTTCTGTTGTCTAACTGAGGAACATCTAAAAGGATGCTATAATAACGAGAAATGAAAATGAAACATCTTAGTCAGAGCTGTTCTGCTAAGATACTATTTATTGTTCGTTGTTAACGTCAAAGTTATATTGAACGATGTTTACTGAAGGGATGGAGATTTAAGGCAAACGCATAATATTACCTGGCGATATGGGACTTTCGAAGTGAAATTAAGGCTTTGAACAAAAAGATTGCATGTGCATCGGAACGTTTTACTTTCTTTTGTTCTTCAGAGGTATAAGTCAGTATCTATTATCTGCATGCCAAGTAAAATATCGCTAAGAATTTTAAGTAGCGGTCCATCTTTACACTTTAAATAGGCTAGCTCTACAAGACAAAGGTGTTGGCTTTTAAAAATGTGTTTGCGATTTCGGGCAAAGAGTCGAAAACAAGTAAAAACGTTTTTGTTAAAGTAAGGAAAGTTTTGCTGGGAGCATTAGAGATTTAAAATATAATCTTCGTGGTTTTTATCATGGCACAAAGCGTCCGTCGTTACGTAATATCTGTCTTAGGGAGAGTGGAATGAACTGAGAGAGTAACGAAACGCAAGTACCACTAGTGTCAGGTTTACCGAGGTTTCCGTCTTATAGAGGCCACCGTCCAGAGATAATCAACTGCTGATTTAAGTGAAGTTATTCGATAGATATATACATCAGTAGTGATTCCTTTAAGAAATGGTAGCCTAAGCTCGAAATATAAGCATCGGCGAGCATCGGCATTGTTGCGTAACATTCAAAATACAAGGATTTGTATGGGAAAAAAACTATCGTTTCTGTAACCTACGAAAATGAAAGGATTTCAATAAAAAACAGCTTACCTTACTTAAAATGTGTGTTACGTCTCTCCTGTGTGGTCCACGGGCCGATTTATGGCCATTTTATGGGTTTTTATGTAGACGGTTTTCTCTATTTCGTAGGTTACATAAACGATAGGGTTTTTTTTGTCCATGCAAATCCTTATATTTTGAATGTTACGCAACAATGCCGATGCTCATATTTCGAGCTTGGGCTACCTGTGCTTTAAGCTTGCGGATCTCTATTTTGCTTTATCACATTCTTGGCACAGATAAGCACTTCTCGCTTTCAATAGGGCACTGCACATTCTTTAAACAACAACAAAAAAGCAAGAATAAATGAACAGTAAAATATATCTTTAAAGCTTCAAACAACAGAGGTTAAGTTTTCAAAAAGTGTGGGACTGAACAGCTCTTAAACATCACGATGGAAATTCCTTTTTACTGTCCTTCAATGTTGTCCGTCTCCGACCTTCTGCCTTGACTGTGTTATTTCAACCGTCCTTCAATATTGTTCAAAGCTGTCATCCTAATGTTCCGTTCAATTATTAGACAGGAAAAATGCCAGTGTCTAAATTACTATTTTAGGCTAAATTTCGTGACACAGCTTTTTGCAATTACCCGAATTGAAGCGATTCAATACAGCATTTCATTTTGTTCAATTTACCTACAAACAAAATTGGCGTTTTGCAAGGCTAAGGTTCCATTTTTCTTTCTCGCTCCGTTTCCTTATAATTTAGCAGTTAGAACAAATAACACGTTAAATTTATGGACGCGCATATTTTGCAGTTAAGATATGAACGAAAATCAAGGTGATTGATATCAGCTATTGCGATCATGTGACAGTTGAGCTGCGCGAGTAGGCTGGTGGTGATATTCAAATAAGAAACGGTGATCAAACACTTGCTAGTTTTTGTGTTATTTTGTGATGTCTGACAATACAATTACAACAGCTGTCAATGAATAGCTGAGACTAACTGAAACACTTCGGTTTCGAGGAAACCAAAAAAAAATTTTTGTGGAGATGTTCCATAAAAAAAGAGCATCCAAGAGATGCAGCCAAGAGTTTCAGATAGGTCAATGTCCGAAAACATTATTGACGATATGTGAGAATTAGAATTGTGCCTCAGGACACAGAAAGGTGTCCGTTCCTCATTTAACCGTCGCCCGTGTCCCGCAAAATTAATGACATCTTTGTCGGAACAAACGAGCCTGTCCGTTGTATAAGGTGAGATAGAACGGTGTTCAACTTTGTCTCTGGAAACCTTTCGGAACCCATTCAGGTCGATGTGTTACATTCACAAAGTTTACGCATGATCTCAATATGAGAAATCCACTCGTTATTCCAGCTAAGTTATCTCATGATAAGTAACGGCACTCAAAACAGATCTTTAAAAGTCGTTCCCAATTCCAGGCCGCGGTTCCAGACCAGAGTATTTAGGCAATACCTTGATACAATTTCCAGACCATACATGACATGTATATCTGAGCTTATCTGATTTCAGCCTTCCAGCTGTTGATTCATACCCTATTTGAGTCAAGCCAAAGGGAATTATAAAAAATTACCCTTTGGACATACGTGAAAAGCAGATGTCAATTAAAGGGGCCGACCCTAAAACCACTTGTTGTAATTTGTCCCTGGCCAGTTCTTTGATCAAGACAGAGCTAGTTAAAGTCAAACCTGTTTTGAACTTCTTGCACGGGTCAGCACAACTTTGTTGGAAGGCATGAAAACTATTTATATACAAAGGCTTCCTATTTTATTCAGTTTATTAAAAATATCTTTTCTTTATTTACTTACCTTCTTCTAAGAATGTCTTAACTTAATATTTCTCCTTTCTGTAGGCATTTCCGCTCCAAATTAACCGAACAAAAACAACAATCTGGGGGTCGGTTTAACCCTTGGAACGAAGCGACCATTTGCGTCATCAATATTGATCAGTTACCTTCGAAAAATCATAGGAAAGGTCAACCACTTTAGAGAAATTTCTAAACATAAATACAAATGAAGATCAAAGTCATCTAAAAGTGCAAGGATAACAATATTTTGAAATTATGCACTTTGATAGCATTAAGGGCCGATAGTTTTCATTTTTATCATAGTTTCACTCTGGCATTTAGACTGAAACAATAAAAAAAACTTCGCCACTATAAGAATAAGAATAATAATAATAATAATAATAAATAGAAAATTAGGAAAAAAGAACAATAACAACAAAACCAATATTAATAATAATAATAAACAGAATACCTCGCTTATAAGTGTGTAGAAAGTGTGGAAGCCATGATGAAACGATGCAGAATATTTTGTGTAGTTGTTTCAAAATTGTCCAATAAAAATGTAAAATGAATCATTTTTAATGACACATTTGGTCGAGTGGTTTGGTTCTCTTAGAACCTCACGACTGCTAGGTTGCCACCTGTTATATTTTAATAAACACTGAGTTAATAAAATGGTTAAAAGTACATGCGACTTTCGTTGGGGAATGAGAGACACATTGCATTTCTTCAAATACGGAAACGTTGGAATTTCTTCTTACAGCATTATGATAAACAACAACACAGAGAAATTCTTCAGCAATATTAGCATGCAAAATGAAGCTCTTTTATTCGGCGGAAGTGCGAACAACTTGGAAGCACCTAGAGTTGGCTCGTCCTTTCTTTCTCCCGTTATTTCCTTTTATTAGAAGGACATTATTCTAAGACGGTCATTTTTACTGTCGGTCCCAAAGTCGTCTGTCTTAGAGAGAGTTGTCTGTAGGTTGAGTTTCAGATCTGTAAAAGGAGTGTGGTACTATTTAATTTCATTTACAAGTTGGTTTGTTGAAAGAGTGTTGTAGTCCTAAATCCTAGGTGTGACCATTCATACAAAAGCTGCTACTACGTACTGCAGAGTTTCTATGTGTTGCTGCCACCTATATTTTAATAAACTCTGAGTTCCAAAAAATGGTTAAAAGTACATGTGACTTTCATTTCAGTCAATTTCTGCAACCCTCAGAGCAAAACAATGCCGCTGTACCACAGTCAAAAGATACCCCTAGTTAACTCAATAACATCGTTGCCTTGAATTTGTGAGTTTGACTCAGAATTTATTTGATAACGTTTGCTACAATCACAATACTATAATCATCACATAGGCAAGTTAGCAAGCAGATTTAGCAACGACAACGCGACGTCAAATGAGATCGCGAAAGCTCGCGAAATGGGCTGAGCGCGACCTCCGGTTCACAATTTGCCGCTCTACCATTGGCCAAGTCGGTAATCAGATCTGCGCGCGCCGTCGGCCGCCCGTCGCCACTTTTGTCACGTGGTGTTTGCTGTCAAATAGTCTAGTGAGAACGTCTGAATCGCTATAAATAAAAGCCGCACTTTTTTATATTACCGGATTCTTGTTTAAGAGCCTTGATTTGAGAACATATGTCAGATGAAAGACAAACTATCCGCCGAATACAATGAACATGTTATAATGGTGGACCCCAGCATTACTCTCTATTTCAGTTTTTTCTCGAGAGATGATAAATTGAAAACCTTGGCATCTTCATGATCTCCCTAGACTCCCACGAAGCCCTCTTTGTCTCTGAAGAGAGTTAGCTTAGGTGACGGGACAAAAACAGCTTTTCATCTTTTATTTTGGGAAATCTTTATATAGGGTTAACCTCTAGATATCTCCCATCCCGTCCTCGGAGACCCAGGGGCAGATAGTGGGGGCGAGGGAAAGGATGAACATCCCCTTTCGAGAGATATTTTGTGACTTCGGTTTTTTATATCTTGAATGAAGTATTGTATTGTATTGGTGTTCAGAAGGTTTCCAAACATTCCGGTTCGAAAGTACTTGGAACACGGCCCTTCGTTAATGCCAAAGGAGTTTCCCTGGAGAAACGGCCGGGACTTTTGAAAATGGTCCCTGCCGACATTCCAAACGGAAAACTGTCTTTTATTTTTTTCACTATGCCTCATCTTTGATACCAGTTCTAAGTTCTCGCGGCCATATTTTTGCTTTGCTTGTCATTTTTGTAGTATAAATGATGAATACAAGTTTCAAAATTTTGCTTACCACTTATATAAGCAATGATTAAGCAACTGCTGTTTCCTTGTAAATGCTAAACAATTAAGGTCTGACAGAAAGGGCTGTCTGTGTTTGAACTAACTATTTTCCTTGTTGCACAAAGTTTCGTATACCTGTGTTATTGTGACTGATTTTCAGACGTTTTGTGAGATTGAACAAGACGGGAAAAAAATCCAGTTTTGTTCTGCAACAGCACCTCAGGCTTATCAAACTCCACCACTCGACCTTGATCCATAACTATGACTTTGTCATAGTCCATAATGGTGTTCAAGCGGTGAGCAATGGTTAATACCGTGGATTCTTTGAATCTGTTTCGGATAACATCTTGAATCAGATGATCTGTCTTGTAATCCACGTTAGCAGTGGCTTCATCCAGTATAATGATCTTGCTTTTCTGTAACAGCGCACGCGCTAAACAGAGCAACTGACGCTCACCAACACTGAAGTTGCTCCCAGACTCTTTCAACTTAAACTCCAAGTGACCCGGTAATTGTTGTACCAAGGTCTTCAACTGAACTTCTTCAAGAGCCATCCACACATCATGGTCGTCATACAAAGAAAAAGGATCTAGGTTCACCCTGAGGCTCCCGCTAAAAAGGACAGGGTCCTGAGTTATAACAGCCATGGACCTACGCGCCGCCTGTAGATTGAGATCCCGGATGTTCACGTCATCTATGACCACCTGTGACAATGAAAAGATAGAATTCAGCCAGATTTTGACAGATTTGAATTGATAAATGTAAAGGAGATTATCGCAGTTGAATGTATAAGAAATTCCGATAGCTGAATAATTAGTATAGGTAATAGCATGATTTGTAGTGATATTTGGCATAAATACCACGAGTGATATTTCGAAATTGTTATACGTAATTTCACGAGCCGTTAGGCAAGTGAAATTTGAGACAATTGTGATATCGAGAGTGGTATTTATGCCAAATATCACGTACGAATCCTGCTTTTATTTGCTTATACTACTATCCACGGAAGATTTGTAATTTTCACATGTCTGTATTTCAAATTAAGCTGAAATACCACTGCTCCAAGCCAATCAAATTGCAGAAACTTCTCATGTAGTAGTATAATAAATGTTATTCAATTGTACAGTAGAACTTCCACTGGCGGGCCACCTCTCCACAACGGCCAATTCTCTAGAATGGTCCCTTTTTTTGGCGGACAATCCCTACATTGACTCTTGTTTGAACCTTAATATAAGGGCCACTTTCTTTTTGGCCTTTGTGGAGAGGTTCTGTTTTGTTCGTCATTTCTGGTTTCAAATGCTTCTTCAATAGTAGCAATTTACAGTCAAGTAGCCAACTACATTTTTTCATTTGCTGTTCATCTGACGAATTAGATGACAGTCGGATTGTCGTTATGGAACCTTGTAGACGAACGCCTTTTTGACCATCACAGGGCAATGTCAATCATCAACCCATAAATAGCGGTGTCTTTAGTAAAAGCGGCTTTTTTTACTAAGGAAAAGTTAACATCGGAATGGGAAATTATTCCATAAGAAAGAAATAGTTCTTACGCTGCCTTCAGGCTCTGGAAGGCGAAATAAAGCAGCGACTAAAGACGATTTTCCCGCGCCCGTGCGGCCTACTACACCAACTTTTTCTTTGGCAGCGACAGAGATGTTTATGTTATTCAGTGTTGCAGGAGCTCCTTTCAAATAAGCCAATGATAAGTCACATAATTTTAAATTGCCTTCGGTTGGCCACGTTTCGGGAGGTTGGGTGTCAGTGTTGTAACCAGGCTCAGGATCAATTTGGGTGTAGGTGAACACCCTTTCTACTGAGGTCATGTGATTTTCTGTTTCCGCGGCCATTTGAATGCCAAACTGCATGCTATCCAATGTCTCGGCTGCAAAGGCCAGCGAAAGGCCTGCCAAAGCTACAACAGAAAATATCGACAATTTAACAAGTGAAGTCCATTTCCCTGAGTTAAACAAAAATAATAATAAATAAAATTTAGACAAGTGCTCTAACGCCAAAAAGTCCTAATGCCTTGTGTTATGCAAAACATCCATCCATATGACATCCACAGCTATGACAGGTTTCAGCTGGTCAGTAATACCTATGTTATTTTTGGTAACTTCAGGGGTTCATTCATGGAAGGAGATCCCCAGTTCAATCGAGAATTCGAGCATGTGCTGCTTTTAACGTACTTTGTATTTGACTAAATATTTAATTGAACACATTCAAATTACTTTAGTTTAATTACCATGTTTGGTTACATTTTAGACAGAGGATACTCACTGGTGTTTTTCACATTGATCATGCAAACTCACTTTTAAATGCGTACACGAAGATCTTACCACACACTCTTCCTTAATCTTAAATATGGCAACACCCACCTGGACTTTGCGAAGCAACGAGAGCTCCAGCTGATACAGCAGTAACAAGAAATGTGGTTAATATATCTCCTCGAAAAGCAAGCCAGCGTTTTGAGGCCATTAACATTATCAAGGCTGATGTATTCTTATCCAGGTACCTACAGGGAGAGCCAGAGGTAATTTACAGTCGACCCTCTATTTAACAATTATTCCTCTCTCCCTCATGGCCTCTGAGTCAATAGCCCATGAGGCATTCGGCTCAGAGGTCAGAGGACACCTCGGTAAAACGAACACCAAGAGTTGGTCCCTGCCCTTCTCTCCAAAGAAGGGTCCCAAATGTATCCGTCTTAGGGAGAGTTTATGTTTATGAGTTATGTTTCGGATCGTTTCAGAATCTCAACTTTTATTTCCCTGCTGTATACCTTAACAGTCCACTCTCTCCAAGACGGACACCTTTGGTACCAGCACTAAGTGTTCTTTATGGAGTAATGTCCATCTTATAGAGAATAAAATAAAGGGAGTGAAGAAAGACAGGAGCCAAAGCTATGTGTCCGGTTTACCGAAGTATCCGTCTTATATAAAGGTGCCTGTTAAGAGGAAGTCGACTGCATATACCTCAAGATTTTGCCATTATTTTGTGGACGAACAACAAGAATAAGTAAGAAGTATCTGTCTTTTTACCAGCTTCATATTCAGGCTGACATAAAAACAAATGGCGTTCAAAACTGTATCTTGTTACCCAAAAATTCCCGTCCTTTAAATCCCGTGGTAATAAACCTAGGTTCAGCCCTCGCCCCTTCCGTTAAGTTTACTTCCGTTTCGTTTTCTGGAACCGTGACACAATGTTTCGGTATTGCTGTCAACCGTTAAACACAATGCAACCAACATAAAGGCACAGATCACCTAAATCATGTAGTACAGATCTTTGGCCTTCTACAAACAGAACGGAAAAGGTTCAACACTAAACAACTCAGCAGATCTGTTCATTGCTTGGTATGTTTACTTAAGGGTTAACTAAAACACATTATTTATTTATTATCGTTATCATTATCATTATTATTATTAAAGTTTTTTAGCACAATTTTGACCAAAAGATGTGATGCAAACCAAGACATGGTCCATTTTGGAGAGAACGCAGAAATGCTTATAGCTATTACTTACCGATAAAACTTCTTCAGGAAGTCATCTTCCATTTCTGAGGAGCGAATCACTTCCAGACCTGCCACAGTATCAGCAAGAAGTGAATACACTGGACTGTTTGTAATCGCCTCCAGCCTCCTGATCTCTCGTGATGACTTCAGATAATATTTTGTAAGGTAAACAAAGCAAACTATCAAAGGAGTGCAAACTAAAAACAACCACACATTTGTTGCTGCTGAGAGACAAGTGGCGCTGAAAAAAAGCTGACATAACTGGACTGCGAAGAGAAATTGTCCGGGAAGGAAATCGTCCATATTCCTGATGTCTTTGGAGAAACGATTTAAGATGCGGCCAGTGGGGTTGGTGTCAAAAAACAAGACCGGCGCCCTGAGTACTGCTTTGGTCATCTCATTGTGAAGGTTTTCCGATGCCCTTAGGGCAGCTAGATAGAAGCAGTATGAGGAGACCACTGTAAGAAGCAGAGAGACAGCTGTAATGGATCCGTAGACAAGAAGCGTGACATTTTTTTTCTGCTCTTCATCAGTCATCTCCGTCATTCGTGAAAGCCACCAATAGGGCAAGACCCAAGACACTAGAAAAAAAAAACATGTTTTTTATTTGTTATATCTCCGATCAAGGCATCAGCTCAGAAGTCATATCTATAGATTGAAAGGCAGAAACAAATACTACCATTTGAAGACCTCCAATATGATTCTAAAATGGTTTTCCTCTTTTTTAAAGCTTTTTTCAAAGTTAATGTTGAGTTTGTCTTAGTTTTCTAAGTGAGTTTGTGCACTGGCGTAAGTTAAATGTACAGCAATGTTTATATCTCAGCGGCTAAAAATTGTTGGCCATCATGTAAGGATTTTGATGACACGATTTTAACCACTATTACTCTGTAAAGGCAGGAGGCTACAATACTCGTCAAAAATCTTGTAAAACTTGTGTTTCCCCTTCCCCAATGTTGGTTTGGGTATTAGAGTCGTCTCAGTGTTCCAAAATACGCGTGGCTAAAACACTGGGGAAGGAGAGGAGCACATCTGAGTGAGAACAAAGGTGTGAAGAGTGAATATAGACTTTTTCGAGAAAATTCAAGAGAAACAGTTTCTGTTTCAACGATTTGTGACGAGAATTGTTACAGTAGTTTCTAAGCTGGACTTAAACCGAACACATACCTTGGACAACAACGAAGAAGGCAGCGAGGCTGACAATCAAAACTGCTGGAAGCGCCGCTCGAAAATACTTCCAGTAGACTAGCGCCTTTACAGTACCGACCATTCTGTCCTCATCCTCTTCCTTCAGATCCACTCTTTCTTCACGTTTATCTATAGCAGTCACGGCACGGACAGTTTCATATCCAGGAGGGACCTTCATGGTATCCCTCACGTCGGTATAAAGCCTTTCCTGAGTCAAATATGTAAAATTTCCTTGTCGATCTTTGTCCATTTGGCTGAATGTGCCTTGATACACAACGGAGCCGTTTTCGAGCATAAGAACTTTGTCTGCCTGTTGGAGAAATTGTAAGTGATGGGTGACCAAAATACGCACTCGTCCAGCTAAGAACTCTTTTATACATCGATTGAATAAATGTTTGGCGACTTTCGCGTCCACCGCGCTAAGTGGATCATCCAGTAAGTAGATATCCGCATCTGAATAGATTGCTCGCGCCAGACTAACCCGTGCACGCTGACCGCCACTTAGAATTATCCCACGCTGTCCAATTTCAGTTAGGTCGTTTTTTGGAAAGCTCGTTAGATCTTTTTTCAGGTCGCAGACTTCAACAATCGCATTGTACTTTTCTTCACAGAAAGGCATTCCAAAAACTATATTTTCGCGTACGGTCCCAGAGTATACCCAAGGCGTCTGGGAGACGTAAGCCATTTTTCCAGTGCAAGAGATATGGCCAGACGATATCGGAAGTTCTCCCAGGATGCTCATCAACAAAGATGTTTTACCACTTCCAACTGGTCCCGTAATTCCCACAAGTTGCCCACAAGTAGCGGACAAAGAAACATCTTGGAAAGCTGCACGATCCGATGAAGAGTTCCAAAAGCTGGAGACGTTTGCTAGAACGGCTTGGGCTTGAGTTTTGTCATTTTTCTCGCGTTTTCGAGCACTTATCAAAACCGGTTTTCCTGGTCTAAAGCTCTCAGTTCTAATAACTTGTGGTTTGTATTGTCTGCCTTTGCAGTAAACCTCCAAAGGAAGCAGGGTATGCACATCTCCTACGTTGACCTTCAAAGAAGCTTTCTTTTCAATTAACCTCTGTAATCTGTCACATGAATTTTTTACATCTGCAAGATTTCGTAAGCAGTCTCCAATATATATTGTTACGTACATTTTGAGGTTGCTTAGGATATTAAGTAACGTGAACACGTTAAAAGAAGTGAGAGAATGGCCTGTAAGAACCAGTGCCATGACTGAGATAAATCCCGCTACAGTACCGCTGGTGAAGTACGACGCATAGATACTTGAGATGATGAATCCTCTGACACGGATCAAACTGATTTCCTTCCTAAAAACATTATTGGAAAATTCATTGTCAGGCCCCGGTTTTTTAAAAGTTGGATAGCACTATCAACCAGATAAATTTTAGCCTAAGTAAAACAGCCTAAATTTCACGACGCCATCACTGGTTTTCCCGCGAAATGACGTCTGAGAAACGAGCGCAGAAATTCCATACTGATGACTTGTCACTTTCCAGATCTGGGTAGTGCTGCTGATTGGCCGTGGCGCGAGGGAATTTTGCTTCAGCCAATCAGAAGCACTGCCCAGATCTAGGTACACTGTAGGGACACTTCATCAGTATGGAATTTATGCAGTCGTTTCTCAGACATCATTTCGCGGGGAAACCAGTGGTGGCGTGTGTTATTAGGGGAAGCAATTACGTTATGCACTGGATAGAGATTTATCTAGTCGATAGCTTTATCCGCCTTTTGAACAACTGGGGCGTGATTTGCATGTAAAGCACTTTAACTCCCAGGTTCAAGATTAAGAAACAGGATGCCCAGAAAAAAAATTCTTCTTGAATCTAAAGATTTAGAAAACTATTTAAAACATGCATTTGAAGAAAGAAAGTCAGACCCTTGGCCACACACCGGATTGTGACACATTATCTGTCAGGTGCTAGTCTCTCCGCTTAGTGTATATTCATATGATTCAGAACCGCTAAGATGGCTCAGATGAGAATAAGCTTATTTATTTTTACTTTTGATACTAACTGGGGGATAATTACTTATACCTTCTATTTGCTGAGCTTTTAAAGGAATGAGTAATGCCTCAGTGTCAACACCGTATTGGTGGCTTTTGGGAAAATAGAATAAGATAACCGTAGTGAAAACTAATCTCAAACCTTCTTATTTGGGCAATCAGATCTCTAAAGTTCCATTCCCAAGCGTACATCTTTACAACCCGGATTCCAGTCACAATTTCCTTTATAACTGTGAGTCGTTTATCGGTTTGTGCAGCTGCCTTGTTGCGAATCTTTCCAGCCTTGCTTGCCGCAATCGAATTGTACACGGAGACCAACAGAAAGATAGAAGCTCCTATCATTGCTTGCCAGGCGACTAAATACCACATCAGAGCCAGTGCGCAGAGAATATCCAGGGGAACCAAGGTAAAAATAAAGCTATAGTATAACGATCTTTCAATGGCTTGAGCATCATTAGAAACCAGGTTAATCGTATTCTCAGAAACAGAATCTTCTAAAATGCATCTGTTAAGACTGAGAATCTGAAATCAGAAATGATAAAGAAAACTCAGTGTAGCATTTCTTTAAAATATGATGTAAAGACATGCATAGTATATTCCGAGTAGATTTAGGCTATTTGACAAAAAAAAACAAAAGAAAACAAATAGAAAATGAGGCATAACGTGATATGAAAATATGTAGATCGAGAGATCTGCATAATTCCTTATGTTGCTATTTTATATTGGGGCAATATACCTTTTTATTCAAGTTGGATGTTTAGTATAATTACTTAGGTGATTATAGAGATTCGTGCGTTCTGATTGTCAAGGGTTGCGTCACAAAGTTTACAGTGCGGACAATCAAACCGGGACACTAGAAAGAAGACTGTCCAACCATACGTGTTCTGAAAACAAAAGATTCTCAAGGTTATTTGCGAACGGACCTATAGTATTCATTCAGGTTCAAACGGTTGAGAAAAAAGGAACTTCAGAACGTTTTGCTTTCAGTAAACGTTATCGTACCTTTTATGTTTTCCGGTTTTGAGTGTCCGCACTAAAATAATGTTGTGGGGTATGTTGTTATGTTTTAATACCCTTTTATACACGAGACTCATCACTGCTGCTTTCAGTGAGCGAGCCCAATAGGTTTTCCGGGATCCGGGATTTCCCATATTTGAAGCTCGGGATTCGGGATTCGGGAAATCCAACCGAGACTCGGGATAGAAAATATCAAGGGAGGTCGGATGTCAAAGATAACCATTGGGATTACGGGATTGTACAAAATATTGGGTGGGATTACGGGATCTTGCATCTTTATCGGGAAGTTTAGGAGATAAAGGTCTGTTCAGGTCTGCAAATATACTAAATGTCGTCCGTCTTCATGCTGTTCGTGCCATGTTTTTAGACAATATTTCGCCGTGAAAAAAGTAAAATGTTCCGCCGACTGTTCCTCCATGTTGTTCTAACTACCAAAACAACCCAACCTCGTCCCCAGGTTTTCACGGTCAACGGTTCAATAACCTGCAACCAGGCTGCAGTTTTGACGTCATTTTGACGTCATCGGTTCAATACGACAAAATTCTTTCCAAATTTGGTCAATAGTAGCTGATTATGGAGAATTATGCGCGTGGCTTTAACCAATCAGAAACGGGGAAATATTCTGAATGAATAATATGGCCTATGATGTTGTTTACTTCTCTTACTTACCCTTTTATACACGAGACTAATCACCGCGGCTTTAAGTCTTATGCCCACTACATCCGCCTTCATTAGCCCTTGATTCATCAGAAGAGTTCTCACCATGGAGGTCAGAAGTAAACACAAAACAAATGGTAACGTGGAAGCGTAACTGTTTTGAGAAGGCGTGGCAATGCTTTTCAAAAACAGCCACAAGAACCAAGGAAAGATGTTCACTGTTATTGACCACAATATCCTCAGTACTCCCATGACAATTATATCCTTGGAGGGGATGATCCTAATCAGGACCCTCCAAAGACTAGGCTTTGTTCTGCCTACTTCACACTTCCTTTCTTCAGCCATCCATTCACTTTCTAAAGCTTTCACAAGGCCCTCTGCTTCCGAAGCTGTTTCTGTCGGATGGAGGTGCTTTTCTTCTAGTGGAATTTTGCTGCCTAGCTTTAGAACATTGTTCATCCAAGAGATTGTTAGAAGTGACCAAAAACCTGCCATCTCTCTGGGATTTTGTACAGTAGTACGAGCGTCTGCCACTGACCCGTCCATTTTTTATTGAGGACCTTAAATAGGAAGAAACAGTGAAAAAGGCGATGAGTCTAAGCAGGAAAAGGGGAACTGATCACCAGTAGTTACTTAGGGCCTTTTTATATGGAGGTGGGGGACCTCAGGTAGGTGAGGTAACCCCCTTAAGTGGTGGTTATCCGCCTGTCCATATAATGGGGAACTTAAGAACCACGACGAAGTTCACGACGACGACGTCTGTTGACTGGAAAAGGACTGGAACGAGAACGTCAGTTTCGGCAGGAAAAAGGAAACTTAAGATGCAGTCGATCGGTAGGACGACGACGACGGCACTGAATGTAAACAAACAAGTAGAAGTAGTAGAACTGTGATGTTCGTTCGCAACAAAGTTTTTTTCGCAAAGGAGTCTTTTAAAACGGTGCAAGATCTTATTTTATAAGCCGTACGTCTACTTTCAATGACGATGAAGAATTTTTAGTGTTGTCTGGGGCCCAGTTCAGACGTCGTGCTTCTGCCTTGCCGAACTTAATTGTAATTTGGTTCGACTGTAGCACGGTAGGAAAACAACTTTGATTCAGACGTCGTGCCAGAGTCGAACCAAATTCAGGATTTACTGATGCCTCGTAACAATTCTTCTCCCAACTCCCCGTGGAAACGCAATCTCGCCAAAATACATTAATATAATTTATGAATTTTGTTTAGCGCGGCAGAGGCACGACGTTTGAATCGCTGCCGTGCCAGAGCCGTATAGCACGGCAGCGCTTGTGGAACTTAATTGCTTGCCGAACTTAATTCAAAAGTTTGATTCAGACGCCGTGCTTCTGCCGTGCTTTTTTCCAACTTAAATCCTGAATTTAGTTCGGCACGGCAGAAGCACGACGTCTGAACTGGGCCTGACCTTTTCGAATGGAAAAATCTCTGCTTTCCGTACGAAGATTATTCAACTTTCAACCTGAATGAGATGACCGAGTCTGAGTGTCTGTCAGAGTTTAGATTTGGAAAAAGAGACATTCCGATGCGATAGCTGTTTTCCATATAAAGTTCATTTCCTCTATATTAAAGATATATGATTTGCCTTTCCTAAATACGTACAACTAAATTTATCACTTACGAGTTCGCTCGCTCGGCCTCCACAGCTCAGTTGTCTTCGAAGTAAACACAATTCATCAGTCGAATTTTCAATCAACATCGATTGTTAGGAGAAAAAAGAAGGAATACCTGGATTTACGAGCATAAAAAAATACAAAGCCCTTGAAAAATCGCTTAAAACAGGGAGTTATACCTGCCGAAGCTTGTGGATTGCAGGACGACTTGATTCTACCGTGTTTGGCGTCGTCGACGACACCACAACGAGGAAATTTGCTAATCGCGCTTGCGCAGTGCACGGTATCTCACTTCCGGTCGTCGTCGACAAAGTCGTCGTCGTGGTTCTTAAGTTCCCTAATGTCTCATATGGTCACCCACCTATCATGTAAACGCTATCAAATTCAGAATAGGAGAGATTATATGGACAGGCAGGTTACCCCATCTAAGCGGGTTACCTCACCTACCTGGGGTCCCCCACCTTCACGTAAACATACCCTTAGTCCCAGCCCAATAGTGGCTACTGGCGATCTACTAAGTGCAAGCAATGACTTGCATGCACTGTCTGCACTGCTATTGTCTACAAGAGAATAAACCATAGAAATGGCGTGATGATGGCAGATGTTGTACATACATACACTGCTGTTTACGGTCATTACGACATCTGAAGGAGGAACATGAGGTTTACCTATATTAAGATCTCTCCTTACAGATAACCTACGCATCCTAGGAAAGTTGGCCACACTTCCGGAGTCTACTTCCCCTGCTCTTTTCGAACATCGGTGTGGATGCTCTTACGTCCTACAGGAACCAGATAAGCCCGAAAGTGCTGTGAGGCAAGACCTACTAAGAAGACTAGAAAGTCTAACCGTTGCAGATACAAAGGAAGCACTTCTCTCAGTTATTCAAAGACCCTGAGTGCTGGTCCTCCCGAGGTTTGAACCGGCGCTCTCTCACTTGATCTAACCAGGTAGCGGTTGTTTTTCATAATTTTCAAACCATTTTCAAGTGAATGTTGATTAAAAAAATCAAAGAATTTTTAACGGAGAGTTTTTAACAGTGTGTGTTAAACATGTTTTTCTTCTCCGATTTCTAAGAGCTTCGACCATTTAGACAGACTGTTTAGACTACGGAAAGTTAATGTCGAATTTTCATTAGTGAAGATCACGTACCTTACCATTGATTCAGCCAATAACATGCAATAAACTTAGACTTAGACTTTCAGTCATGCGTATACAATAATTGTATCTTTGTTCACAATAACGGAACGTGCAGCTGTGCAACCACAAGCCACTGAACGTCTTACTGTTGTTGTTCATTGTTTTATCGAAATGAAGCCATATTTCTCTCTTAATAGAAATATTTCCCTACTCAAAGATCTCACAACTTATCATTCAATCAATCAATCAATCAATCATTTATTTTAACACGTTACGTCAAAGAGCCAAAAAACTCGTTCAAAATACGAACGTGTATAAATAAAATCTATAATAATTACAGCTATATAATATTATTCAATTTTAAAACCAACTCAATAAATCTATACATATAAAAAACTTGGTAATAAAAACATAAAATATAAAAAGCTAAAACCGACTAAAAAGCCACATACTAAAAACGTGACTAGGAAAACTATAATACTCGTTCTAAAAACAGTTAAAAGCTACAATCGTGCACTATAAGACTAATAACTAATAACTTTTAAAAAGTGAAACCAAAACGAGATGTTTATTGCTGATAGTCATGTTCATGGGCAAATGATCACTTGGGTAGACTATTCCGGGAACATAAGCCGGCTGGTTTTGCGGGTTGTAGCCATCAAAGCGTAGAGGGCACAAAAAACAAATTTCAAGGTTGATGGTTTGTTCATTTAGTACTAAAATACACTGATTTATACGTATCTTGCACATACGGTACTGAATTCTTGACTTTATATATATTTTTTTTGCAAGAAATTTTTTAGGGTACCTTTAGGATATTGCGGTGAGAAATCGAGACAAACTGAAACTATTTGACCATCAAATTGATATCTGTAATCGTCTTGTTAATACCACGTCAGTTCGCGTACATGTTCAGATTGCATAAGGACGCAGCGCCAGTTTGCAATCAGTTCCCTTGAACTAGGAACAGTTCCCTTGGGGTGTGTTAATGAATGTGAACGAGAGTGATTCACACCGAATCAAAATTATCATCTTAGGTTTGTAAAGGTTTATCGGTCAGTAGGTTATTGTGAGTAACAACAACATAACCGTTGCACTAGTGATCAGTCGTAAATCTTGTTTTCCTAAATACGAAAAGGGCAATTTTGTTGCCGAAAAGGGTTTTATCTGCTCTGACGGAGCAACAATTTCTCCTGGGAATACTTAACAACCTGTCTGTTACGTAACCTCATTTTGCATCGCTTGAAGTTCAAGCGATTCGAACGGACTATTTTGTTTGTTTGAAATTATTAACTAAATAACCTAGATTTCTATTCAGTACAGGGGCTTACCGTTGGATTTAGCAGAAACTCGGTTTCTGGAAGTGAAATTGCCTGTAGACTCACGCCGTACGCGGTTTGCATTAAGTAGATTCAAATAAGCTATTCCACACAATTAATATACAGACCCAACGCATTAGCAAAGGAGAAAGACAAACAGCATTGTTATAATGTTTCAACTTAACCAACCGTCAATAAGTTTGATAAGTAGAGAAAAAAGAGGGAAAAAACACTTCCGTAATTCGAAATACTTTGAGATTCTGAAGGAAATCCTGAGCTGTAAATAAAACTCAAACAACATCTCATGGGTGAAGCGTTTAAAATGGAACTTTTTTTTTCATCTTAATTCACTTTAGTCATTTACAGTTAAGCCAGCTCAAGCGTACCCCCCAAGATTCTATTAATAAATTTGTTATCGGGAAGTTGTTAGGTAGTTTTCTGCATTCCTGCTTGGGTAATGAGCAGTGAATTCACCCGAGAGGACGTTATGAAATTTCTACCAGCTCAGTTTTTTTGAATTTGGTGTAAATGTCTTCAGACCAATTTTATCCATTCAAAGCTTTTTAAATCTGACCGAATACAGGGAAGATTCACTGCTCGTTACGCATGCAGGAATGCAGATTTGAATATGATACTGCTTGCGGTAAGGACTAACGGATTCTTTTTTCAAATAATAAGATCCATTGATACAATTGACCTAACTCGAAATAGGCTTGCCACAAGTCGACCTCACGAGTTTTTGAGAGAGCGGAGAGAGCTGTTTTGGCCGAGCAACGGCCGAGCGACCAACGAAGTCACGAACACGAAGTCGCGAGAGAAAGTCTAGACTCGACTGTAAGGGTTCTTTCCATTATGCCAAAATTTTCGGAAATTTCGGTCGAGAAAAAAGATAGGACTCTTCGGTCCGCGTAGAAATTTCTGGTCAAAGTGGTCAAAAAATTATCGTTTCCAGTTTTACTTTACTAAGCAGTACGTAATAAAAATTTGGGTGATGCTCGAAGTACCAATTCAATATATGCACTGTGGTCTCGTTCTTAACAATTAGTTCATGCGTCAGCGTGCGTATGTCGAGATACTGAGCACGTGGACAGTTTGGAGACCACGAAAGAGGCGTAAGAGTTGCGCCTCGAGCAACTCTAGCCTCTTGAGTGCTCTGCAAAATTCCCAAGTGCTCAATATCTAGTCATACACACAGCTGAAGCATGAACTTATTGTTTTATAACATTATGAAAGCGATCAATGCAGCAGCAACTAAAATTTTTATTAATGTAGCTCGCGCTCAAAGCAGTACGCGTCAATGTCTACGTGACCATATTTTTGACCTCGCATTTATGTTTTTGTCTTGAAACTGAGAGAAAGTTTACTCAAGTCTCTTAAGATAACATTAAAAAAGATGGTAAAATTCATACTGAGGTTCCAGAAAATTATTAATTCACCGAAAAACCTGGGTCTTTGAGGATGGTGTTATTAATGTGTTCATACTCTTGGATTGGTCTGTTGGTAAGATACCTCGCACCAGTGTTGAGCCAGTTTAGGCCAAACATTTGTATGTAATGTTTTTTTTTTTTCCTTAACTAAAATGCTAGCCTGCGAAGCGCCAGACGCATTTCCGGTCGTCGCTTCTCTCCCTCTGAAAAATTTTTCGGAGGGAGAGAAGCGACGACCGGAAATGCGTCTGGCGCTTCGCAGGCTACTAAATTGCAGGAAAGAAAAACAGAAATTAGAAGGCAGCAGGAAGAAGCTGCCGAGATAAACTGTCGCTCATTTGTAAGATGAGCAACAGCCAACCTCAACTCGCACTAAGTAGAGCAATTTTTTGTAAACACTTTCATTTATTATTGCCGCTAAGAGTACCCATCTGGTTAGCACCTGAAATCAGCCTTTATCAATGAAGATTTATTGTGTGTCTATGTATATAAACGAAAGAACTCGCTCACACTACTTCCTTACTTGCAACGACTTTGTATTCATAAGTATTGAAAATCTTGTCTTCAAATGATGATGATGATGATGATAATGATGATGGTGATGATGATGATGACAACAATAATGACAATAATAGATATATTAACTATAACAATGCAGTAGTAGTAGTAGTAGTAGTAGTAGTAGTAGTAGTAGTAGTAGTAGTAGTAGTAGTAGTAGTAGTAGTAGTAGTAGTAGTAGTAGTAGTAGTAGTAGTAGTAGTAGTAGTAGTAGTAGTAGTAGTAGTAGTAGCAGTTGTAGTAGTAGTAGAAGTAGTAGAAATGGCACCACAGCAATGATAATTGTAATGACTGATGATGATTATGCTGCTGATGATTTTGATGTCAATTCATTTTCCTCGCTTCACTTTAATTTAGTCAAACCATATACGAGTGAATGAAAAGAGAATGCTCTCTTCTTCCCTCTCCACCTACTTGCCCTTCACCTCTTTCAGTTTCGAAAAGCCATTACCAACAGGCTGGGGTGAACGGGATCCCGTCAAAGACTAGCTTTTTTATCGCATGACTAGAGCGTCATCTTAAAAAATGCTTGCAGTTTCTCTTGGGGACTAAATTTGTTCTCTGAAGACGCCACATCGTTAAAACACTTAGCGTTTTCTATAGATTCTGTATTCCTTTTTTGAGGACGAGTTCCCTGGCTCAGCTGAGCCAATGCATTAAAATGTTCCTTAACAGCGTTTACGTGACCATGCTGGATATTTTCACAGTCTCTGTTCCCTGTCTTTGCCGTATCGCCCAGCAGTACTGAAGGAGATATGGAGATCTCCTGAAAAGGATTATTCGTTCCACGCGTTTCTATCTCTAAATCTTCAACGAAAACATCTTTTAATCTGTATCGGGCTTTCCGTTCCATATTTGGAAGGTCATCCACGTTAGTTGATGAATGGTGGCCCACACTGGCGCCTATCAGTCTTTCCTGTCTCGGCCCGTTAAAGAAAGGCACAGGCTCAGATTGCTGAGTTTCTGAATATCGTTCAGTATCTGAAAGTACCTCTGTGGTGCACGGTAAATCTCCGCTGATGCTTGGTGCTTTTAGAAAGGCTTGGTCGGTGCATTTGTTAGAAGGTCCTTGGCCAAGCTGCTCAGGCACTGAGTATCGCGATGCATATAATACTAAATAGATGAAAGAGAGAGAAAAACAACATTCAGCTGGATCTTACACAACAAATGAAAGAAAATATATATATATTTCATTGATAAAATGAAGGAATGTATTAACGTAATGGACGGATGGACGGACGGACACACGAACGCACGGATGCACCGGGGAGGGAAAGATGGATGGATGGATGGATGGATGGATGGATGGATGGATGGATGGATGGATGGATGGATGGATGGATAGGGAACGAGTGGGGTGTATATGAGGCCAATTTCTTCCTTTATCTCGCCTTTTCAGGCTGCCGAGGTGGCAGATAATAATTTCCGCCGCTCAATAGTGAGTCATGACTGAATAACAGACTGACTTTATGTAATTGCATTTACAAATGTTGTTTCAGTTTTATTGTCTTACCGCTTTCTGCACTTTTTCCTATAAGGCTCTGATATATATTGGATGTAGTTTCCGGTGATGATGCCCCACCTGAGCCGGTTAAACTAGTTAACCTGGTATCATTGCCACTTTTAACAGGCAAAGGCGCAAAGGGCTCAGCGTAGATAATCTCATTGTCATTTGGGTGCCTGGTAGAGTGCGAAAAATCTTGGAGAACGAGGTTTCCTTCCCTTTGATAGTTTGGATTTGTCACTGTGTAAACAAATAAAAGACTCAATGGTAAGTATAACCAGGGCCCTTAAGTTAAACGACACGCATACGATATATTCCGTTGATAACGATTCTCTTTCATACAAAAAAAATGAAAAACTGTATTTAATCCACCTTTTTGGTGCCGAGTCCAGAGCCACAATTTTACCCATGATGTTTATACGACAGTACAAAAGCTTTATGAGACCTTTTTGCAAGAAAAAATTCGATTCTTTACTGAAAGTCGTTGAAAGTGCTGAAAGTGTTTGAGCATTCAAAATGTGAATTTATTCACCACTCCGAACATTATAAGAACAGATTTCCAGCGCCTGGCCTGCGAGAAAGTTCTCTCAGGGTTTATAGGGGTGGGGAACACACCATGACCCCCATGGAAAACTTGCTCGCAGGTTATCGCCCAGTGATGTTCTTACACTATCAACTAATTTCTTATGTGTTACGAAGTGGTTCACACTTCAAGTGCTCTAGCATGTTAGTCGTTGTTTGGATTAAAACAAATAAATAACGATTTAGATGAAGCGTAAAAACTAAGTGGTTGTTCGCCTACCTGATTCCTGTTCGAATTGGAATTTGGAAGTGTTGGTTTTCGAGGGGAGGGGAAAACCGAAGCACCCGAAGAAAAACCTTTAGGAGCAGGGCAGAGAACCAATAACAAACTTAACCTTAATATGGCATCGATGTCGGGATTTGACCCCGGATAGATTGGTGAAAGGCGAGTGCTCTCACCACTGCGCCACTTTTGCTCTCTTGGAGTAGAGAGTAAGACGATGTATACCTGTCTGTCGAAGTTCCGTCAGATGTGCGTTATTGCCTCTTTCAACTAATTCGTAAACTGAAAGGTTTTCCTCCTCAATTCCATTAACAGTAGCGTCCTGTCAGAAATTAATGACATTAAAGCATGATTTGAGCTGATACAGAATCGACCATTGCTAAGAGTACTTGTGGAATTGATTCAGCTTTCCTATAAACGTATTTCACGGCATTCCCGAATCCGGGAAATATTTGCTTGTGAAATCCAAAATCCTGGGATTTGGAATCCAGAATTCAGCCGAGAAATTTGCAATACGGCTATTGAATGGAATCTGGAATCCAAGTTCCACTATAACAAGGAATTCAGAATCCAATGCCTGTGATCCGGAATCCACAGTATGGAATTCAGAATCCGAGACTGTCTTGAATTATTTTACACGGGGTGACATAGTTGTTTTCTGCATTTTAAGCACTCTTAATTTGACCAATTTCTTAACGGACACCTCTGAAAGACGGACACCTAAAGTTGGTCCCTACCTTTCTTTACACCGCTCAAGGAACTTAAGCATTAATGACGACGACGGTTACAAAAACGTCACTTAAAAAGTGAATTCGCGTACTTCAAAAATTTATCGCGCTTCTTCCAACTCGTTCAATTCGTCAAATGTTGCCAAATTTTTCTGGAGTTGAATTCTAAAAGACTGTATCAAAGTTCAGGAAAAGAAAAAGGAACTCGTTGTCTTGCGATAACGTCGTCAACAAGACAAGAAATTAGGTACTTTCACGTTCTAGTCGTGCAGTGACGGCAAAGAAATGTACAAATAAGCTTGATGCACGTGCAAAGTTGTTGTTTTGCTAATCTAAACCTATCGCTTTTTTGCCGTTCTCGTTGCCGTCGCCGTCGTCGTTGCTTAGCTCCCTAATTTGACTGTCTATGAGACGGACATTAGATAGATAGACACCAAGTGCCGTCTTAGACAGCACTAACTGTACTACCAGTTTTTTCTATTGAAAACTATCTTTAAGTAAAATTATTATTTTTATTTTTTTCTCTGTTTACAAGGCAATTGAACAAGAAAGCTAACCTCACTTACAGATTGCACTTCTCCTAAAAATATAAAGGAAAAAATAATATTTTTATTTAGTATAACAATGTTCAATTGGTTGCAGTAATTTAGTTTAGTCAGCAGCTCGTAACCCATATTTGACCAATCATAGAAGTCAGTGATGCTGTAATGAAACCAATCAGAATTCTAACTTCAACCTCTTTCCCAGGGTCCTCTCACTCCGCAGGGACGGGTAGGAGAGGGCCCTGGGAACGAGCTTGTTCTAAGTTAGGGCAAGTGACCGGCTTTTTGCGCGGGAAAACTGAAACTGAAATATTAGAAAGACAGGCACGAACCAAATGACAGAAAAATTCTTTCATCTTCGTTAATTTTGCCGAATGTATCATGAGTAGACGTCTTTTACTTAGACCGCATAAGCATAACACATTTTAAAACAGGGAGTGTCATTATCAAATATGACGTTCATTTCTTACTCGTCTCACTGTTTTACACGTCTTTGACGGTGTAATTAATTACATTAGCATGAAGGCAAATTCAATATGATGTCATTAGTTACGTCAATTTGGATCGTTAGAATATGATTTTACCCAAAGAAGGCATCGTGGTATTTGAAATTGATTTTTTTATGTTTATTGAACCATACTTTTTGATCTTTTCATAAGAATCTGGTATGCTGAGGTCAAATATAATTTTTCAGCGATTTATAGTTCCGATATCAGAGTTGGTATTTTTATAGCTTCCTTAGACAATGATAAGACAAAAATTAATATGCAAACAAGATACTCTTCTGTAAGAAACGCAGTTATTTGCTTGGTTGATTTCAAGTTTAAATTGCCGAACAATGTTTTTCGATCAGCAAACCTCTGATAAGTTAGGCCTG
Source organism: Porites rus (assembly GCA_964035705.1). Taxonomy (NCBI): domain Eukaryota; kingdom Metazoa; phylum Cnidaria; class Anthozoa; order Scleractinia; family Poritidae; genus Porites; species Porites rus. The sequence continues at coordinate 18,763,651 of OZ038004.1, read as the reverse complement.
TTTCAAACGTCGTGCTACTGCCGTGCTAAGCTGGCTCGACTGAAGCACGACACTAGCACGACTTGGTTTCAGACGTCGAATTTAATTCAGTCCGGAATAGAACGGCTGTTGCCGAAAACAAAACACAAAAATAAAGGAACGGTTCAGCAAACTTTTAAATGTATTCTAATGTATTTATAATTCATGGATTGAGTTCAGCACAGCAGTAGCACGACTTGGTTTCAAACGTCGCGCTACTGCCGTGCTAAAGTCGAGTTGAATTCAATCAATTGAGATCGGCACGGCAGTAGCACGACGTTTGAAACGGGGCCGGACTTAACGAACATCCAAAAGGATGTATTTGCGGTTGATGTGATTCACCACAAAGTTGAAACTAAAATATCTAGATAAACGACAGTCTGCTTAAAAATACATCGACCGACCTTGAGCCCCCTCGTTTCTATCCGTTCCAACGCGTCTGAAAAATACAAAAGACCACTAAAACTGAAAGGGACAGTTAATTACGGACAGTTAATTAAATAAAATAAAATAAAAAACAGGTAGAAACAACAAAACATAAAAATAACCTTCAAATTACTTACATGAGATTGCCCATCCTTCGAGCAATACACAGCAATAGCAGCGACACGGAAACAACAAATATTCCTACCAGTGTTCCGGGTAACACAGTTCTTAATAACATATTCATCACGTTATTTTCTGGAGGACTTGTAGTGCATGTCTGAAGCGAAACATGTGGAGGAAGACTCAGCAAACATGTCATTATTCCAAAAGATAAACGAATAAATAGAATGACTGTCTTTATATCAATCTTTTCTGCTGTGGCTTTTGAACTACAAAACCGATTCGCTGAGCTGAATTCAGAAGTCTTAAGTCTAACGATCTGGATTAAGACGGAATCCATCAGGAAATTCAGTAATTTTAGCCGGTTAATGTTCAGTGGACAAAAACCTTGTACCAGAATAATTTAAAGCATATTGCATTCATTTTTACATTTTTCAAGGGCTAAAGATGTAACCAGTCATCATCAGTAACACCAAAGAAAATTTCTCATGGGAGCCCAAGAAAATGAATGTCAAATTTCACAAAATTACATCTTACACATGAATTTTTCAGAATTTTAACTGTGTTTTCACAATTCTTGTGAAATTTGACAATTATTTTCTCAGACTTCCATGAGAAATGTTCTTTGGTGTTATTGCAGAAAACTAATTACACTTTTAGCATTTGAAAAATGAAAAAAAAAAGAATGCAATATATTCTTTAAATTATTCTGGTACAAGGTTTTTGTCCACTTAAAAGTTAAATTACTCAATTTCCTGGTGGATTCCGTCTTAAGCTGAATTTTAAGCCCGTTTGCTTGGATAAAAACAGTCAAAACCAACAATAAGGAACAGTTTTGCGATAGAAATAACGTTTCAGAAATTTTTTAAGAATTAACGCGTCATTCAGGTCTATAACATCACTCAGTTATACTTTGTGTTTTAAACTTTTCAAAACACACGTGCTCGTTTTGAAAACATTACGTCAAAAATCTTACATATAAAAAGTTCACGTAATCATAGTAAGTGAATTCTAAAAGTATCTTTGAACTGTGCTGGAAACGTACGGAAGGATCAAAACCTATTTATTTTGCAACATCACGAATTAGGCCCTCTTGCATAGACTAAACAGACTTTGGTGACTTCAGTGGAGTGTCGTGACACCAACACCGAGGTCAACATATAAATAATATATGCTACGAGATTGCAGAGGTAAAATACTAAGAGAGATTGTATGATTGGTTTTTGGTTTTGTGTATAATTGGCTAAGAAAATGGCGCGAAATACTCCAGCCAATTGCAACGCATGGTGATGCAAAGGCAGGGAAATAACGATGGTATGCGACAGGTAATATAGTTTTACTTTCATTTCTGTGGTGGAAGATCTCGACAAAAAAAGTACCACATAACATGAATTGGTTAGTTGCTTTTTTTTAAATAGTGACTGAAAAAGGCCGTGACGGGAAGAAACTTGTCTTTACTAAGCCAATATCAGAAAACTACCTTTTCAAAATGTATCTATAGCTATCTTAGACGTTTTATTTATTATTATTATTTTTTTTTTTGTGAGGCACCAAACTTCAAAATCTTAAGGAGGCAACTTTCATACTGACTACGGAACTGCCAGGAGCTGAAGAAATGAAAATTTCATCTGGAGATGAATAGGTTTTGATAAGGTGAATTACTCTGCCTTATGAAGTGATATGGTTCAGGCATTTCTGATGTATTAATTAATTTAGCTCGCAATTTTCCAAAGTAAAGAAAAGCTCGTAAGGAAACAAGGAAAAGGAACCTTTAAAGCTAAAACAAACCTGTTAATCGACTTCAAAGTGAATTATGCCAAGCGAAGACGTTGTAACGGACAAACACCACAGGATGTTAGCAAACAACCACAAACTCAAATCATTTCTGATCACGTTTCGCTTTTCCTTTATCATGTTACCCCTCAAGTGATTATTCAGGTCTTTTTTCCTTTTTTTTTTTTTCGAGAGGCCGTGGGCGTGCGTAATCGTAGGCTTCCAATACTGCATAACTTCATATCGGAAGAAAACGTGTCTTTATTGCTTCAGAGATACCAGATAATTTCAATTAACTCCATCAGTTGCTTCAAACAGAAAAAAACTATCGTGTTTTTCGCAAATATAAGTTGTTTGATACAAATTATTCTCTAATACTAACAATAATCGTGCCTTTTTTTATAATTACTCCTCAAAGTTTCCTTTCACAAATGAACGAAAATAACAACCCACGAGTACCAATTATCTCTGCTATTTCCGATTTATTGATGTAAAATTCTAATTTCCATTGAGTTGAACAAGATAAGCTAATGAGTGGTCGTTTAGTTGATAAATTTGTCAAAAACGTCAATCTAAACTGGGCACACGACTTTTTATTGACTGATTCAAAGAGCTCTCCAGTGATTTTTGTCAAAGACAACAAAACATCACGAAAAGCTACAATTGTCTAAACTCCCTACATTCAAAACATATCCGTGTATATTTGCCTCAGGCTAACGGGTTTGAAAAACAATGACACAGCACGTTCTTTTATGAATATTTTCTTCTCTGAAAGCAAATCTGCCAGGAGACAAATTTCTATTTAATAAGCTGATTTGTACTGGCCATTAATTTATAAACCCGATATTTAACGGTGAGTTTAGCTTACGGCCTAAAGAGGTCATTTTTTAACTTTTGTTTTCTTGAAAAAGTACCAAAGGCGAACTGATTCAAGAATAAATTATTTTGATTAGAAGAATAGTGAAAAATAATTTGAATCGATCAGGCGAAATCACCGCAAGAATCGTCACACTTCACGATTTCCTCTTCATACTCAACAGCTATAGCTATTATTTTTGGCTAGTGCCAGTATCACGGGAATGTAGCTTTCATTTGAATGGTCACACTTAAGGATTTCATTCACAGACACAAAAGTAGAACCATGCACCTTTTACAAAACAAAAAATAAACAGTACCACAGGAAAGTACTGCTCAATAGCTTTCATTTGCATGGTCACACTTTAGGATTTCATCCACAGACTCAAAAGTTAGAACCACCTTGTACAGCATAATAAACAGTACCACAGGAAAGTACTGCTCAGTAGCTTTCATTTGCATGGTCACACTTACGGATTTCATTTAAAGAAACAAAAGTTAGAACAACCTTGTACAGCATAATAAACAGTACCACAGGGAAGCACTACCCAGTACCTTTTATTTGAATGGTCACACTTCGGGATTTCATCCACAGACTAAAAAGTAAGAAACACTTTTTACAGCATAATAAACATTAACCTACAAAAGCACTGCTACGTAGCTTAAATTTGAATGGTCATACTTTAGGATTGAGTGCTCGGACTCAAAAGTTAGAGCTATATATATATACCCTTTGTGGTAAGATAACCGGTGCAACAGGAAAGTACTATACTTAAGCTTTCATTTTGATTATCACAAAAGATTCCACAGAGCTATATTGTTCGTCTGCACAACTGATTTTCGGACAAACAAATTACAACAAGTCACGATCCATTTAAGAAAACCGTTTGTTCGCTGAGATAGTCCTTGGATAGCAATAGCAAACAATAGCATTAATAACAAGCAAAAGAAAAGGAGGAATAACTCAATAAGCAACTTAAGCAACAACAACAGCGACGGCTACGAAAACGTCACTTCAAAAGTGAATTCGCGCTACTTCAAACTTTATCGCACTTATTCTAACTCGTTCAACTCGTCAAATGTTGGCAAATTTTTCTCGAGCTGAATTCTAAAAGACTGTATCAAAGTTCAGGAAAAGAAAAAGAAAGTCGTTCTCTTGTGCTCAAGTCCTCGACAAAACGTTAAAATACGCCACTTCCACATTTCCCATAATGCACCTTATTTGCCCCCCAAAATTTTGCATAATCTTTGGTTTTCATTTCTCCTGGGTATTACAGCCGTCCCAAGAGAAATTGAAAACAGTGCTTATGCAAAATTTTGGAGGACAAATAAGGTGCATTATGGGAAATGTGGAAGTGGCGTATTAGACGCACTTTCACATTGTAGTCGTGCAGCGACTGCGAAGAAATGTGCAAAAAAGTGTGATCCACGTGCAAAGTTGTTGTTTTGCCCATCTAAGGGCCTCTTCATATGAGCCCGGTTGACCGGGCTGGCTCGGTTACCGGGATGAATTTTGCCTTGGGTTCATATGAGAAATTTCAGCCTGGTTTCCGAGATGAGAAAAGGTCAAAGATCCTGGGTACGAGTTCCGGCGCCAAATTTGGGAAACAAAGCAAACATAGCAAAACACAAAAATTTTAACTTTCGGGCCTATCTTAGCATAGGTAACTCTTAAAGCTGTATCACTGCAGTTAAATGGGATGCTTATGATGTAGAAAATACAGCAGCCAATGCAAGACGATGCCATCCGGACCGCCAGAATTCATCCCGCCGTTCATCCCGGTAACCGGGATGAAGTGTTCATATGGCAAAATTTCTAGCCGCTTACCGAGATCTCGGCAACCGAGCCAGCCCGCCCTCCATATGAACACATCGAAAATTTTACAAAGGACTTGGAGGTGAGGCGAGTTCTCGGAAACCGAGCCAGCCCGGTCAACCGGGCTCATATGAAGAGGCCCTAAACCTATTGCTTTTTTGCAGTTCTCGTTGCCGTTGTAGTCGTCGTTGCTTAAGCGCCCTAATATAATACAGGACAACCCTTTACCTTTTCTGATAGAGTACTCCGATTCCTTCCTGATGTCAAATTTACTCCAATACTTTCCACGCCGTTAAACGTAACGGCAATATCAGTGGTTGAATACTGATTAGTGTGCGAGGTCCTCGATTGATGCGGTATCAGCTGTGTTCCATGCCCTTTACACGGCAGTATTACAAATCTACTAACAGTTGCTGATTTATGTGAAGATGAGACTGCAACATAACCAGTTGACGTCTTTGTTTGTGGAAACAGTGTGGTACATATAGATGTTTTATCCCTCGATATCGTAGACCCTCCTTGGATTATGCCCGTTGTCGATACATAAAAAGTTCGGAAAAGGACAGAATCGTTTCCAGTCGGTGTTTTTAATTGTAAGAACGGCGTTGAAGAGGCATCAAAAGATATTTTTTCCGTAAATATTGTAGAGCTCCCTTGGCTTATAGGCGTGGTTAATGTGTCAGAGGTTCGGAGAGGAATAGAAACATTTTTAGTCGGCGTCTTTACTTGTGAGAACGATGTTGAGGATGCATCAAAAGATATATTTTCCCTAGATATTGTAGGACTTCCTTGGATGGTCGATATGTGTAAGGTTTGAAAAGATCTAAATGAAGGAGTGGTTTGTACCACAATTTCCGAAGATGAGGCCGTCGCACTTTCTGTCTGCTTATAAGAATGGACCGTGGACTTGTTCAAAATCTCTTTAAAAGATGTGCTTGAATATATTTGTTGCACAGTTGATGGTGGAGAGGCCATTATTGTTGTGTGGGCGTTATCCTGCTGAAAGGGACCTGCAGATCAAATAACACTTATCAGAAGCTGTTAACGAGTCGTTTTATAATTGGTGTCAGCCTGCAGCCTTGGTGGATGAACATAATACTTTATATCATACTCAGACTCATTCAATCACTGTTAATATTATGTGTCTTAATAATTTTATTATAAAAAGGATAAACAAGTTTTAGCTAACGTACTTACATTTGACTCAGTGAATCAATTTGTACAAATTTTAGATATTTAAAAGTAAAACTTACACTTGATGGATCCCTTAAGTTTGAAAATCAAACATGGCTTTTCAACCGAGGTAAGACATGTTATGCTCAGCTTTATAACTCTGCCGTTAAGAAAAGACGAGAAATTTCCACTGAGAACCTGCAAAATGAAGATCATTTGCGGATCAGTTTAGGTTTCCCGGAAACTGCCAACCTACCCCTCCCCTAACTCAATGTTAAATATTACTTCTCACTTAGGGTAAAATGGTAGGTTAGGGGAGGGGTAGGTAGGCAATTTCCCAGAAACCTAAATTACCTATGAGGGTGCTACAAGCTCCTCCCCATTAATGGGGAGGAGCGTTGCGTGATGACACTAAAAACAGCTGTGTAGTAGACTACAGGCCCCTAGCTGGGAAGGCTAATGCAACTCCGAGATGCCGAGGACAAATGATTTTCTTTAGTTCATTTATTTTTATTTCTATTCTTGAAATTTCTTAAAAACCAGGAGGCATGACATCAGCTACTATTTTTTGCACGTGACATCCGCCGCAGGTTTATCGCACGTTTTCGCACGCAACCCCTTATGGTGGCACACATTCCATCGTATAAAAATCGCGCGTTGTAATCACTCCTACATTAAATGCTACGATTATCCAAATGAGATTAGTCCTAAGTTTTAATTGGACGGTTTTATGTTATGTTTAAGACACGAAGAGCATTGTTTAATCAAGGTCAGAAACTTGAAAAAATTTGAGTGCGAAGTCGAAGCGCAAGAGTTTTTAGAATTGACAAAACACGAGCTGTGAGTGTTTAAAAACTCTTCCTCCATTATTTTTTTTCTTGATAAAGAGTTGTTTCTTGACATGGATTGTTATGGTGTTTTCCTATCTTCAAATAAATATAAACAATCCGCTAGAACCTAAAGGTCCTTGCGAGTCAGTAATTAATTCCTTGCATTCAACTGGACAATATGGCTACTGAATATCTACGCCTTTTTTTAATGCTACGTACTAGCCTGAAATATCAAAAGAAAACTTACTTTCAAGATATGATTATCCATTTTCCGGTGAGTCAAGCGAAATTTGTCGATCACTATCATCTTATCAATTGGCCGCCATGTCTGGCAGTCAAGGTACATGCAAGAAGAAGCATTGATAGAGCAATTCCGTGGCGGAAGATTTATGACCATTTCATCTCTGTCCGCTAAGAGTTTTAAAGGAGTTTCCTCACTCTCCATTGGAAACCGTAGTCCACAGTCTGTAAAAACATGAAATCTTTTAGGAGTAAGAAGGAGTAAATCCGTGTCATATTTCTTTGCTCATAGCCTAGAAGTTTATTCCCAGTATGCTAAGATTTTTAAAGGGATGTCCACACTCTACAGAAGTCCACAGTCTGTAAAATCATGAAATTTTTTTGAGTTATAGAAGGAGTAAAACCTTGTCATATTTCTTTGCTCACAGTCTAAAAGTGATTTATTTCTATTTATTTCTATTCATTTCTATATCATGTGCTTCTGCCTACATACGTCTCAGTGTTTCAGCATGCTGTGGTCTTCATCTCAGCACGTTTTAGCCACTTAACGCCTAATTATATCTAATCAACCACCTGTCGAGTCATTAATACCATCTTCAGAATAAGGCTGTTATGCACGCTTGTCTCGGCGCAACTAGCTGGAGTCGACGGCGCAATATATTTACCACGGCTTGCTTGCGTCAACAATTCAGAGCAGGTGAACTGCCCCTGTATGGAAAAAGGGGCTATGTCACGAGGCTATTTGCTATCTTTCCAAAACCTAAAACCTTTTTGCTCATCAATTGAATTACAAAAATAATGGTCTTAACTCGTTTTGTTCTTTGAGTCTATAACTAGACATTGAAACTGCTTCCTGTCGTCCGTTGTAACGGATCAAAAGGATGGATATAGATTAAAACTTGAAAAGGTTGTGCCGCAGCGTTTTGAATATGCTATGCCTGCAGAAATCACCAAAAAAAGTTATTATGCTTAGTGCTCCCTAATGATAATGTTTTATATCTTCTTCATAACCATTCCATAACTTTACAGGAGCATTTTAAGTATGGGTAAAGACATTAAGTAATGACTTCAACGCTGAATTAACCTAAAACAGCAATATCCTTGAGAGATAAGTAAAAACTGTACATGCATCATCTTGTTATTTTCGATGACTTTTAGGGCAAGGTTTTTCACCAAAGTTACTAATTCAACACCTTTTTGTACTTAACTTGAATGTAAGCAGACTTGACGTAACGGTCGTAATCTCGTGCATACGTTGTATTAATTTTTAGCTCGTAGGATCATTACAATCGCAGCATAGACAAGGGTTAACAAAGACAAAAAGCCAATATCCAATAATTACGCAAGCGTGAAAATCTTTTTTAACTTATTTATTTTCTTAATTGTTGTTGGGGTTATAAGAAAGGCCAGTTTTGGTTAATCACGAAAGTCCTCTTCATAAATGAAATATATAACAAAGTAAAAGAAACAAAACGATAACTGCCTGCCAGTAAATAAAAGAATTGGACGGCTATTTCCGCAGTTACAAAAATCGCCTTTTCATTCAAGTTTTAAGAATAATATCTCAGATATTCGTTAGATTTAAGTCGGAAATTCACAGTAATGCTAGCAACAGCATTGGCTTATAGCAACAAAAACAAAAGGCAATACAAGCAACAACAATAAAAGTAGCTGAAAAAAGTAGCCTACAGGTATTAAAAATGGTGTTGGTAAACATAACAAGGAAAAACGGCTGTAATACTTGCTGTTAATTAATAATAAAAAAGGGATTACAGTAAGTAATTTTTATAAACTGTACCTTCAAGTTCCCTAAAATCTTCGTTATCCACACATTGCCATTTTCCTTTGAAGAAACTAAATGTTGCGGCATCGTTGCTGCAAACGCATCTGTCAGAAGGCATTTCGGCCGAAACGCCTAAAGCATTAAACTTAGAACAATCCACATTACTTCCAAAAGCCGGGACTATCCGAAAACCATCCACCATTGAATTCACCGGCGCAGCTGATAGAAAAGAAGGTCTGTCTATAATAAGTTGCTGATGCAGATATTCCTTGCTTGATTTAAACACCAGGAAAAAGAAAATAAAGAAGAATAAATACCGCATCTTTTAAAACAAACTGGATGAGAACACAGTGAAAGGGCTTTGAATTAAGTACTGTGATTCATCTCTTGAATCAAAGCCCCCATAAGAAGATTCGATGAGACTTCTTTTTTCTCTCGTGTTTGAGTTCAATCTCCTCGCCTGGACGAATTAATGCATTTTTTTTATCACACGAAAATGTTATTCACTGAATAAAAGACTAATACCCAAAGTTAAATAGCGATACAATATCGTTTAATTTAACTGCCTTCGCGTGGGACAATAGAAAAATAAATATGGCTTTATCTACATTCTCGCGAAAATTATAAGGTCGAGTATAAAGTTTCTGACATGCATGTCCGGACGTTTTTAATTAACCGATGCTCAAAAAAGACATTTGAAAGGGAATTAGCTGACAAATGCTTGAAAATTAAACCTCTAACTGCAAAATTTTAAATCATTTCCTACATTGTGCATTTTTTACATTATTTCCTATAAACGAAAGTTATTGACTAAGGCCTAGTTTAAGTGTTGATAACTTTGGATATTCCTCGCTTTCATATATTATTTATTCAGATATTGAAAAACATTGGGGTGAGATTATATTTTACTCTACGTACAGTTTATTCGCAACATAAAGTCTGATGTTGGCGACCCTAAAGTCATGATATACAACCAAATCGACATAGAATTTATACTCTCAGTGCATTTCTTAATTAAAGAAAAAATTATTAACATTTATATTGGAAACCTAGTTATGTTGATGTTATGCTATTCTAGATTCTAATAAAGTTATCTTATGCTGGATTGTAGGTTTGAAAACATTTCCCACAATCAATGATCTGAAAATGTCAATTCGTGTGCACATTTTTATATTCGTGTAGAATTAGGTACGATTTCTTGTTTACTGCGCTTTGGTTGGTTAAGAATTCGCCCTTGCGTGCACAGAGTAAACTAATGATTAATTCAATGATT
>OZ038004.1:18688344-18748344 GCA_964035705.1 Porites rus | reverse complement strand
CTTTAGTGTTATTTTCACGAAAAGTTTAGTTGCAATTGAACGTTTCACGAAAGTGAGAGTTTTTTCTTATTCCTCCCTCCATCATATTGTTGAATCCGAAAATTTTAGGTTTTCTTTTTCTTTGAAAATTTGCCTAACATGTGAAGTAAAATGTAAAAAGATTAAACTTCAGAAAATCGTAGGGAATTTTTTAGAGAAGCTTCGAAAATTGTACCTGTAGAATAGAACGCTCATCTAGAAAATTTTAGCCATATTCCTGCAATAGAAAATTCTAGGCAATATTTGCTTCTCCGAACATACATTTTAAAGAAAACAGTCGTTGGGTGCCCCTTGCCCTTTAAACCTTCTTATTATACAGTTTATTTCTATTATTTTCATTTTATAAGCCGCTTACAGTTGTTTGTACTAACAAAATCTTATGAATTTCATAAGTTCAAACAAATTACCTATTGATTGAGAGAGAGAATGGGTACCAAGTGACGTCATTGCAGTGACGTCAGTTGTCCTCCTGTGAACAGTTCTGTAGGTCGTTGTCTGAGGCAAGGTTCTGAGTTTTGTTGACGTGTCTGTTGTCGTTGTTGTTGTTGCCCTTGTTATGGTTGCCTTTGACGAAGTCGATGCAGGAATGGCAGAACAGCAGCCGCACAAGCAAGTGTTCCTGCAGTTTTTAATCAGTTTTGGAGCATATGATTGAACCCAGCAGTTCCGAATATGAAGATGGCAGTAAGCATCGTTATAAATATTGACACACGCTATGAAAGATTCCAATGACAGATGCAATTTTAGTAAAACGACAGGTAAAAAGAAGCTGGATACAGTGAAAGCATAAAAAGTAATCAGTTAAAAATATGTAATATAAAATTGCGTCACGCCAAGGTACAGATAGCCATTAAGCTTTATTCTGATTTGGTACCTAGTATAACTTGAACAAGTCCTGTGGATTTTATTGTCTGTAAGGCCAGTGTGATGTGTGATGTTGTCTCTCATAATCTGATGATGGTAATGATAGAAGTGGTGAAGATAATGGCGGTGTTGGAATAATGATGATGATGTTGATGATGATGAGGATGATGATGAGGATGATGATGATGATGATGATGATACTTTTTCCATTTGCTCATCAGCCCAAATAGAGACTTAAGGGTAAAGAATGGTTTGGGAGTTGATTTTTAAAGGCACACGAACTAAGTCAAGAAACTTGTATTCGTATTCAAAATTGCTCTCGTAGTGCAATTTAACGGTCCCAAATGATAGCTGTTGAATAGATTACAGTCAGCTCATTCTAAGAAGGACACCATTGGGACCTGTACTATGTGTCCATATTAGAAGTGTCCGTCTTATAGAAGTGTCCGTTAAGAGAGAGTCGACTGTATGATGATAATTTCGAAGTCGGCGACCAACAAAACCAGTCTACTAAGGAAACTTACCAACCGTTCCTGAACAAACGTTACAGCTCTTAGGGCAGTTCTGAAGCATCCAAAAATAACTCTTTTGACACTCTCCTTTTGTAGCCCAATAGTCACAGTAGTTATGGGTGTTATTGCACGCACCTAGTTATCGTAAGGAACACAGAATCACACAGCCACCCTCTCTCAATTTAACGCCTCCCCCCTACAGTTAGACGCCTTTTTTTTAATAACTCCACCCTCTTCCCTCGACAGTAAGAGACACATTTCTTCGTGCTGAATGAGCCAAACTTCCCAAACCTTTCCAACTCATTACTGACCCAGACATCAGACAGGTTTATGAACGACGACAATGTACCAGACGTAGTTAGCCGACAAACCAATAATCGATAATAATCGATATTAACCATCGATAAGTATCAATTTCCGATATCGATCGAAAGAAATCGATAAAGAAAAAAAGTTGTGAATTCGATGAGGATTATTATCGATTGTTATCGACTTTGTTAATCGATGATAATCGATAAATTATTTTTTCTGTGACTTCGATTTCTATTGATTTCCGAGATCAATCGATATTAATCGGCAGATTAAATTTATTAATATCAATGACATCGATTGATTTCCGATATTGATTTTTATCGATCAACTACGTCTGGAACACAATGACCCTGAACTAGGATTCTGACATAGACGTTGAGATTTGAGGGAACGATATGGATCTCTAGATGACCTCTCTCTTTTAACCACTTCCTATCTATTAAACGCCCTCCACCCCCGGACACCTAAATTAAATATCGTGTAGCACGAAAATTTTGCGATTTTTCCAGCGATCCGCAAAAATAAGTTCCCGCAAATAAAAATTACCGCACACTTTTTTCCCGCAAAAATTTTACTCCAGAGTAAATATTCTCTAACTTAAATTCGCTACCCAAAAATACAGTACTACGAAATCATGTCTGTTCAATCACAACTTGCTTCCTTCACTCAGAAACAAAACAGTATACAATGAATTACTGGTTATAGGGTACGTATACCGTAGTACTGTTTGAAAATATGTATTTCTATTGCACATACTTAATAAAAGCTAAAATATTATCAATTCTGGGTAGTGGGTACTTTCTCAAAAACTCAAAAATTAATTTCCAGTGAGAAAAACTGATCTGTCCTAATCGCAAAAATTAGCTCCGGCAAAACACAAAAAAATCGGCAATCTGCAAAAATAAACTCCCGAAAAAATTTCGTACCACACAGTAGACGCCCCGGGCGTCAGTTAGATCATGTACGGTATTAAAAGTTGCGTGACATTTTAATCTTACACTATAGATCGAGTATGAATGAAAATTAATGTTTAAATTGACTCAAATAGGTTCCTTCATATTCATTTCACTAGAGAAAGCCAAGTCTTCCCACATACACAGTCCTCCCTCGCTGCCTTTCAGTTCTTTTCGAATTTCGAGGACCAAAACTTACCATTGACCATTTCCCCTTTCAAAACACTGAATTTATCAAAGCAAACCTGGGAAGTAAAACATGACCATCGACCTTTAATGGGATGGCTCTCTGAAAATAAACTGTCTATTACGGTCTTAATGTTTTTTTGCCCGAAGGAAACATGACACTTAATTTGTAATACGCATTTGTAAAATGGGGCTACAAGGGCGGGAAGGTGACATTCAAGACCTATTACTTTTGAACAGTTTCTTCTTATACAAAACAGCTTTCCTTACCTGATGTAGATATATTCAACATGAGCTGTAAAGCGAAGAAAATGGACATCGATTCGATCGCAACCCTCCCGACAAAAGTCATGATAATGATGGCCTCTATGTGAATGCTTCATGTACTGCCCGTTACAAAATATTCTTCTCGACAACCAGACCAAGAGTAGGATATTCTATCCGTCGACGAGCGAAGTGACAGTAGTTTCAATAGACTCGACTCTACACGTAGTAAACCATTTGAACAATTACTAGTCACATTTATAGAGAAATATTATTTGGGTCTATTTACACTGTCTGAGAACATTTCGTAACACCCCGCGCAAGTGTTGAAAGATTGAAATGTCCATGATAATCCTAAAACCTTTCATTTTCCATGGTCAACACGATTAAAGAGTTTAAATAATTGTGAACAAAAGGTAGATTACAAGTATTGTGTCTCATATTTCTCAGGGACAGAGCTAGCGAGGGGATTTAATTAGCACCAGATCTCGCCTAAAAATCGTAACCATCGAGAAAGGTGCCACAGGGATGATTCTCTCTCCTCAGCAGAGGCTCCCGTTGGGTATCCCAATAAAAATAGCAATAACCTTTCTCCTTCCCATCGTGCCCCGCGCTTTCTTTTTCTGTAGCCTCCCTGGGGAAGATCAGTCTGAAGGTATAAAAATGGAGTGTGTAGCAAAAAATAGGCTTGATTTTCGTCGCTCCCTCGGTCGGGTCTTGTTTTGCCTCGAGTAGAGGTTTTTCGTGGGGGAGGCCGGTTCATTTCCCGGACAACGGCTGGTCGGCTTGTAGTGGAGCCTGAAAAAAAAAACATAGAAAGATGAGGGACTGGCTTGTAGTGTAGAACAATTCTAGAGAAAAAGGGGTAATGAGGAAAAAACACAGCATCGAAAGCGTACGCGTTTTTTTTTTGCAAATTTTAAATATCCCGTTTCGCGAAACGTTCCCATCGGCGAAGAGCGAGGAGAAACGGATGTTTTCGCAGGCTATATCCCGCACTGACATAGCTAGTATCACTCAGATTGTAAACATCGGTGGACATCTAGTTTTTTGGGACGTTGTGCAATTATTTTTTTCTCCTAGCCGAATTTTTAAAAATACCTATCGAACTTGCCTGTTTTTTCTTTTTTCTTTTTTTTCATGCATTCAACTAACCCAAAAATCAGACTATGGAAGAAAAAGGAGAGGAAAAATAGAGAGAGCGGGGAAAAGAGAGGAGGGCAAGCGAGTGCCGCTGTTACTTTCTTACACTGGCTCTATTTTGGGAACGTTTTTAAACGGAAAAAACACTGCGAAAAAAAACTGGCTCTTTTGGCCTTAGTCATCTTTCCACCGAAAATCAGGCTAGACTCCGTATTATTGGCCGCTAAACTTAGAACTTGCCTCGTCAACTCGAAAAAATCAAGACTGGCCGGGACTATCACTTTCTAGTTAATATTTATTTTTTACTTATTTAAATGTAAGTATTTATTTATTGCTCTTTTGGATCTGTGTTTTTGTTTGTTTGTTTTGTTTTGTTTTTTGTTTTTGTTTTAATGATCATCCGGAACACTTGGCGTCATATACAGGCGAGATCACAGTAATTTCCTATGTGGGAAAGTCAAGTCCATTAATGGGATAACTTCTACATACAGACAGTGGCTCAATTTTATTGATTCTAGATTGACGTATATGCACGCTTCCGGCTTTACACTGGGCTTGTTTTCGCATGAGTTGTTTTAGTCTTGAGAACATCACCATTTTAGAGAACAGTATTTACTTTGATGGCTTTACCCCTTTGATTAGAATTAAGAGTGTCAACGCCTGAAAAAGAGCACGAAAAATATCATACATTTCCCGAAAATGAAACCATCTCTCAGTTCGGAAAGCTCCTTGTTTGTCGGCCGGATGCCTTCTGGGGTTTTTGTTTGTTTCGTAGTTCCTAAGGTTTGGTCAACATTTTATGCCCGGAACAGAGAGCAATCAGAAAATTTTCTGCCAAAATAATCGAAACATCATTTGAAAGATCATGTGATGTCCAATAAAACTACAGCGATAGATAGAGAAATCATTGTTTTGTTGTTTGTTTATATGCGGTTGTTTGTGTGGCTTTGCTTTCGACACCGTAAGAATAGAAAGTCAAAGGTTATTCTTCTATGATACTCGGCAATCGTGTCTGAACCTTATACTCAATGAATTCTGAGGATCTGAATAGCTCCTAGTAAAGTTCAGCATTGTTGTTCATAGCAAGAGGGAATACTAATTCGTGATACTGTCAGAAACTATTCGGAAATGAAGAATCCCTGAATTTGCCCGACTTTATTATCACGATAATCCTTCAGTTTCATTATAACCATCTATGATCAAAAGCATTCACGAAGTATGTCCTTGTACCAGAATAACCTAATAAGTATTTGTTTTTTTAAAAAATTCTATTTAAGAAACTATAAATAATTTTCTCTATAAAAAAAAAGTCAGTTACATACTTCTAGGATTACCGGCCTTCGAGTCAGATTTCCGGACCCCTCCCCGGAGAAATACAACAACAACGTTATCAAGCTACTCGTTTCAGTCCACCTCGTCTATTTTTCAGCTAAAAATGGTTGACGGACGTTCTGACACTTGCAGCTCTCGACAAAGTTTACAATTACTGTTCTGTTATAAAGCCGACTTCGGTGGTTAAATCGTGTCTGATTCCACGCAGACGTTTTAAACTGAAACTTCTTTCCTATCATAGTTCTGGATCTTTTGTAAATCAACTAAAAATAGCAAGTGATTCAATATTTGGATCGCGTCTACAAACTTCGCAGACAGTTACTCGACAAATGAGGTTCGAGAACGGAGAAAAACATGGAATAATTATGCAAACACGTCAACAGCTGATAACTTATGTCTTCATTCCACGCAGGGAAATTGTGTTTATGCTAGAAGGTAGCGTATTTCAAGTTTAAACGTGAAAAAGACCGAAGCTGCTGGCCGAAGTTTCAGGAAGCTTGTGCAAAACCACATTTTCCGGTCGAAAAAAAAAATATATAAATGAGCCAGTGTTGACGCATTCCGAGTTCCTGGAAAGATACGTGACAATGTTGGCAAAAAAGGACTTCAAGTGAAATCGCTGAACCAAAGTTAATATATATTGTAGGAAACAAAAACTTTTAAAACACTATTAATCAGAAGATTTAGGAACAGGATCTACAGGAAAAGGGATTTTTGCGATGCTGGGGACTTTGATGCGACTAGACATCATTCAGAGATTCAACACACTGGCATGTTTGTTCATTTTACTACAGTTACAACTGTTTGAACTTTCGTTTGCCAAGGAATTGACATGTTCAGTTACTCGTCGGTATTTTGGAGATCGTATTCTCTTTGATAATTACAGCGGAACGTGCAACAAACAAGTTAACCCGTGTCAAAGAATTAGTAACAGCGCGTGGTTAGATTCTAACAAAGGCTGCCGTTGCCAGTGTAACGAATCAGCTGCAACTTACAGAGAAGATACTGGGTCTTGTGTTGAAAACAGGATAAACAGAGGAGGTAAGCTAAAGCTACATGGAAATTCTGCTTTTTATTTTATACTTTGTTTTTGTTAACTGAAATGCAGTGATATTTTCCTGCTAGCAGAGGTCTCTCGTCGTGAGAGACCTCTGCTAGCAGGGAACAGTGATATTGGCATTCTTTTAAAAAATATATCATTTTTTTTCTCTTTTCTTTTCCAGTTAATAAGACTTTATAGTATCCTGGAGTTGGGGTTATTATCTGTCTTGAGACCAAAGAACTACGTGTATATATTTTGATTGCCCTCTGCAACTGTTGCAGGCTTGTTTTGATCATTCTTTTATTATTATTATTATTATTATTATTATTATTATTATTATTATTATTATTATTATTATTATTATTATTATTATTATTATTATTATTATTATTAATTATAAGAAAGTTCTCCATCAGTTTCCAAGGTCCTAAATTTTTTGACTCTCTTAGTTTTGAAATTCGAAATGCAACAAGTACCACTTCCTTTTGCTGTAAGCTGAAAGCATTCCTCTTATCATAAATAGTAATTTTTATATATAAATATTTTTTTATGTATATATATATATATATATATATATATATATATATATATATATTATTTATTTTTTTTTTTTTTTTTTACCTTTGCTCTCTTATTTTCATTTTTTTCTTTTTGTCATTTTGCTTTTTGTAGATTTACTATAGCTCTGCCATTGATTTTCCCATGTGTAATTATGATAATATTTTGTTCTAATTATTTAACTGAGGGATTCCATTCCTTATAAGTCCGGTGGCTTCTCTTGGGCTCCCTCGCCATGAGAGTTTAAGTAATGAGATTATTTTCTTTTGGCTTTGTACAACTCATGGCAAACAAAACAATAAACAATATAATTCTTTTATTTTCTTTTTATTTTTTAATATTCTGTGTAGTTTGTGCTTCAAGGAAGCACTGATGAAATTGGCATTGTACTTCAATTAATAGTCAATTTTTTGTACAATCGTTTTGTGTAGCCTGCACCACAGACAGAAGTAAACTTCTGTTTAAGTCCATCTGCGAAACAACAGTGAAATCCTTGTTCTTGGCCTAGCTACCTGTGTACCAGGATTTGAGTATGCTCTATGATTGGTTAAAAATCCCATTGTCAATTTGCCAATTAAGTTGAAGGGAAATTCAAAATGCATTTCCAGTGACTAACTGAGTCCATTTCAGGCCCCAAGAAAAAAGGTATCAGTGTTGTTTTCCAGACATTACTAACCATGGTTTGATTTTTTGTGGTTAGTGTGGATCCCAACTTTGTCTCTGTCCATAAAATTGCACAAAAAGTACTATGGCAAAAATCCAGCCGTCTCAACCTTATTCTTGTTGAATAATGCATAATTTTAATGCTTACTGTAAATGATTGATTAATCACCGCAGCGCTTATTTCATTTTCCCTGTTATAGGTGCGACGCTTATTCGAGAGCTGCACTTATTTAATTATGGGTAAAACACTGAACGGAATACCATATAGAGAGAATTAAGTGAGGCGAGTAATTGGTGTGCACAATATTTAGTATAAAAAAATCTACACTTCAAATTGTTATATGAACCTGGTTTAGAACTCACGAGTTAGTCGAGGTTGTATTTCTCAAGTGATATCAAGCACCATAACAAAGGTGGGGCGTTAATTTCTAAATACCCACATTAGCGCCGCGGCGCTTATTTGAGAGTGGCGCTTATTAAATTGTTTTTGGTAAAGGTGCGGCACTTATTCGAGAGTAGAGCTTAATGGAGTAGCAGCGCTTAATTGATCATTTATGGTACTTATTTTCTTTGCAGGTTGTTTAAAGTTAAGATTTGAAAGAGAGAGATACATACCATCCAGACCTCTGACAGTATTTGGTAACTTCAGTTCAGTGCAGCTAGTAGGTACATTACGCTGGGAGACTTGCAACACCTCAACAACGTACTATATAACTGATGAAATTAATAAAGGATGGGTGGAGTTTAACAATACACCAACCTTCTCTGTTCGCCCTGAAGACAGAGACAGAAACAAAAACAGAAACAGGAAAGGATATAACCATTTCTTAGAGGTTGGTATTAACACACAAGTTGATTACCATTACTGAAAGACAACTGAAACACTTGTTGAAGAGGAAAATAGTTTACCGTGTGAAATGCGTCAAATGTCCAAAAGTAACTTTAAAATCAATGTCCACGACACTTTACTCCAAATACAATCAGAAGAAAATGATTATATTGATTTACGTGACTTAATAACAAAAATTTCCAGAAAACTTGGCTTCTTATATTTGCAATGCACATGATTGTAAACTTAATTAAATTGAATTTATTTTTATTTATTTGTTTATTTATTTAACTTTTTTTTTCTTTTTTTTTCCTACTCTTTTTCTCTAGTCTTTCTTGTGATCTATCTGTATATATATTACATACTGCTCGCCTCGACTAGCTAAATCTGCTAACTGCGGGCACTGGATATATTGCTTTCTGTAAAATTTGCCATAATTAATAAACAGTTAAACAGTAAATGGTACATGTATACGTGTACATAAAAAGCTTTCTCCACCTCCAAGGGTAGTCCTCTTTGACCAGTTGACTAAACTGCAGAAAAACAAAGCTGGATAACGTATCAATATATGGTGTGCTTTTTACCATGATAACATAAATGATAAAGAAAAAAAAGGAGGAAGAAGATTTAGGGAGAAAAGATAACATTAAGCAGTCCTAAAATTGGAACAAAATTCTTGTTAACATCGTACTACAATAATTTATTAGGGGCTGGTCATTATTTATGTAGGGGGGGAGAGGGAAAAAAAGAAGGTGGGGTCAAGGCTTTTTCAGATTGGCTGGGGGGGAGGGGCTAAACTTTTTTATTAAGATGTTTAGGGGGTCAGCAGTTTGATCGCAAGGTATATTTTAAGAGGGGTCCATTGGCCAAGATGGGTAAAGCAGTTAAATCGTAGAGCACAAACAATATATGTGAAACAGTGATGCTAAATTGTACAATTTTATCCTAATCCTATTGCTTTTTGTTAATTTAAAGCATCACTATTTTGTACAACTTAGTCATTTGTGTTTGACAGAAATTCTGTTTGCACTCTAACCATCATTTTTATTTCAAATATTGATGAATTATGTTAATATTAATATTTGGTTTGACTGAATTTTCTGTTAACGAAATACTTGGGTCACTTCAGTAGCCCCAAAAAAATATGATGAAACAACAAAATACAAATAAGTAGTCCTTTTACAACTGCAGGAAAATTATTTGAAAAGAATCATATTTTGCACGGTTATTACATTTGTGTTCACCATGCATGAAGGCACAATTTGTAAAAATCCATAACCCTTCCTATGTTAATACACTGATTTTGTAATAGAGTAGATTAGTTCCATTGTTAAGCAAATTAGTAACTAATCATGTTATGATTAGTACGTTTATTTACCAATTAAGTCTTCACTCTTAACAGAGTATAATACATGCATTTTAATAATACTTTGTAGAACATATAAGAGGAGATATGAGGTGGGGGGGTCATCACGTAAATATTGAATAAAGACGGGGGTCACTTGCCATTTAGGGTTAGGGTTAGGGTTAGGGTTATGTTTTAGAGCTGTTCTATGATTTAAGTGGTGTCGTAACACATTATAAACAGAAATTTGGGTAACAAAACTTCCACATGCCTAGTTCTCAACTTTCATTGTGATGTCATGTTTCATAATTTCTTACATTGTAGTCATCATAAAGTCAATTCATGATCTGTTTCTTCCGAGATGTTTATTATTATTATTATTATTATTATTATTATTATTATTATTATTATTATTGTTATTATTATTATTATTACTATTATTATTTATTGTATTTTTTTGTTGTTGCTGTCTTGTTTAATACCTAGTTTGTGTGTTTGTGTGTTCCCAAACTTACATGTATGCTGAACTATTCTTTCTTTTCATCCATTTATTTGATAATTCAGTGGTATGATGAAAAACCAGAGGCAGAGTTATTTGGAAAAATTGTCAAAGTTAACATTCAATGCAAAGGAAGACAAGTTGCTGGTGCAAGCAAGCAAAGAAACCTGTGTATTGTGTTTAAGGTGAATGGCAGCACCCACAGTAACCAATGCCGTAAGTACATTTTATAATCCAAAACAATAGCTGCAGTCAGGGATGTCACTTAGATGTCAAGTTGCCGGGTAAATACAACAAGTAGGTGGGGGATACAACAGCAAGGGATTTCTTTTGGTTCTATTTTCCTATGAAAAATGCCAGGGGACCACGTTCATATAGTAGCTGCGAGAAATCCCTGGCACATGACAGCGCTGGCTGCAGTTGAATATTGTATATAGCTGAACCTCTACAGTAAATTGCAAGGTGCTTCCAACAGGTGGAAATACCTGTCTAGTTGTCATGGAAGT
The DNA here is from genome assembly GCA_964035705.1 of Porites rus. NCBI lineage: Eukaryota > Metazoa > Cnidaria > Anthozoa > Scleractinia > Poritidae > Porites > Porites rus. The sequence continues at coordinate 18,737,297 of OZ038004.1, read as the reverse complement.
CCCAGCTACTCCAGAAAATAATTGAGTGGGAAAGTAAATCCATAATGATTGTATTTGATCTTCAATAAAAGAAATTTTGGTGAAAAAAGGTGCCATCTTTTTTTTTGCTAAAATCTCTCCCTGATCACTCAAAATGCACTGAGATACAGGTGCCCCCAAATTATTTGTTTCCAGGGTACGCCTTCCTACTATATTAGGGGCGGGGTAACCCCGCTTCCAAACTTGCCTCCTCACTGGACTCAGTGTTGCATTAAATAAATTTTGCACCTCTTTATTTAATCTATTGCTATGTACTTAAATTTTTTCTCCTACTGACTGCAACCCTGCTGCACACATCAGCCACTGTCCGGCATCTAGACAGCAACAAAATTTATTGGTTGCCATAATAAGTGGAGTCATAAAAAAGTACCCATGATCAAAAGATTTTTTTAATAAAATCGTATTTTGCACTTTATTGCACATATAACCACTATTTAAACTAAGCTTTTCCCAAGAACTTTAGTACTTAAAAAAATTTTCACATTCTGTAACAACAATAGCCATTATATAATGACTCTTTGTAACAATAAATTACAGTGTAACATGGTGCTTTCCTTCTGCAGGTCTTCCCTCAGCAGGCATGAACAGCACAGCACCGACAGCATCAACAATGGTATGTTTCTCCATTATTATTATAAACTCATTGGTTCTTATCCAGCTAGCCTGTTAAGTGCATCTGCTCGGAAGGGCGAGGCTAATATTGAGCAGACACAAAAATTTTCCCTATAAACATTGGACAAGACAATGCTTCCACAATGACAGTGATTCTATTATTTCCTTTGAGTAACTTGTGGTCACTAAAACGGCAAACACCAAATACATTGTACATGTACAATGTGCTATATATTGATGATAATTAGGCAATCAGCAATATTATTTTGGTCTACAACCTTTAAACCTGCAAATTATTTTATTTTATTTTATTTTCACTGCATAAATTTCGAGGCATCCAACGAGAATATAGCTCAAAACTACTTGAACATAGCATTGTTAAACTTATTTTAGTAATGAAATAATTGTAGATATAGGCATATTTTTATCCCCTAAAAATTTTTTATCTGTTAGGATTTCCTAGCTGAAAGTCTAGTGTTCCGAAAATTATAGGGATTTAAAATTACCTTTTCGAAAATTTCAGCCAGAAAAAATGCTCTCGAGAACTCTAGGTGACCTTTTTAGAGTAAAAATGAAATCCGTTAAAAATGGTATAATTGCCCATTTTAACAGATTTCAGAAATCCTAGGTGAAGCAGGCAAGCAAGAAATTTTTACTACAAATGTTCCGAAAATTCTAGATCTCAAGTCGTCTAGTGAACAGATATTTTCCTAAAAGTGATGTTGAGTGTCCCTCAAATTTGATTTAAAAGTGTCTTAAAACCCAGAGTGACTTTATGTAAATTTGATTATTGTAAATTCCAGACGGTATCAAACAAGACAAGACCTTCCAATGAAACAGCACAAAGATCCATAACTGATGTTGTTACTGTGGCAACAGAACCTGCCACAACTTCATCACTAAATGAGAATAAAAAGTTATACATTAGCAAAACAGTTGCTCTCCCCGTCTGGCTCATTGCTGTTATTGCTGGGGGTGCCGTGATTACCACTCTCGCTGTCACTGCAATTATATGGATTTTGGTCAAAATGAGACAAAGGTAAGACAACTATAACATTTAATTTTATACATCAGATGAAGAATGATCCTAGCAGTTGTGAACACAATTTATGCAACTGCCTAAGAGGCCTGAAGAAAATTCAGGACTTCAACAAGATTTGAATCCATGAACTCGCGATAGAAGGGTAAGGAGCCTGAAAAAAATGAAGTCCTGAATTTTTTTCAGGCTTCTTATGCAATTGCGTAAATCGCGTTCACAACTGCCAGGATCGTTCTTCATTTGATTCCATTTCCACAGTTCTCGTATGATATATTTCATAGACCAAAATGTATACATTTATTACATTCATCATTTTCACGGGGACTTATGAACACCTAATTAACCAGCTCGCAACATCAATGGCTTCATAGCTTAGTTGGTGCGAGCATCGCACAGGTACAGTGTCTTATATCTGAACTTTTCCATGTCTAAAATGTCTTGTATCTGACCTTTTCCATTTTGTATTTTAGTTCTTGGAGAACTGATACCATCGTCGTTTCTAAATAAAATACCCCCCCCCCCCCCCCCCCACACACACACACACACCCTCTCTCAAATAAGCCCCTTGTCTCTATTAGGCCCACCCTCTAATGAGATTGATTGGTTGTACCGTGTGGGAAATTTGATTCAACCAATCAGAAGCACTTCCCAGATCTGGTAGTGACGACACATCATCGGTATGGAATTTCTGCACTCGTTTCTCAGACGTCATTTGTTGGCGGGGAAACCAGTGGTGTCGTTGCCAAATGTCGGCTGTTTTCTCAGGCTATTATGAGAGGTTGTTTGACTGGGAAAATTTGGGTGTTTGGATAAGTGGCCGTTTATGGGAAGTTTGTTCTTTCTTTAGCGTTACTACTAACCAATGCAAATTTTAGCGAAACATAAATTTATTGTTTTAATTTTGCTTTAGGAGTCGCAGGAGACGGAAAAGAAGGTCAAATAAAGGTAAGAATGCAGTGTTACTGTTCATTTTTGGTTGTCTCTTGAGAACGGTAGTATATTGTGCCTCGCTGTTATTTTCTTTTTTAGTCCGGGCTTCTGTAGTTGCTTTATGGCACTTTCACACAGGTTGATGTGATTCTGTTGGCCATTTTTTAAGCGTTTGTTGATGCATGCGGAAACTGAGGGGTTGTTTTGATGGCGAATTTACGCTGCAAAATTCTTTTTCCAGCGATTTAATACAGGAGAGGTACAAAAAGGCTATGGTTGGACGTCCTAGGGAGTATTTTGTGTATTCGCTATCCGCCCTCCTCCCCCCCCCCCCCCCCCCCCCGCAAAACATTTGACATAAGTATTGTCTTCAATTTATCCTGGGACAACTGCAATACCCAGGAGAAATGAAAAACAAAAGTTATGCAAAACTTTTTGGGGGGGTGGGGAGGGGGGGTCACCGAGGTGTATTATTGGAGATGTGCAAATGGCGAATGGGTAATGGCACGAAGTAATTACAGTAGCACAGTCATTACGTAGTGACCTAAAACAGCAGTATCCTAGCTCGTGACATACAGGGGCGGGTCTAGGGGGAGGGTGCAGGGGGTGCGCACCCCCCCCCCCCCCCCCGAGATGACCTGCGGTTTTCTGATACAACTGGTATTCTGCCAAAAAAAAAAAACTATGTGGTTTATTGGTGTTGTAGTAGAGCAAGAGACCAGTGCACCCCCTCCTAAAAAAAATCCTGGATCCGCCCCTGACATAGCACCTTTAAACCAACCATTTTCTCTTTTTATCTTCCACCAGAAAATCCGTTATACAATAACGATGACGATACGGTTATCACTTTTACTACCTCAGGCGTTGCGTCGGGAGGTAGTGAAGGAGGGCATGCCAGGGCGGGAAGCCCCTGTCGAAAAGGTTACGCAGTTCTGAAGCCTGGACCACAGAGGTGTAAGTCTGACTATCAAAGGCTTCTGAAACCCGGTGAAGGTAGGATAAGTTACAGGGTATTTTCTAGACTGTGTGTTTGTATACAGACAGCAATACCGTAAACTGCCGCTTATAATTCCCCTCAGTTCTGTTAGTTACAGGCCATCTACCTGTGAACGAACAAAAATCCGATTGTGAGCTGCCTGGATATGACCCCCTCCAAATGCATGAATATGAATTCCATAAAAAATCTCATTGATAACAGAAGTCTGTGAAAACTGCATACCAAATAAATAGTACGATGTGAAAGTACTGCTGAAGAGATTTCATTTGAATGGCAACATTATAGGGTTTCAACCACAGATTCCAAAGTTAGAACTACACACTAAATCAATAGTACCATGTGAAAGCACCGTTGAAAAGGTTTCACTTGATTGATTACATCAGAGGGTTTCATATACAGACTCAAAAGTTGGAACTAAATATTAAACAAATAGAACCATGTGAAAGTATTGCTGAAGAGGTTTCATTTGAGCTGTCACACCATGACGTTTCTTCCACAGACTCAAAAGTTAAAACAGGGGCACCCAACGACAATTTTTGGAAATTATCTGTTCGGAAGACGATTTGAGATCTAGAATTTTTGGAACATTTGTTGTTAAATTTCTTGCTTCCCTGCCTCTCCTAGGATTTTCGACCCCCCCCCCCCCCCCCCCCCCCAAAAAAAAAGGTATAATTTCTCATTTTTAACGGATTTTTACCCTAAAAAGGTCACCTAGAATTTTCGGGAGCCTTTTTTTTCTGGCTGAAATTTTCGAAAAGGTAAGTTTTGATCTCTATAATTTTCGGATCACTAGACTTTCAGCTAGGAAATCCGAACAGATGAATAATTTTTAGGGGATAAAAATACACCTATAGCTACCGTTTAATTACTAAAATACGTTCAACAATGCTATGTTTAAGTGGTTTTGAACTATATTCTCGTTGGGTACCCCTGTTAAAAGTACCTTACCAGATTTTTTTTGTTTGTGTTTGTTTAGATGTCGCAGGATATTTAGTCCCAATGGAGCAACGATCCTCTGTTCTTCCATCGACACCTGTAGAAACAGTGCCTTCATCTACGGAAGATACAGCAATATACAGCGAAGCCAATAGTCCACCGCCCCAAGACAAAGTCAAAAGTAAAGATTATGACTACGCTAAACAAGATGATGTCTGCGTGCTTCGGTCGAGCTTAGAGAATTTGGATGAAAATAAGACAAACGAAAGAGAGACAGGTTATGCTCACAGTAGAGAACACAGTAATAGTAACGAGACTGACCCCCCGTCGCCTTTTTATGCTGTGGTTGAAGTGGCGGACTCAGGAGGATTGCCCGCTGATGAGGCGACCTCGTCAGAAAATGAACTGGATACTGATTCTGTACCAGAGTATATGGAAGTTTTACCTGATGAAGATTCAGAGAGTGGAAATCCTTTGACAAAGGGAAATTGTGTGGCATAATATGGCTGATGAGACCTTATTTGTCATCCTGGGATATTGATTACAACGACGATGACCTTGACAATGACCTTGACAATGACTTTGATGATGATGATCGTGATGATGATAGTGATGATGATGATGATGATGATGATGATGATGATGATGATGATGATGATGATGATGATGAAGGCGATGATCAGTCATGACGATGATGACGATGAAGTTTACGTTGACAATAACTATAATGATAATGGTGATGACGACAATGAAGCGGCTCGCACCGTCTTAAAAAGTCCTTGAATTTTATGGAGAGTCCTTGAAAAGTCCGTAGATTCCATTTTTCCTTCAAGTCCTTGAAAATTCCTTGAATTTTCTTCAACTTTTTTTTAAATACTTTTTAGTTTTCAAAGACAGAATATAAGTCATAGCCTAGAGACGTTAATGGTGATTTATGTAAAGTGTTATTTGTTTACATATGAATCAACTATCAATTTAAGACAAGTGAACTGAAAAATGTAAAGAAGTTGATGGAGCCAGCATTTCTAGCGTTAATGTCATGTTAGAATGGACAGGGAATGTAATGTACCTTTTTGTACAATCTGTGAAATTACATTCCTGGTAGGTGGTCCTTGAAAATCGAATCTGGTCCTTTGAAAAGCCCTCGAAAAGTCTTTGAAAAATAGTTTCAATTTTTTGTATGAACCCTGGGTGGCGATAATGATGATGACGACTACGATGACGTTTACGTTGACTTTGAGGATGATGATGAGGATGGCGTTAATTATGATACTAAGAATAATTAATATTGTTAGGTTAAAACTAAGAAGTTCAAAGCTTAGCTAAGGAAAAGGCTGTGCAATTTTAAAGATTTCTATTTTATATTTACGCAACAAGGATTTCGGCGCTGTTTCGCAGACGGAGTTTGCCAGAGTTAAGTTTCGTGTGTGGCGCAGGCTACAAAATGTAATATATTTTATAAAATATAATTAACAATAATTTCTTTTGCATATGGAGAAACCCTGAGAAAACAGCCGACATTTGGGGACGCTACTACTGTTTTCCCCGCCAAATGACGTCTGAGAAACGTCGTGCCGTGTGGGAAATTTGATTCAACCAATCCGAAGCACTACCCAGATCTAGGTAGTGACCCGTCATCAGTATGGAATTTGTACGCTCGTTTCTCAGACGTCCTTTGGCGAGGAAACCCGTGTTAGCGTCGCCAAATAACAAATTTATTTGACTTCCGAAGATTTTAAAAGTTGTAAAAAGATTTAAGTATATGTATGCCTTCTAAACAAAGAGGAAAACAGAGAAAATTGACCTACAGCTTAAGAACATCGATTTCTACTTTTTATGCAACAAAGACTGGCGATATAAAAGATTCTAACTCAAGGATTATAGTAATATTAATACCTGTACTCAAATAGGAATAAAAACATTATAGTGAAAGCTGGTTTTCAGAAATGATATATAGCCATAATAATCCAAAATCTGTTTTTGTTTTGTGAACCACCAAAGACGTAGGTTTGTAACCTTGGTAAAAAGCTCCCTCTGCTTCCTCACGTCTCTTGATGAAATTATTCCTAGAAGAGACAATGTTTTCCTTTGTTTAAGTTTCATCAACCCCTGAAAAAGGTTTGTCTCCTAAACCAAAATTTTGAAACGTCTTTTTTGTTTCATTATTTTTAGCCTGCGTAGCAGGCGCTTAGAAATAGTGGGCGAAAGAGAGAACGAGCGCGCGCGAGGGAGACACGCGTATCTCCTTCTCGCGCGCTCGTTTTTTCTTGTGCCCACTACTTTCAAGCGCAGGCTACATTATTTTATTTACTTTATATTTTTCTTTCAAACTGTTTATACACTGATTCTGACCACAGTTGTTCAAAGGTGGATAGCACGGATCATTTTACGTCTCTGGTAAACTGCCCACCCACCCCTTCCCAAAGCCAAAATCAGTTCTTACTTTTTACTTAAGGCAAAACGTTGGCTTGGGAGGGGGTAGGCGGGCAGTTTTCCAGAAACGTACATCCAATGAATACACTCTATCGAGTGGATAACGCAATTGGTTTCCCTAACACTTGTCTAGAGTGGTTTTCGTTTGAGTGTCGTAAAACCAAAACCAAAGTAATTACTCTGGCCAATCACATAGGACACAGACAATACATTGAACCAATCAAAACTCGAAGTAATTACATGTGGCTGACGCAAAGCGCGGGAAAATGCATGCGAGCGCGTCACAATTGGCTTTGGTTTTACTTCTGATTGGATGAAAAGGTGGCGCGAATCTTTTAAGCCAATCGCATCGCGTAGAAAGTGCAAAACCAATTACTTTTCGACACTCAAATGAAAACTCTAATGGATAGTGATTTATTTAAATTCGTTTGCGGTTTAAAATAGTCTCTAGCAATGGCGGATTCAGACCTTCAGATAAGAGAAGGGGCGCCTGGTCATTCAAACCCTGAGGTTGAGGGGGGGGGGGGGGGGGGGGTCCGGTCTCAAAATAAATCATTGTTTTTTCCTTCCATCGGGCCTCAGCAGACGTATTTCCGGGCTCTTCGCAGGTTACACTTGCCTTCGCTCGCCTTGAAAACGCGAAAAAATAACGCCTGCTGTGTAGGCTATCACTCCTGGGCCGAGGTTAAAGTTGAAATTTATGAAAAAAAATGCCCAAAGGCAAGAAGAGAAGGCCTTGTCAGTTAAAAACGGAATGAAGAGACTGTGCGGATTAGCTAACAGTTGTGTTTGTTGAATCAATGCCTTCACTTTTGAGACTTCTCATATTGATAATAAAAATTGAAAAGCCCTGGGTACAGTTTTATCGTTGAGCTGCATTTTTTTAATAAAAAGGGCATAATCCTGAAAAAGAGAAATCAGATCAGCAAGTGTTTTTCGTTCACGAGAGAAAATTTCACGACTTTGTCAGTTTTTCTTTTACGTTTTCTGTTCTCGCCGAATTTAGAGCGCTCACCATTTGTACGGAAATTTCGGTGAAAAATTTCCGTCAAATGTTGCTGGTATTTTGTTTTTGTCAGCGAAAACAGGAACGGGATTGAGTTGCACCATTTACAAAATACCGATAAATTTTTCGCTTTCTCTCGACCTGAAGCCTGCCACTGGTAATCCAAACAAGTGGTACAGACAATTTCGGTCGTTTCGGAAAAACGGGAAAAAGGTAATAACTCGAAAGATATTACTTTTTTCCGGAAACTTTCCATCGGAAAGAACTGTTCCATTGGAATTCTCCCCAGAATTTCTGGGTTTTCCATGCAAATGGTAAGCGCTCTTAATAACCGTTTTTTTCTGCCTCACAAATGGTTCACTTGCACAAGATCTTTTCAAAGAATTTGTTTCAAATGTTAATTAACCTTACAAGTCCCAGGTGCCCCGAGGTGTATGTGGTAAACAACCCTTGTTCTTGCTACATAGACACGTGCAGTTCGGAAATCCAATCAGAAAATATTATTCAAATCAGAACGTTGCTCCGCGCCACATTCAAAACTTGATACCTTCGAGAAAGCTGACGAAAGCTGTTCACGAAAGAGAAACAAGACGCTTGCACATAAACTGGCAATGAGTCCTTCTTAGCTTCACTTCAAGAAAGCTGACTTTGGAAAACTTCTGGGATGTTAAAACCAGCGCCTGAGGTAAATTACTTGTTAAAGTTATCGTCAATTCGGTTCACATTTGTATTCCGTCAAGTCCAACTTCAAATTAAGTTATGTCGTTGTCGAATGTTCTTGTTTTGAAGTTAATTTATTTGTTCTCAGATGAAAAAAGCAAGTAGAAATGTCAGCAAATGCTCAAGCAAATTTAGTCCATGATTTTGAAAGCCTTTCGTAGTACAAGGCCTTACACGTGGCTGTTACTAAAATACATGCAAAACTTAGTGGAGACCTCAATTTCTAGATAAAGGACCTGGCAATTACGTCTTTCTTTTGTACCAAAGCTTATTTTGGTTACTAAGAAAGTAATTTGCAGAAACGACAAATTTCATTTAATTTTTTCTCGGTTTACAACCTTAACAGCGAGATTTTGACGGAGTTAATATGACAAATTAAGCCTCCAATCCATGCCACCCATATAAGAGCGTCATGCGCGACCTCTTGCGGGAAATCTCGCATAAATAGATTACGGTCGAGCCTGTATAGCTACTATAATATTGAACATTGCAATTTTCGATACTTATTATGAATGGAAAAGATTCGTCACCAGAGAGGGCATTCATATGATATAACTAAACATCAAGAAACCTCTCGCGTGAACTCTCGCGTGAATAGATTGCGATAGGGCCTGTATAGTTACTATGATGTTAAACATTGCAAATTAATGACGCTTAGTAGAATAAAGATGTTTGGGAAAGTTCCTTATCAGAGCCACAACCTCATATGATATAACTACATCACGTGCGACCCCTCGGGTGACCTCCCGCTAAAATAGATTGCGTCGGAGTCTGTATGGTTACTAAGATGTTTACTTCGGAGGGGGGAATTAAAAGAGTCGCAGCCAAAGTCACTAGAGCCCTGAATATGTTTGATTTCGTTTTTGCAAACTTTTTTCGGTTTAAATCTTCTGGCTTTTCAAAGTTGCAACTTTTTCTTTTTACGTAGCTGACGCTTAATTGACTCATTTCACAACTAACAACTCAGCTTGTTATCTTTTCAATTTCCAGCCGTTAGACCAGACCTTCCTCAGGCGCGTCTCAAGATAAGACCATGAAACCAGTCCATCAGACCACCGTACCAGACGATCAGATCAGAAATCAGACCACCACAGCCTAATACCACAACAGACCATCGTCAGACCCGACCACTAAATCCGACCATCAGAACAGACCACCGCTGTCAAATCAGACCATCAGATAAGATCAGATCACCCCACCAGACCACAGACCAGCATCCCCCAAACAGAACAGCATACCCAGCCTCTTGAAATGGTACAGGTCAGGTGCATTCCTTATGGGTTGGGTCAAGGGGGGTATATAGAGCTCTGGATGAACCTTGCAAAGCATACTTTCCACACACGTTCGGCCTCAAGTTTCCGGAATTTTTTTCGGCTTAACTTAACTGTAGTTAGATTAGCTAGCGGGTTCCCTGGGCTGGTAAGGGCCTCCCCTTCCCTTTTTCATAAGATGGGTTCCTTTGCAGGTGTTCGGTCAGCAGTAAGTTCGGCTTTTAGGAATAAGTTCGGTTTTTTGGATTCGGCTTCGATTCTAGGAAACGGTTCGGCTCCGTCTTTTTGCGCCTTTTCCAGATGGACTTCGCCACCGCCGCCTTTGTCGTCGTCGTCGTCTTCACTTCCGGCTCCCGCTTAGTTGCGCCAAATTTGAATTGAACTATCACACTTCACTTGATAGTCTATGCGCTGCTCAAGTGAAGCTTTAATCCGCAAGGTTCAACCAGACTGATTATTCTAAGACATAACTTAGTAAACTAGAGACGTCAGATCATTCAGCTACAGTGAGAGGACCTCATTTGGTCACTGCTTACAAGCTTAGTGGTCTCTCTGGTTACAGGTAGATAGTTAGAATAGCCCCGCAAATTCGGGTCTGCTCCTACCAATTTGGTTTTTATTTTGATGTTAAACAGTAAAAGTGTGAAGTGAAATTTTTTCATGCGCATTTGCAGACCTCGAACTTGTGATGGTAGATCATTTAACAGCTTTAGTCGAACAACAAAGGTAATCTGCCACCAGGCGTTTCTTCCCGCGAAGAGTTAACACCTTGTTGCAGGTTACTAGGGCAACATGGGACAACCCACACACCACAAGCTAGATCGTTTACAAATCGTACGCGTAGGAAGCCTTCGAGACCAATCTACGACGCAGTTTCATCGTTGGAGGAACACGAAGAAGCCGACAAGCTAACTTTAAGTTTATTAGCCTGCGAAGTAATCACAAGAATGCTATTGAATTTGGACCGAATATTTCGGGGACACACATGTGGAGGCCCACCATACCTTCATATGCTTGCCCCTGAATTGCATTCAAGTGAAAACCTCGCTGGTTATAGATAGTATTTTCCGATCATTAAGTAGCAGGAGAGGATACTTTGGCTTAGCATTGTTGACACTAAGACGATCTGATTTGTCTTCCTGTTAATTTTGCCTGGCTGGAGGGTTTTCTTCTTAGGAAGTCCTGCATTGCACTATGTAGGCACAGATCGTCTACAAATGGTAGGCGTACGTAGTCTTCACGTCGACCGTTCGTGGCTATTGGTTTCTTCGTCCTCCCGACGTCGTCAGCATTTTCTACCTCCGACAGCTCTTGAAGTACGTCATGACTGGGACCAAATCCTATCCAGCACATTGTTCCTTCAACGTTTTTCTGAATCTTGTAACAAAATATTTGAAATGTCAATAAAATCTATTTCATTATATTGTTCGATATTGTATTGTGCGTCCAGCGCTAAATCAAGGGAAGAGGCCGGCCGAAGATTGAAGAACAAAGAACTTTGAGAGCCATAGAAAGATAGTCCACTAGCCCAGTTAATTAAGTAGGTCAGATACCTTCCTTTGCAGCCATGAACGGAGAACAAGAATCACGTCCGATCAAACCGGACAATGATGATGATGATGATGGATGATGGATGATGATTGTTTACACTAAGACGTCATTCTGCTTCTATGAAAACAGAAGCAGACGACATCATAGTGTAAACGACGTCATGATTAGGAAAGCAAGGTAAAGCCAGAGGAGACAGCATAGAGTAATAAATTTAATTGCTGTCTTGACTAACGTTGAGATTTCCATACTTTAAGGCGCCATATTTCCCCCACCCTTCCATATGAGAATGAATTCGAAAAGTTTCTAAGCGAATCATAACAATTGTTTCTTAAAATTAAGCAGTCTGACAAGGAAACTTTGAAGGCTTTTCTGGCAGAAGAATACTGTTTCCTCTTATCTTAGATCCCATTTTCGGCAGTTGCTGTTCTTGTTGTTGCATAGCACAACGCTAGTTGAGACAGCTACTAATATTTAATAATTCTAATTTTAATTGGCTGGCCGGACGTCATCTTTAGAGCAACTCCAAGTCATGTACAACAACAACAACAACAACGTCATGGACTATACCTATCTACGTCTTGGTCTATTTGGATTGTTGGTCCCAGTATCCTTGGTCCTTTGTTGGAGGAACATGACGACAGAGTACAGCAGCCCATATAAGGTAGAGCTGATTGATGTTGGTACAGAGTTTGTACAAAGCAGACTCGCTTGGTCTGCAATACCGTACGGCAAATTGAATTTCCGCGGCACCGTTATTCTTGTAAGAAGGTTCGTAGCTAATGCAAACCTTGCGCCACATCAATCAGCCCAAGTAATAATTCAGTGTGGCACAAGGTACGTGGATTTTTTTTCTTTAGTTAGGCGATTAGATTTTCGGTTCGGTCCATTCGGCTTTTTTCCGGTCTTCGATTCGGCTTTCGATCTCATTCCGGATTCGACTTCGAAAAATGTGAAGGCTTGGTATCGACGATCTCTAATAGCAAGCCGCCAAATATCCCTGCGTACCGTCCGGGGGACCCTGGTGTGTTTCATTCGAGGTGTCAAGATTTATGGACACATGTCACACTCCTCGGTCTAGCGAACCCGGACGCCAAATTCTTGTAGGAGCGCCTCCCATATATCACTTAATTTCTGTAAACGGCAAACTCAATTCAATAAAAACACTTCATCTAATGCGTTGTCTGTGTGATTTTTTTAAAAACTTAATTATAGAGTACTTAATTATAAGTACTAATGATGATTTGATTTGCAGGTAATTTATACAATATTTGTTGTAATAAGGCCAAAGAAAATAAAACAAAAACAAACACTGAGTTGTCAGGTGTGGTGTCTTTTAAACAGTTGCGCGCATTGTCTGACATTGTGTCACATCAGTTTTACAGCAAACACACAAATAACTAACTTTTTCATTTCAGGTTCTAGTACGTCGAATAACATTATTTTTCATTTTTTGGACTCTGCCTCCATTTTTTTGTTCTTGAGTGAATGGAAACACATCTTTCTGGGCGCGCCCTCTCAAGATCGCACAAGCTTTTTTCCCTATCCTTGGACTACTTTTTTGGATGCGTTCTTGAAGAAACGCATGGCAACACCAACTTGGAAGTCGAAAGGGAGTGCTGAATGCAGGGTTAAAATTAATTTGTAATTGAGTTGTACGTAATTAAAAAGCTGATGAAAAATAAAGTTTTAAAACAAGAGAAATTCATCAGCTTGTTTTTTCGCCTTCACACCAGTACTAAATAATTTAAATAAGTTAGATGTTTGTTGTAACGTAGTTTCTTTTCTTCAATAAACAATAAATGTTTGACCAACACAATGTCGTTTCATCAGTGCATTTTTTTATGTTAAAGTGATCATAAGTAATTTAACAGGTTTTATTTCAGGAACTTCGGCCGTAATCTTTTTACACGTTTTTTTCGCTCGAACACCGCCGCCTCGAAGACGTCTTTTTGGGCGCGCCCTCTCAAGACTGAGCACGCCAAACTGATCATTTGACGTATGCTCTCAAGAAGCTCGTTTTGGAAGTACTTCTGGCTGCGTTCCTGAAGAAACGCATGGCGACACTGGTAACGACTGAAAAACGACTCCAAGTTCAAAAGGTAACACAGATATTTGCTTCTTTTTTCAGTTGTTTTAACTGTTAGATGATCTTTTTGTGTTTCAGATTTAGTGCGTCGGTGAAGTGAGCTTTTTTTCCAGCGCCTAAGAGGTAAGGAAAATGAAACGGACTGTGATGAGAACATTAAATTTGATTCTGCTGATACAAGCACTTATCATCAGAAGATTTTAAAATTTATTCACTAATTCAGACTTTTAGTGGGATTCAAACCCACGATCTTTGTTTACTTGCTGGCAATCATAATCCACCAAAGAGTACATTTTTCAAGTCGTAGGATTCCAAATGATGCACTGAATATCTGTTTGATGATACCTGACAGAAAATGATTGGATGTCAGCAGTCAATTCCAAGGCCTTTTAAAGGAAATGGAGTCTGCAATCGGTTTTCCAACTGCACAACAAGGCCAGTGAATTGATATTACTTACTTTGTTTTTTTAAGAAGTATTTCATTTAGATCAGAGAAATACAGCCGTGTTGCAGCAGTCTTGAACTCCATCAGCAGTGATCTGCAACTAGTAAGTACCAGTATAATTATAGGAAAGTCTCCGTTTTCGAGAGGAAACTTTCTAATCCAAAGGGTGCGCAGTTTTGATCAAGGAAAGAGCTTTTAAGTCATTTGTGCTCGTTGTGCTCATTTGTTTCAGTGGCTTCTTTTCAAGTGGGATTCCAACCCGTGAACATTGCTTCATTAGTAAGCAAATTAATATGAAATATAACTGGTATTCAAACGCCAGGAGGTCTTAACCTCGTCCCCAGGGCGAGGTGTGTAAAGGAAGCTGTATAGTTTGAAGTTGATTATCAGTTGTCACAATACAACGTTATCTTTGATAATCTGTTTGAAAAGCTTTTTATTTAGGTTTGTGCAATTCCAGTGCTTATTTCCAACACGCAGACGGTCGTTACGTAACGTTAACCGGCGCAGTGACGTAGTGGTATTAACACGTGACCCTTCCTACAAGATCCAAGGTATGTATCCTAAAGCTAGGTTAAAAAAGGTTCACCCAAAATATTCTAAAACGACCGAAAAAGCCTTTGATCATTACTTTTAGCCATAACCTTAATCCCAATGATCATTCTACTGAGATGTACGAAGATGACTGTCGTGTTACGTTTTTATGAAATGCAAATTCAAGAAGTCAAGTGCGAAAGGGCGGTAAGGGTACCATCTAGACCGAATCGAAACATACAAGCAAGAGCGACGTCCAGGGATTAAAAGGGATTAATATCAGCATTCACTTGTAATAATCAAGGGGAAATTGTTGTTTGAATTCTAAACCATGTTTTTGAAAAAACCTTATATTCAGGTCCGAAAATTCCCTGATGACAGCGACCAGATTGTGTAAGCCGGAAGTCTTGCCTAGCAGACCAAAGGTAAGTGCTGCAAAATTTTCAACACATTAAAAAACTGACCAGGAAAGAAATTGTTAACAACAACAACAACAAGAACAAAACATGGCCCTCGCCCAAGCTGTGGACCTAGAGGGCCCTTTCTAAAAGTTGTACATAAAGAGGCCCTTTCTGGAAGAAAAATCTGCAGCGTTCTTTATAACAGTTAATGATGGCAAGAGTAGTAATTCATCCAAATGCAGTTTCCTTATAGTTGAAGTTTCCTTTTCGATCTACAAATGTATTGCATATTAGAACGCATCCTCTCCTTCAGTGGACTTCTAATCCATGAAGGTTGCTGGATTTACAGGTGTTAGTGGGATTCAAACCCACGGCTACTAAGAGGAGCGCAAAATGTTATAGATTTTCAGTTGTCAAAAGCTAAATTTCTTGTTCTTGAGATGTATTTCATTTAGATCCTAAGAGACTCCAGACGTCACATCCTGTCTGGCCTGCGGTCAAGAAGTCCTACCTAGCAGTGACTTGTGAACGATATCAGGGAAGCTGCATAACTTGACAGAGGCAAGTACCAGGATAGAAAAATATCTATTACTCAACTTTCAACGAACAGTTTGTAAAAATTTGGCTTACAAAGAATTACGCTTGGATGTAAACTGTGAGCGCAGAAATTCTAAACGTTTTCATTCGAATCAAATGGACCAAGTATTCGCTAAAAATGCAAAAATCGGGGAGATACATATTGTAAATGGAAAAGAGTGGCAATGATCGTCACCAGAGCCCTGAATCTTGGTTGGGGTTTTTGCAAAAATGTTCGGTTCAAAGTGCATTTAAAAGATGCAAATGCATTTTAAAAGTAAAGTATTTTCACATATTTATTAGTAGTTTTTCCTTACCTATGTAGATCTTTGAAGCTAACCCTTTTAAGCCCTGAGAGCGATAGCATCAAATTTCTCCTTGTAATAGCAATGCTTTGAAAAACAGAGTGGTCATGGGAATTACGGACATGATCAGAGGGGATGAATTTGCTTGATATTTAATGAACGTCTCTTCACTACTTCTGTAGAAAATGAATAGGGGCAACAAATGAGAATTCAAATTTTGATCTTGGGGTTTATTACCCCTTTAAGCCCTATCAGTGTTCAGCATCAAATTTCTCCTTGTAATATCAATGCTTTGTAAAACAGAGTGGTCATGAGAATCATGAACATGATCAGACGGGATGAATTTGCTTGATATTTAATCAACCTCTCCCCACTACCTCTGTAGGAAATGAATAGGGAAAGCAAATGAGAATTCAAATTTTGATCTTATGGTTTAAAGGGTTAATTGAGCAATTGCACTAATAGTATCTCGCTTTTTTTTTTCAATTTCAGATCTCAGACCAGCCCTACAGGCAGACCTGCAGACTAAACCATCAAACTATTCCGTCAAATCTGACCCCAGCTCAGACCACCACAGCTGAATATCACAACAGACCATCGTCAGACCCACCAAATCAGACCATCAGAACAGACCACCACCGTCAAACCAGACAACCAGATCAGATCAGATCACCCCACCAGACCACAGACCACAATCTCAGCTTCCAAGCAGCACAGCATAATCAACATTCTGAAATGGTACAGGTCAGGTGCATTCATTATGGGTTGGGTCAAGGGGGGTATATAGAGCTCTGGATGAACCTTGCAAAGCATACTTTCCACACACGTTCGGCCTCAAGTTTCCGGAATTTTTTTCGGCTTAACTTAACTGTAGTTAGATTAGCTAGCGGGTTCCCTGGGTTGGTAAGGGCCTCCCCTTCCCTTTTTCATAAGTTGGGTTCCTTTGCAGGTGTTCGGTCAGCAGTAAGTTCGGCTTTTAGGAATAGGTTCGGTTTTTTGGATTCGGCTTCGTCTTTTTGCGCTTTTTCCAGATGGACTACCGCCGCCTTTGTCGTCGTCGTCTTCGTCGTCGTCTTCACTTCCGGCTCCCGCTTAGTTGCGCCAAATTTGAATTGATCTATCACACTTCACTTGATAGTCTATGCGCTGCTCAAGTGAAGCTTTAATCCGCAAGGTTCAACCAGACTGTAATTATTCTAGGACATAACTTAGTGAACTAGAGACTTCAGATCATTCAGCTACAGTGAGAGGACCTCATTTGGTCACTGCTTACAAGCTTAGTGGTCTCTCTGGTTACAGGTAGATAGTTAGAATAGTCGCACAAATTCGGGTCTGCTCCTACAAATCTGGTTTTGTTGTTTAAACAGTACGTGTGTGAAGTGAAATTTTTCATTTATGCGCATTTGCAGACTTAGAACTTGTGATGGTAGATCAGTTAACAGGTTTAGTCGCACAACAAAGGTAATCTGCGACCAGGCGTTTCTTCACGCCAAGACTGTGTCAACACCTTGTTGCAGGTTGCCAGGGCATTATGGGACAATCCACACACCACAGGCTAGATCGTTTACAAATCGTAAGCGTAGGAAGTCTTCGAGACCAATCTACGACGCAGTCTCATCGCA
Source organism: Porites rus (assembly GCA_964035705.1). Lineage (NCBI taxonomy): Eukaryota > Metazoa > Cnidaria > Anthozoa > Scleractinia > Poritidae > Porites > Porites rus. The sequence goes on along the minus strand of OZ038004.1, from coordinate 18,719,794 downwards.
AGAGGAGCAAGAACAAGCCGATTAGCCAATTTTAAAGACCTGCGAAGTAATCACAAGAATGCTATAAGGCGGAATATTTCGGAGACACACATGTGGAGGCCCACCATACCTTGATATGCGTGCCCCTGAATTGCATTCAGGTGAAAACCTCGCTGGTTATAGATAGTCCTTCAGTAATTAAGTAGCAGGGGAGGATACTCTAGTTATGGCATCGTTGACACTAAGACGATCTGATTTGTCTTCCTGTTAATTTTGCCTGGCTGGAGTGTTTTCTTCTTAGGAAGTCCTGCATTGCACTATGCAGGCACAGATCGTCTACAAATGGTAGGCGTACGTAGTCTTCACGTCGACCGTTCGTGGTTATTGGTTTCTTCGTACTCCAGAGGTTTTCAACATTTTTCTACCTCCAAAATCTCTTGAAGTACGTCATGACTGGGACCAAATCCTATGCAGCCCATTGTTTCTTCAACGTTTTTCTGAATCTTGTAACAAAATATTTGAAATGTGAATAAAATCTATTTTATTATATTGTTTGATATTGTGTTGTGCGTCCAGCGCTAAATCAAGGGAAGAGACCGGCCGAAGAAAGAAGAACAAAGAACTTTGAGAACCATAGAAAGATAGTCCACTAGCCCAGTTAATTAAGTAGGTCAGATACCTTCCTTTGCAGCCATGAACGGAGAACAAGAATCACGTCGGACCAAACCGGACAATAATGATGATGATGATGATGATGATGATGGTGATGATGATGATCGTTTATACTAAGACGTGATTCTGTTTCTATGGAAATAGAAGCCGATGACATCGTAGTGTAAACGACTTCATCATTAGGAAGGCAAGGTTTAGCCAGAGGAGAAAGCATAGAGTGATAACTTTTAAGTGCTGTCTTGACTAACGTTGAATTTCCATAACTAAGACCCTACATTTCCCCTCTCCTTCCCTGTGGGAACGAATTTGAAAAATTTGAAACGAATCAAAAAAGCTTTTCTTGAAATTAGGAAATGGGAAAGGCAATTTCAAAAACTGCTTCGCACAGAAGTGAAATTTCATCGTATCTCGGTTCCAATGTTCGGCAATTGTTGGTCTTGTCGCATAGTACAATGTTAGTTGAGACAGCAAATATATTTTATTAATAATCTTAATTTTAATTGGCTGGTCGGACTTCATCTTTGGAGCAACTCTAAGTCATCTACAACAACAACAACGTCAACAACAACAACAACAACTTCATGGACTATACCTATCAACGCCTTGGTCTATTGGATTGTTGGTCCCAGTATCCTTGGTCCTTTGTTGGAGGAACATGACGACAGAGTACAGCAGCCCATATAAGGTAGGGCTGATTGATGTTGGTGCAAAGTTTGCACAAAGCAAACTCGATTGGTCTGGAATAGTGTACGGCAAATTGAATTTCAGCGGCACCGTTGCTCTTGTAGAAAGGTCCGTAGTTCGCAGCTAACGCAAACATTGCACCACACCAATCAGCCCAAGTAATAATTCAGTGTGGCAAAAAGGTACGTAGAATTTTTTTCTTTGTGAGACGATTAGATTTTCGGTTCGGTCCATTCTGCTTTTTCGGTTTTCGATTCGACAATCGATCTCATTCCGGATTCGGCGAAAAAAAAAAGTGAAGGCTTGGTATCGACGATGTTCTGATAGCAAGCCGCCAAATATCCCTGCGTACCGTCCGGGGGACCCTGGCGTGTTTCATTCGAGGTGTCAGTGTTTAAGGACACATGTCACACTCCTCGGTCTAGCGAACCCAGACGCCAAATTCTTTTAGGAGCGCATCCCATCTATATAGCACTTAATTTCTGTAAGCGGCTAACTCAATTCAATAAAAACACTTAACCTAATGCGTTGTCTGTGTGATTTTTTTCTCTAATTAACGTTTAGTTTATAGAGTAATAACTTATAAGTACTAATGACGATTTGATTTGCAGGTATCTTAAAAAATGCTTGTTGTAATGGCCTTAATAAAAATAAAACAAACAAAAAAAACGCTGAGATGTTAGTGTGATATCTTTAAACACAACCACGCGCATTTACATTAAGTTTCGTATCAGTGTGTTCTACTGTAAAAACACAAATAACCAGTTCTTCATTTCAGGTACTAGTACGTCGAAAATCATATATTTTTCCGTTTTTCGACTCTACCTCTACTTTTTTCTTGATGGTTAATGGATCCGTTTTGGGGGCGCGCCCTCGCAAGATTGGACATGGCTTTTCTTTCTACCTTTGTACTACTTTCTGGATGCGTTCTTGAAGAAACGCATGGCACTCGCAAGATTGGACATGGCTTTTTTCCCTACCTTTGTACTACTTTCTGGATGCGTTCTTGAAGAAACGCATGGCACTAACAACTTGGCAGTCGGAAGTGAAGCCGTATTGAATGCAAAGCATAAACTTTTATATTAGGGTTACTGTAATTCAAAGCTGATGAAAAATAAAGTTTAACGAACAAAAGAAAAACTCATCAGCTTGTTTTTATTCTTTAAACCAGCACTATTTAACCTAAATAAGTTTTATTGTGTTGTAACTAAGAGTTTCATTCCGCATAATAAACAATAAAGGTTGATCAAGACAAAACCTCTTCAACAGTGCATTTTTTCTTTAAAGCTATAAAAATTTAAGTAATTTAACAAGTTTTATTTCAGGAACTTCGGACGTCATCTTTTTAAACCTTTTTTTCGCTCGAACACGTGATCGCCGCCATGAAGACGTCTTTTTGGGCGCGCCCTCTCAAGACCGAGCTCGCCAAACTAATCGTTTACGGCGTATGCTCACAAGAAGCTTGTTTTTGGAAGTACTTCTTGCTGCGTTCCTGAAGAAACGCATGGCGACACTGGTTACGACTAAAAACGACTCCAAGTTCTTAAGGTAAGACAGAAATTTGTGTCTTCTTTTAGTTGTTTTAACGATTAGATGATCTTTTTGTGTTTCAGATCTAGTGCATAAACTAAATGTTTGCCAGCACTTAAGAGGTAAGAACGAAGGAAACGGGCTGTGAAGTACACTAAATCTGAGTTTGCTGATACATGCACTTGTCCTCAGATAATACCAAAATTTACTCTTTCACGCTTTAGTGGGATTCAAACCCACGATCTTTTTTTTAGTCACTGCATGATACTCTTAGTCCACCAAAGAGCGCAGTTTTCAAGACGTTTGCTTTCAAATGATCCACTGAATCTGTTTTATGACAGCTAACAGATGGAAATTGATTGGTGTTATCAGCAGACAATTTTAAGGCTTTTTAAAGGAAATAAAGTTTGCAATTGGTTACCAAACGCTCGACATGGACAGTGTTTTGATATTACTTACTTGGTTTTTGAAGAATTTTTTCATTTAGGTCAGAGAAGCCCAACCGTGTTATGGCAGTTCCGAACTCCCATCAGCTGCATGTAAACTGTAAGTACCACAGTATATGAAAGTCTTCGCCTTCAAGAGGAAAAACATTCTAAACAGAGAATGCGTAGTTTCGTTGAAGAAAAGAGTTTTAAAGTCAATTGTGCTCCTGCTGCACCAAAAGTCGTACCTTAATAGGTAAACAACCTGGCCTCTGTTCCAGTGGGATTCCAACCCGTGAACATTGCTTCATCAGTAAGCAAATCAATACGAAATATTACTAGTAATCAAACACCAGGACTTCTCAGCCTCGTCCCTAGGGTGAGAGCGTCTGAGAAAAAGCTGTAGTATGAAATTGATTTTCAACTGGCATCGTGTAACTTTTGCTTTAATAATCTGTTTTAAGAAGCTTTTTATTTAGGTCTGTGCCATTCCAGAAGTTGTCTCCAATCCACAGTCACTAAAACCGCGTATTTACCAGCCCAGTGAAACAGAGGAGCACGTGACCCTACAAGATCTAAGGTAAGAACCAGAAAGGTCAAAATGCTCAGCCAAAATAAGATACAAAAAAGAAACTATATGAACGCGTTCAAAAAATGTGACCAGGAAGAAAACTGATAAAAGGAACAGCTCATGGCCTTTCCTCAAGTTTTGGATTTACGTACAGGCCCCTTACAAAAAAATGTACAGAATGAGGCTCTTTTGGAAATAGAACCTATGGTCTTTGTTTAGCTGTTCATGATGTAAATCATATTTCATCAAACAACGAGAACTAAACTGCGCAGGGACATTTTAACTTTTAGTGTCATCCAAATGCAGTTTCCCTAGTTAAAGGTACCTCTTCAATTTACAAATCTGTGGGACATCCTCTCCTTCAATGGACCTCTGATCCATGAAGGTTTCTGGATTAACGAAGTGTTACAAGCTGGGATTCAAACGCATGCCTACTAAGAAACTGCCGAAAGCTAACTTTCTTGTTACTTATAGATGTATTTTATTTAGATCCTAAAAGACTCCAAATGTGGCACCCTGAGTTGATGTGGTTTGCATTAATGAAGTCCTCGCCAGCAATGAGTTGTTAACGATATGAGGGAACTTGTTAAACTCGGCTGAGGTAAGCTTAAGTAAAAGAATAGAGAAAAAGCTCATACTCATCTTTCAGCACGTATTTTGTAATAAAAATTGACTGATAAGAAATTGGGTTGGGATCGAAACTGTGAGTAGAAAATTCTTAAATTTTGTATCGAATTAACTGAACTAAGCGTGTATGGACACTGAAAAAATCCAGAAGCAGAAAAGGGGGTAGCTCCACCTTTATTCTGTTAAAAGTTTCAGTGAATTTGCTTGTAGTCTTGTTTCTTTTTTCTAGAAACAGTGTGACAACGTCATAAGTAGAGGAGGGTGGACAAATGACTGACACCTAGCGCCTATTGGATCGATTAGAGCGGTTTTCATTTGAGTGTCGAAAAGTAATTGGTTTTGCACTTTCTACACGATGCGATTGGCTTAAAAGATTCGCGCCACCTTTTCATCCAATCAGAAGTAAAACCAAAGCCAATTGTGACGCGCTCGCATGCATTTTCCCGCGCTTTGCGTCAGCCACATGTAATTACTTCGAGTTTTGATTGGTTCAATGTATTGTCTGTGTCCTATGTGATTGGCCAGAGTAATTACTTTGGTTTTGGTTTTACGACACTCAAACGAAAACCACTCTATGATGATTAATTACCTTGTTGATGGGGATGATGACCTGATGACCTGATGACCTGATGTACCTGACCTTTTCAGGTGAAACGTGCATTGGAACTTAACTAGAACTGTGTGTATCATAAACCTCAAGAGGCTGGGGGAAGGATGGCCCGTAAATGATAAGTATGGAAGGGTGGAGAAAAAATAGAGTGCAAAATTGTCCAGCTCAAGACCTTATAATAATATAACAGCAAAGGCAATGGGTTCTTGAATTTTGCCGATAGTTCGAATGGTCTTGGTGTTCTCCTCGGAGGATTTTTAAAAGGTCAGTGGGGATAAAACTGAAAATAATGACATGATGGATTCAGTTGAAGCACAGAAAAAAGAAAAATGGAACACAAATGAACTTAAAAATAACAAATAAATAAAGAAGAAAATAAATTTAAAAAATAGTACAATAATAATACTCAATAAGCCATCATAAAAAAATAAAGTCAAATAAATAATAGGAGAATACGAAAAACAGTAGTAATGGTTACGATAATGATAGTAATGAAAGAAAAGGAAAAAATTGCAACAAAAGAGACTTGATTGATTTTTTGAAAACGAAACTGCAGCGACTTTAAGGCAGTCTCGTTTCAAAAATCAGGAAAGAGGAATTCTTTTATTTTTAAAGTCTTTTTAGTTGCCACTTTTAATGATTTCCCTTTTCTATTACTGTCATTATTATTATATATAGTTATTCTTCTTATTATTATTATTAAAAAAATAAATGTTATCATTGTAAGTTCCCTTTTGTTACATCCTTCAGATATTTTATCTTTTTTGTCTTTTCTCTTTTGTGCAGAAGTCATTATTTTTAAGTTTTGTCCTTGTAATAAGTTTGAAACTGTTGTATCAAATTTTCAACCGAGTCGATTTCCAGGTAAAGAAGGACGTCCTGACCATCCGAATTATCTGGTAACACCAAGTCCTTTTTGCCTTTGTTTTTTTTTAAAAAAATAATAATAAGTTCAGTACATGCTTTGATCCAATGAATGATGAACAAATGAGGGAAAATTTATTCAAACTTTGATAATAAGTTCAGTTCAACGTGTGGTCTTGATTTCTTAAGAGATATAGGAACAGTGAACCTAGACAAGCTGGGCAACCTGATGAGGCATCGTGATGTGAAGAGGCTAGACGTGGATGACAGAAACCTATTACATGGATGATGATGATGATGATGATGACGATGATGCCGACAATGATGTTGACGATTGTGCTCGCGATGATGACGACGGTGATGTTGACATTGATGACATTGCTGACGGCGATGCTGACGATGATGATGATGATGTTGATAAGGAATATGACGTCGCTGATGATGATGATGATGACCACGATCATTCTGACGATGATGACGACGAAAAAAGATGATGACGATATAGACGACGATGATGAATATAACAACGATGCGAAAAATGATGACGATGATGACGTTTTTAAGAAATGTTTTCTCTGATGAAGAAACTCGGAAGCTCATCAGTAATTGGCCATGGTGACGTTGAAATTGGTGAGTACAGAACGGTAATCTTTCTTCTCTCACTCAAATGTCAACGAGGGAGGCGCGTGGAATATTCCTTCCCGGCATACCGTAATAGTCTGTCTCCCGCTGCCGTTCCATGACCGGCAGAGATAAGAGAGTTGGCTGGGAACGAGCCATCTTTGATAGAGTAAACGCAAAGAGCTAAAAACTGCAACGGGAGGAGTGAGGGAAATCTACATGTAAGCTTTGATAATGTGTCCAGTTAAACTAGAGGTCTTTGCTCGTCACAGTCATCAGCTTTCCCTGTTGTATTAAAGCTGTGAATTGCAGAAGAAGGACAAAAAACGTGGTTCTCACCTGAACTAAGACACCTTGGAATTCAAAACTCCATTAAATGGACTCTTCTTACATTGCCAGAATTTTAAAAAATGTGAAAAAGAGAAAACAATTGGAAGTAGGCATTGATTGCACTTACTTCTTTGATAAAATTAGGGCTATATGCTGTAAAATACACGATGAAAATATTATGCAGATAGCAAAATAAACCAGGGAGATCCTTAATTAAAAATAAATCAATGAATTGTGTCTTCTTTTTTCTACCCAACAGCTTCCCAGAAAAGATTGCTACTGGGGTGTCCAGTGTTGGAGGATGAGTGCGAGTGTACGCTTCTCAACTATACTTTGTGCAGCACCAGAAACCAAGCAAGATCAACTTTAAACCACGATAGATCGAGATAGACTTAATATTATATTAAGGCTCAAGTTTAATCAGACTGCATGCTCTTCGCACCGCTCAGCTTGCTTTCGCCAGCAAATATTAATGATGAAAAACGCATTCCACTTCTTTAGGGCTAAGTTAAATTCGACAAATCGTTCATCTCGTAAGAGTCTTATGATATATTTAAGTTCCTTAACAAGCCGTTTCTAAACAGCAATGAACTTGGGCCCCAAGTTCTGAAGACAGAAGTCGTAATGTTTTCTCGGACGATGAATCGATGATAATGGGGGTTTAAGAGTGAGTCTATGGGTGCATTGGGGAGGTGACTTTGCTACGTGAAATCTCTCTGATTTCAATGAAACTTAACCAGTTTAAGGGTCTACCCAGAAATCAAGCAATGATGATGTGAGCCATGATGTAAAGGAAGAAAGATTACAAATTGAAGATTTCTTTTGCGTGCAGTTGTAATGTTGAATTTAAGAATTCGGCTGCGAGCGTTTGAGCGTGACTTGGAACTTCTGAAATCTTCTTAACTAATGCCTTAAACGCTGATTTTATAGCTTAACATGTAACATAAACTGCAATAACCTTCTAATGCATGAAGATTTTTCAGAGGTTTCTGAGGAGCGTTTGTTGCCTGGATCTGAATCAACTGCAAAAAGGAAATAAAGCTTAAGCGTCTATCCGGCTTAGTGAAAGGCAGGGAATCATATATAGCTTTCAACCCTTTACATTGGTTCAATTTAAATCTATTGCGAGCGAAAAGGGCTTTGATATCATTGCTCAAGCACTTTGAAACAGCGACAGATACTTTAAGTCGCGCTATTCTAGAGTTAGCCTCGCCAACTTAACTATGACTTAAGTTCATTTTGTTTTCTTGTATTTATATACACTAAAAGGCCTTAAAACCCCAAAGGCGGCACCATAGTACTGGTCGGGGGTACACGGTCCCCATTTTTGCCAAAATTGGTTTTTCGGGGTTTACGTGTCCGGCTGTGGTGTACGTATGTTTAGTATACATTTATTTAAGCATTTCCTATTAATAAAGTATACTTGTGTTTGTTGAGAATTGAAATGAGTGTTTGTTTCTTGGTTGTCTTCATATAAAGTTAACTTCCAAAGGTAAGCTCCCCCCCGTCACCCTCCAATTATAGACCCATCGTCCACTAAGCAAAAGATACATCCGATTTTTAGCCTCCTCGGATATATGTCCCTTCGGTTGTAAGCACTCCCCCCCTCCCCGCCACCCCAGTTCAAATTAAAAACCCTCCAGTTGTGGGCCAACCAGCTTGTTCTTATTTCGTCCACGGCTTCTAATTTATTTATTTGTTAGGATAAGTCATTTTTGCTGCACTTTTTCTTAACTTTTACTTTATTCTCATGTATTTTCTATAAATTGCTTAGCTATTATCAATGAATTTATGTATATGTTGTAGTTAATTTTTATCTCAGGTAGATTTTATTTTTCTTTTGTTTCAACTGCATTAGCATACATTACCATACCCAAAAACAAAAGAAAAAGAAAAATTACCTGAGATAAAAAATTAACTACAACATATATTTAATAAACTATTTTATTCTTTTAGAAAAATATTAAATATAGTTCATTATTTGTATATATGTAAAATGGGGTGCATAAAGATTAAATGCTTGGCTAACGTTAAATATGTTATCTACATTTGTTCACGTTTCTGCTGTATACCTCGTCCTAAACACCTGTAAAAGCCCTGTGCCGACAAGCTTGACTGATTGCTTTCACTCCGTTTGTTCTATTTGATGCAAAAGCTGTGATAATTTCACGTTTACGGTGACCACAAATTGACTAAAATCATGCAGCCACGTAGAACTACACTACACACAACTTTCCATCAGGAAATGATAACAAGTTTCAAGAATTGCCTCCAAAACATTATCGTATATTAAACAAAAACGCAGGGCAGAAGAGGGTGACGCCCTAGCTTGTCGCGGCTTTCGCCAACTTTGAAGCAACTGCTCGCAGGTCCGCCAACGCAATTAATTTATAACAGCCCTATAAGAGAATGCAGAGTTTTAATTTCTCCATGAGTGAGGAAAAAAGCTATTTCATAATTAGACCCTTAAAAACGAGAACGATTAGCCTAATCCGACTGGCATAATAACTTCGAGTCTATAAAAAGTGTTGGTAAAATCGTGAGAAAACAAGCCTTTCTTTAGACAACTTGAATTCCTGATAGGGTCGTTTCTTTCTCACAAATGGACAACTAAATTTGCAGTTTTTTACTTTAAAATCTTCATTATTTCGTATTTTGTGGCGGCTTAAGTTCTTTTTAGGATAGCATCATCAACTCATTTCTCCACTTCTTCCTTCGATCCGGGGTCGTAACTTCAGGCAAGTGGGGGGGGGGGTGGGGGGGGGCTAATTCAGGCCTAGTTCAGGGCCGCCTCAGGGGCTCATACTGAGTCCCATGACCATCTTGTTCCTCATTAATCCCTGTCGAAGCACCCTCTGGTAGACCTTTAGACTGGTGCACCGGTGTCTGGTACACAGGTGTCCCAGGATTCTTTTTGTTTAGGGTGTGGTACACAGGGCAGTTCTCATAGCTACCTTCAGCTTTGTTGTATGTTGCTGCCAAGTTACTTTGCCCTAGAAAAGAGACAAGCTGATTCAGTACCAGAAGGGCGAATCCACGCCAGTGACATAGAGCTGAATCAGCAAACGAATATAACTTGTGCTAAATTTTCAATGACCCATTCATTTATGAACACTTCTTTGAAATTTCAGTTGTGGTGCAAATGGTGAAATGCCCTTCTGCAAAATTTAAGAGTAATCGCCGACATTAAAAATTCAGCAAAAGGACCATAAAACAAATGGGTTTCCATAAAAGCAACAACAGAGCACAATATTACAGTTTTTATTAACCAAACTAATAATAATATTTTTATGAATGCATGCACAGTTGTTTATGTATATATTCGTACATTAATTTGCGCAACATCAAAATAAATTAAGTTAAATGCACCCTCTTATCTGAGTAATGTAGTAGCTGCTCGGAAGAGATGTCACCAATGGTGCCTCACCCTGACCCCAATCAATACTAAAACAATTGAAAGAATAAAATATCATTGTTTCCTGCGACCAATTAGGAGAGACCTTGTGAGCAGCTCCTACGTACACTAATCTCTTATCTGTGTTGATGCCCTTTTAAAATTTGTAACAATTTAGTAGATGCAATGGCTGGTTTGCACGTAATGTAACGTTGACCATCTTGGTGGTCAAGAACAAAAGCGATTCTCTCCTCTGGAAACAAAAATCCATTTCCATGTAAATTCTTTGTGAAAAAAAAAAAATTCTACCGTATTGACCACCAACATGGCCGCCTTGTCACTTGGTTGCAAACCAAGAATAACTGGTGATTATTAGGTCATTTATTTTATATACTCATTAAAGATAAATTCATGTGACATAATTTTATTATTCATATTACTATGTTTTCTTGAAAATCCAAATTGATAGAAAATCAGTTGCATGGTACACACGATGCAATTATCATAGACATAAACGCACTGTTTTCATTGAGCAAGCCTTGATATGTTGGTTGGTCTTCCTGTGCAATAGGTGACGTTCTTGCTTTTGGTGTTTCCAACTGGATCTCATTGCCGGAGTTAGTTGGCTGACCATTAGATTGGTACACAGGTAACTGGTACACAGGTGTCCCAGGATTCTTCTCATTTAGGGTTTGGTACACAGGGCAGTTCTCATAGTTACTTTCAGCACTGTTGTATCTTGCTGCCACGTTGCTTTGCCCTAGCAAAGAAATCAGGGGGGAAATGTTATTATCGGCTTTGTACAAAAGTCCCTCCTAAGTCACTAACTGCTTTCTTCTAGGCACCTCTTTATCACTGATAACTTGAAATAGGCGTATCTCAGAACCTCCCGAAGCTCTGGGGAGGAAGCCTGTTAAATTTTAAGAATCGGGGGAACGAGAGAAATATATTAGGTAACTGGGAAGGGCGGATTTCAATAACGGCTGCAATATTGCAAGTAGAGATATACTCAATCTCCTTTAGGTTGGAGCAAACATGAACTCAGTGCTCTGGCTTTGAAAAAAATGTAGGATTTTAATGGCGTTGGCTATTATTAAAGTAGCGTAGCCAATGCAGGTGTCGCATTTACCCTAATCACAGTTTCACATTTCTTCATGTATGTGCAAAGAAACCTTTTCCATCACAATAAATACATCTATGTTTGATAATTACAAAACTATAAAAAAAATCTGCACTATATTAACTGAATAAGACAAGCACATTAAAATTAAACCAATTAAAAATATAATTAGATATAAAAAATGATGAACAAGTGTTACAAGTGGCAAGGGGACCTCAGCTGGCTTCTTTAATTCGTGTGCTCATATTACTTTCAAGCACCTGCTACGCAGGCAAGCCAAAGCCAAATTTATGAAAAATAATTTATTATTATTTCTTTACAGTCCAAATTGATCTCTAGGAAATCAGTTGTATGATGCACACGATGAAATAATCATAGACAAAAACTCACTGTCGTCATTGAGCAGGCCTTGATATGTTGGTTGGTCATCCTGTGCAATAGGTGATGTATAACTTTCGTTTGTTGTTTCCAACTGGATCTCATTGCCTGGGTTAGCATATTCAGGGGTCTCAACTAAGATTGAGCTATAAAAGTCCAGACCCATTTGCAACATGAATTTAATAGCTACATGAAATTATACAACTATGTAACATTCTAAGAACATACGCAACAAATTAAGGGTGTTAAATTAAATTAATAAGTGTATCGATCAGTTTATTAATTTTTTTAAAGAATAAATGAATAACTTTTAACCTGTCGAGATTAAGAATTACAAAAACATGTAAAGAAGGGATCGACTAGCTAGTAGTTTGTCAAAAGTAATAATCAAGTTTTGTAACCATGCAGTGATTTATTTTTAGGTAAAGGCCCTTTTAACAGCTTGTAGAATCAAGTCGTCAGAGTTAAACACTGTTTCATTAAGTAGAATCGCACTTAAAAATCTCATGAATATTGATGATGCAACCATCTACAATAATGAAGAAAATCGTGATATTTCTTAGCGCTTCGATATTCGACGAGCAATATTATCTCAGAAACTTTAAATAAACCTTCGAGAACTCGCCTCTAAGCAGCGTATCCATTGCACTATAAAAATCAATTTATTTTCTACCAGATTTAAGAAGGAAAGACAAAGGAGGGTGAGTCTGATGATGTCCTGCGCACAGCATTTTGCCTTTTCATTCATGTACAGTGATAACCAATTTCACACCAAAAAATAGGCATAATTTAGGGTGAAAATAGCAGGACTGTAATCCTGAATGTCGCGAATCCTTTACTTGGCGCTCCGTCCAAGAAAGAAGTGACAGCTAATGAGAATCCAAATAATGGCAAAAGGAAGTAAGATGAAATCTTGGCAGTGCATGTACGTCAACAAGATACAATTTATCACTGTCATTTAAATGATTCTTCTAATTACCCTGGCTTCCTCCGTTTCCAACAAATCACAATGCTGATCAGGACAACCAAAATTCCAAGAACTACACCACCACCCACAGCAGAACCAATAACAATTTCATTATCATTTCCACTCGCTTTTGTTCCCTTGTCACCTGGGCCACTACTAATGGCAGAACTAGAAGACACTGAAGTTATAATGGCCTAAAGAGGACAAAAAAATAATAATATCTAGTAATGTACTTACATTAGGCGATTATTTTCCGACTGCCCAATGGAGAATGAAATTTTTAATACTTTTAATTTTTGGTTCACCACTGATGATTTGTACGGTAATAAATAATACTAATCACTGACAAGGTCAGCTTACAGATCAAGAGGTCACAGATCCTCTCCTAGAGTCACTGTATAATGACAAATAGATGTATTGATTGATATAAATGTTACGTTTCCTTCATAAGGACTAAAGAACTAACAGCAGACCTACCTTTGATGGTTTGGCTTCTAAACTAATGGACTGGTGTGGGATTCCTGTGGGTATTGTTGTTGGGGTGGATAATTTTGCAGATGGGAGATATGAAGGAACTGCCTGTGACACTCCCAATGTTCTCGTACTTGAAATCCCAATTAAAGATGGTGATGGTGACAATGCAGATGACATGAACAATATTGGTGATGACAATGATGAGGATGAAACAGTAGGAGTAGGTGGGGCATAATCTGTAACGAAAGAGCAAAGCAACAAGAAAGAATTGAGAAATTTGTTGTCATGAGTTTTCAGACAAGATACTTTTATGCTAATATTATTGGGCTGCCTGCGGTAAAACCCAAATCCAATTCTGTGTTTTGAACTGAGTAGTCTCTGATGCAAAAAGACAAAATGCTGAATGCATGGATCACCCAGAAGCTATTAATGTATCGATCTGTCCCTTCTCAACTATGGGTCTAATCATTTGACTTTGAGGGATCCGAGGGGTAAATCATTTCAGATTAATATATAATAACTCTGACAGACAGAAAAACAGAAAAATATAAATTTATTAATTACAAAAAGTCCATATAGTTGTGGCCTTGTGAGAGAGTCAGTTGTAGGACAAATGGTTTCAGTATGTGCTGGATTTCTGTAAATAATTGTCATTAATTAATTCATAGTCATTGATGTCACGAGTGATTCATAAATGAACTCGCCAGTACATTATATTATCAGGGAAAAATAATGGTGAAAAATGCTTCTGTTTAAAGTAATGTTTTCATTGGAAAAAAAAGACTGCTCCAAGCTGGAGAAAACCCGTCTGTAATTAAAAGAAACTGTTAGGATGTCACCAACAAATTAAAAAGAAAATGTACTTACAAGTGACAGCTCCTTTCGCTTTTATAAGGAAACATGGTGTTGAGCTTGAACCTTGTGCATTGCTACAAGTAATAGGAATACGGATGATCCTGCCAGACAGTGTTCCATTGTTGTCTGCTTTCCACTAGAAGATAAAAGACAGCTGAGACCTGATATATTGTACACAAGGTTTATGAAAGTGTCGATAAAGTTAGTTATGCATTTGTTTTATTATAGTTACTGTGACCCTTAATTGATAAGAACATGTTGATGCTTTACAAGACAAGGCCAACAGCATGATCACCCGATCCTCTGAACTGGATCAAGAAGGTGGTAATCACAGCCATCATAAAAGCTAGGTTGGTGGTCTGGTGATCGAGGGATTGAACTGCCGAAGACCAGTAGAAAGATTACATAAAAGCGCCCACCTACCCCTCCCCTATTAAAAGCCAACACTCACTTCTTACTTAGGGCAAGATGTTAAAATCTATAGGTGATTGAGGGGAAACTAGGTGGATAAGTTCTTAGACCTAACTGTATACTGAAATGACAGATTGGAGGTATGGGGGGTTAATGACTGTGCAGCTCAACATAGATACATGATTTAACTTTTTGTCAAACAATTAAGGCGATGTCAACCATATAGTTTGTAATTGCCTCCTAGAACAGGGGGTGATACGTACTTCTGAAGAGTGTCACTCTATATCAGCCAAATCCCTTGAAAACATGGGTAACCCTAAAAACAGATGACTGCTTGCATAACCACACAAAACAATTGCAAGTATTAACACATCCTTAACTAATACATTACTGAAAATTGAGTCAAATAAAATTAAAGCTAAACTGCATTTGGTATTACTGACAGTAAATCATTGACAATCAGCAGCTCTTACATTAAGATTAAATTCACCATTCCCACTTGTCACAGTCAGATTGAAAAACCTGTTGCTGATAGTTGTCCATCTACTCTGAAAGCCACTGTAATCATGAACAGAGTATTTTTGATTAAAAGTGCAGCTTGTTGCTCGTGTAGCTGAAAGTGACAATGAACTTGCTGTTACCAGATCCACTGGCTGCTGGCGTGGGTTAGTGTCATAAGACAAAATGGGGCGGAGATTTAGATACTCATCACAACCTGTAAGTAGAAAAATAAACCATGTAAGTCTCATTGAGTACTTCATAATGCCTAGTTGTAAAAGAAAGAGCTACAACTTTATATCAAACATTCAAAAATGGCCCAGATCATTACATAATTAATCCAGTTGTCATGTTGCTCCAAAGATAAATTCGTTCAATTTTAACTACAAAGGTTTGTTATATCGAGGGTCCAGTGTAGTAGATTTTGCTGTCAGGCTAGTGAATTTTACTGTTCTTAACTTAATTGCCCGACAGGTATATTTAAAAAGTGATATTGTCTTAGATCGAGGGAGCCAGTTCAAATTACAGATGTATATTCACTGTAGAAATCCATGCTTGTCAAAATTTTTTTCAGCCTATACTAGTTGAAGTGAATTTTGATGTGCTAGATGCAGTGCCAGGCTGTAAAACTGTCTGATATTCTTTGCACCCTGAGACTGAGGTGGCCAGCAGCTAAATTGTGGGCAACTTTTCATCTCATGTCAAAACAGTAATCCCTGGCACCTTGCAAAGGAACCTTTTTCTTGTAGTTAGTGATCATGAGAACAAAAAAAAGCAATTATGATAACAAATTAATCTAGCAATAGTACTTTGAAAGCCAAGTACAAACACGTTCTAAATAAATGTAAGTTTGGAAAGTGTAGCTTAAGCTACAAGTCATAAAAATGCATGAAATAAGCTAAAAGACTGTAATAAAGTTTGCCAAATAAGCCCCAACTAACAGTGATCAGGTAGTGTGGTCTCTATACTCGTTTATACAATGATGTGAATGCTATGCATGCTGTGATTGGTCATTGCCCATGATCTATTAGAGTACAGATACATGGATGATGTCACTACTTGAGGATCATGGATTGCCTTAATTGCTACAAGAAATCTTCACACATCTGTTGTTCTCATGTGTCATCACTATGAGATCAGAGACTCACTATTTTGCGAAATTTTTAGCCATAATTCTGCTTTTAGCAGCAAAAGAGGTTGAAAACGTTTTGAAGAAACTGTGTATAAAAGTAAGAAAAAGACAAAAAAAGAAGCAGGGATGAAAAGAAGCATTTGGGACTTAAAAATATAAAACTAGCACAAATTGTAAAACAGGCAGGTACAAAAGTCGGACCGGATCAACTCGGACTGCCAGTCTGGGTCGGATCAACTCCGATCGACTCGGACCAACTCGGATTGAATAAAAAAATAAAAATAAAATAAAATTGGACTCGGATCAACTCGGATCATAAAAAAAAAACAACTCGGATTATAAAAAGAAAAATAAAATCAGTCGGTATCACTTAACTTTGACCCGCCATTTTGTTTTTTTTCTCACGAACTCGTGGTTGCGTAAATTAATTTTATTTTTATTTTTATTAATTTTAATGATACACTACTGAGCAGCACACATACATTTCCAGTGAACATTTTCAACTTGGAAGGAGGAGAAACCATGCTCACTTAGGACTCTCCGGTTCAGTGGTTGGAACGTCCGATAAACATGACTTGTAGTATTCGGAGGGTCGTGAGTTCAATTCTCGCCCAGGGTACAAAAATTTTCGTTGTCCCAGGCGAACATAATTTCTTCTCCTTCTAAGTTGAAAATGTTCACTGGAAGTGTATGTGTGCTGCTCACTAGTGTATCATTAAAATTAATAAAATAAGACAGAAGGATTTAAACTCATGACCCAGGTGGTCCCATATACTACACTTATAACCACTAGACCAATGAGGATTTGCTGGAAGGAAGTGAAATAATTTAAGTAGATTTAGCAGCAACCCCAACCCAAAAAAAGAACCTAGCCAGTTTTGAAACGGTGCTTAACCCTAATCCGTAAAGGATCTGTAAAAGGCAGTGCTTAACCCTAATTACTAAAGGGGAAAACTACATTGTATAAATTTCATGAGGTGTCCAAAGCGGCTATGGCCAATGGGATCTGTACAGCCCCCGAAATGATGTACGGACCACGAAATGATCCGCATTTCTCTTCACATCGACCTCGAAATGATCCCCAATTAATTCTTGGAAAGGAATGGTATTCCGTCACGGAATTATTACAAGTCTGTTGCAGTGTTTATATTCTTGAATCGCATTTAACATTTCACTACAGTTTATGTGATTTTTTAACACTTTTGTCATCTTTATTGCCTTTATGTCTACTTTTGCATCTTTAACATCATTTTAAAATTTTAAAAAGTGTTAAAACACCATTTCAAAAATATCCAAGGCATGCAGTTTTAACATCATTTTCAGAATTTAACATCTATGCAGTTTTCTCTATAACCTGGGCTATGATCACCTAAGTAATAATAAAAAATTAGAATGTTATGTTTCTTGATGTTTTCAATCGCAGTTCATGGTGTTACTAAAAATATACTAGACTTTGTGTATTTTTTTAATGATATTTTTGTTTAATCTGGTTCAAAGTGTAATCCCAAATTAATGTCATGTGGGCAAGTGAAAATTATTGGTGAAACTTAATTTAGTTATGATGTTGTGCATGTTGCTCGACCCATAGTTCTAGGATATCATTTCATTCTTAAAATTAATTGGGGATCATTTCGGGGTCAACGTGAAGAGAAATGGAGATCATTTCGGGGTCCGTTTTATTTCAGGGTTGATCTGGGGATCATTTTAGGGTTGGGGATTATTTCGGGGTCGGGATCATTTCGGGTGCTGTACAGATCTAATGATAACCAACAAGCAGCTTTTGCTCACCCAAACTATGCCTGCGCTGCAGGCTAGATGAACACCGAATGCAGATCACCGAATGACTCTGAAGTTTAGTGATAAGGGTAGGAAACTGAGTTATACAGGTTTTATCTAGGGTCATTTAACTTGAAAACCAGACCTGAAACTTAATTCACTCAGTTTCCTAACCCCAATCACCAAACTTCAGAGCCATTCGGTGTTCTGCATTCGGTCAGTATAAAACACAGACTGTGGACTGCAGACTGCGGACTATGGACTTCGGACTGGAGACTGGGTATAAAATACGGACTAGTCCATATTTTCCAGTCCTCGTTTTACACCTGGGTATAAAACATGGACTAGGTATAAAACGCGGACTGCAGTCTACGGACTTGGTATAAAATACGGACTACGGACTACGTTGATAAAAAGGGTGCTCATCAGTTCTAGGTAAGGAAGAATAAGATCAAAAGATCACTAAATAGAAAGACACGTGAGTTTAAGTTATAAATACTCCTAGAAATTCTTGGCGGAGGTGTGTGCCGCCTGGTTCTCTGAATCACGAGCGTGACCAAAATGCTATTTTCTACACCCATTCTTAGACCTGGTATGGGTCTCAACAATCATGAAAGGGGTCAGGACCCCGGGGGGTACTCTCTTATGTAAGCCATATAGGTATATGCCGCCCCAAAGGGTAGGGTTTTTGTGCCTTTTTGGTTTGAAAACACTTTGCTCATTTTCATCTGGGTTCGAGGGAACTATGGGAGTGTACATGTATGAACATATTTATCGTTTAAATTCCAAAAGAATAAGAACAAAATAGATATATGTGAATTCAAAATGCATTTGAAGAATTTTTTGTTTGCACTCTCATCTGGTAATGATGACATAGTCTCTGCCTAATTAGGCCTAGCCTGTTCCAGGCTCTAAGATAGTTGGGTCCACTGAATTGAGAGAGCGCGGACACAAAAATAAAACGTGAGGAAACTGGGGAGTTTTCCCTCATTATCTGAGAGCCTGGAAGAACCTAATTAGGCCAGGTCTGAAAATGGGTGTGGAAAATGACATTTTTTGGTCTGAAATAGGGTCAGGATTTGGAGAACCGGGTGGTACAACCCCACCAATAATTCCTAGGAGTACCCCACTCTGGGGGTCAGGAGCAGGGTGTTAATCATGTCATCATAATCATATCATCGCTTAGAATATAACGTTAGATGATTCATTTTGGTCATTATTCATGTATATAGCTGAGTAATCCCTCCCCCCTAAATACTCGGCTTTTTTACATTGCGGAATGCCCCTATATTGGCCTTTTCGTCTGAGTTCTTCATTTTCTCATATTCCCAAGGCTTTATTTGAAACAGAATAACGGCATCTATAAGAATTTTACTCTGACTGACACCAATACAGTTGAACCCCGCTATTTCGATGTCCCAAGGGAAATGGATAAAAGTTCGAAATAGCGGGGTTTCGAAATAACAGGGGAAACGTAAAATTGGTAACACTGAATCCTTTTTTAATAAAATACAGTACTGTATGAAGAAAGACACTGATTAAATAAAAATACAGTAATTATATGTTGGATAAATCAGTAGACGCTGTTGCATTGTAAAATCTTTGAATGTTCTGTTATAGCTCAAATAAAATGTAATATGTTTCCAGCTGTACTGCTGTTATGTACTTACTCTGTTTTTGACAAGTTCGAAATAACGGGGTTGATTTAAGGTGCAGGGAAAGAACGATGAGTTCGAAATAGCGGGGAATTCGAAATAACCGAGTTCAAAAGAGCTGATAGTAAATGACTGAAAACATAAGGGTAAATCCAAGGGAATTCGATCTTCCTTTGAAATAGCGGGGTTCGACTGTACTATCTTTTTTATTTCGTGCTTCTTATTGGTTTAAAACTATAAATTGACTTCTCTTCTAACTCCTTCCTTTTATAAAATTAAGAGTTTCAGTTGCCCTTAGTAGCAGCATAACCTTCCTTGTCGGTGCAGTTTGCTTTCGTTTTCTACATGACGCTGACATTGGGGAGAATAGACTGCATGACTCATGAACGAATGTTTGTGTGTGAGGCAAGGAGCTGGGACTACTTCTTTATGCTAGTCCACTTTCCGTTTCTCTCGGTTTTACCTTTCTAAAGCTGTTTTTATATACATAATCCGTAGTCCGCATTTTATACCTAGTCCATGTTTTATACTCAATCCGGAGTCTGCATTTTTCCCTTGTCCGTGTTTTATACCCAGTCCGCAGTCCGTGGTCCGCAGTCCGCAGTCCACAGTCCTCAGTCCATCTTTTATACTGACTGGTTTTGCATTCGGCGTTCTCCAAAATAGCCCTGCCGTGTTTTATTTGCGATAAACTGACTACAGCACAAAGATAATGCAATCTGATTTATGCTAATGTGATGTATGCTAAGCTCACCTCCAAAGTCGCGTACTTGGGTTGTATCAGCGCACCTCTGTATTGAAGATAGAAAGGTAAAGGGCTGGTAATTCATGCATCGGCATGAGCAAGAGCTGCCACCTAAGAAAAGAAATTGCGCCCCCAGTGAAGTGCAAGTTGTTGTGTTACAGGTACGGCCAGTCTTCATGTAAACTGTAAATTGGTCGGACATAAACGCCCTCCTTTCCACAATTAACTCCTTCACCGATTCCTCAATGATAGACAACGCTGGTCTTGTTTGGTGAACGAAGAGTAAGTTCAATAAACCCAGCCGCAACAGCCTTAAAAGCATCCGTTTCGAATTCATTTTGTATTAAACAGGTTTCTTGATCAGACTTGAAATTATGCCAAAGCTCGCTTTGGCCACCATAACAGAACGAAAGGTTTTCGACCTATTTCCACATCGACGATTATGACGGAACTATTTCCTTGTCTCTCAGTTTTTCCCTTTTGGTTGCTGGGGATCCGGATGATATTCGATATCCCATAACCCCCAAATTCCCGGAATGTGCGGGTTGGTGGGTTAACCGGCGACGGGGGTAATACCCCATGAGTCGGCCGGGTTGTCCAAAGCCCGCCCTTGAAAGATAACCCAGGGTTAATGCGAAATTTGGAGTCAAAAGGCAATTCAGTTACGTTTAATTCCTTTTGTCTACAATTTGATGATAAACGCTCCAAAAATAAAGGAGAAAATTATCTGAGGAAATGCTTTTTAAGAAAAGAAAAAGAAACCCGGATTTAAATTTAACCCCGGAATCCATTCTGCATTCCCAGGCGCGGGCCTTGGTTTTGCCCAAATTCTTTGAAAAGAAGATATACAAACTCGTCAGCGTCAAGGCATATTTAAAGGGAAACTATTTCCTACCACTCGACTTCCACGCGTGAGACAAACTTTGTCGACAAAACCGTTTATTTCAGAATAAAGCGATTTCAAGCCAGTCAGTTAACAAGAGCTGCCGGCACCTAAGGAAAGATGATGTGCCCCCAGAGAGCTGCAAGTTGCTGCGTTACGGGTACGGTTGGTTTTCATCTTAACCGTAAATAAATCGAAATAAACCAATCTCCTTTTTGCAATTAACTCCTTCACCGATTCCTCAATGATAGACAACGCTGGCTTTGTTTAGTGAACGAAAAGTGAGCTGAAGCTTAACACCTGCTGCAATAACCTTAAAAGCATCCATTTCGAATTTATTTTGTATTATTTAACTAGACTGTTCACAGTCCTCTATTTTTCCGTAAGATGGTCAAGATCGAGCGCTTTGCTTTTAATACGGGCTGCCATCTTGCACGAGTGTCAAAACTACTTAGGGGGCGGGGGGCGGTTTGGGAGGAACAAACTTTGCGCGTTAGATTCCTCTGTGGATCTCTGTGCAGTCACATGTTAGGCTACCTATATGTTTCTGTATTTTACAGTCAATCCAGGTCAAACTGCAAAGTGGGAGTCTGGGTTTTTTATGGAGGTTTACATCTGGAGAGCTTTTTATAGGCCATTTGCACTAAGAGGTCGTCTGACATCGTTTTTATGAAAACGAAAGTCAGTATATGATTTTGCAGTCGAAAAATGTTTATTGTAGTGATTTGGTTTCTCAAACCCGCACCATTTTCTTAAAATGAGTAAGTTCGTAGCTGGTCACGTGACCAAAGTTTGATTTTTAAAATTAAGAATTACCTCTTTCTTAACACAAATTTTGCATTTAAAGTTCAAGGAAAATGTTCAAAAGGTGATGTGGTAACGTTTAAAGCACATCTGAGGGTAACTATTAAACGTTCAACAGGATATAAGCAAAAAGTAGTTTTGGCCGCCATGTTGGAGGGCAAGAGTATGCCCTCCAGAGACGTTTATTTGGACTGCAGTAATCATTAGACGCAAGGTCGCCTGCGAACAAATACAGTAAAAGCAATAGTGAAATGTTGTTTTTAAATTCATGCCCCTGGTAAGTGTTTCATTTCATCAGTCCTGTCATAGGGAACCCACGCTCTTATTTGTAAACTGCAAATGGAAATTAAATAAGAGATAAAATCTTACCTGTTTTGTTTTATTCTTCTTGAATCTGCTGTGGTGCGAAGTGAAATGGAAGTTGTTTTACGATGCGAAAACTATGTCGACGCTTTAACCGTTGTTGATTTCACAATGCTTTATCTGGTCACGCGCCGGTTGTTATTATCGTCTCGCGTTTCATCGTTGGTTATTAATTTATTAACAATTAAGAATTTGTTCATGCTTAGCGTGCGTATATCGAGTTATGGATGCACGCGGGACGTTTGGAGAGCACGAAAGATGCGTAAGAGTTGCACGAGGCGATAGCCGAGTGCAACTCTAGCTTCTTGAGTGCTCTCCAAACTTCCCAAGTGCATCCATAACTCGATATACGCACAGCTAAAAGCATGAGCAAATTCTTTTATAACATAGCTGACAAAAATGCTTGCTTTTTGATTAACTGCAAAATTCTCGTAACGCGCTACAACAATTACAAACGGTTCTATTGGCTGATTACGAACACGCCACAATCGTCTAGTTTGAATGAAAATGTTCTTTCTGTAAAACTGAGAAAGAAAATTTGCTTCTTTATTCGTTAACGATCAATGGAAACTAAGCAGAAACAAAGGTAAAAGAGTCTCAAAGTTCACCTTAAGTTAAAATACTAACATGTTCGTAAGAAGTCGTGGAGTATGGTTTGGATTTGCTGAAAAGACGTTTACGTTTTGCTCGGCGAAATCCAGAAAACATGTTTTTAGCGAAGACGGCTGTCATCCTTCTTTAAACTTATATTCATTTACGAGCATTGGCTGGTCATTACGGCTTCTTGAGAAGACCTGGCAGCAGTTGTTTTGTGAGTAATAAATTTATGTCTTCTTGTGTAATTTACGTTGTTATGGCGAGAGAAATTTTCCTGCTTCAGTCGGATTGTTCGGAGATAACAAAAGTGCGTAACAAAGTTAAAAACAACAATAAAAGCGGAAATTTTACCCTTAAATGTTGTTGATGACCAGTTGGTGTCTGTTCTGTTCCCAGTGAATGTCTTTTGGCCAAAATTTGCTGCAGCTGGTCTTCCGACAAATTTGCGAAACGCGCAACTTGCGAGTTTTTTTTAATTCGGCATTATTTTTGTTGCTTGTTGGATCAGGACCTAAAAGGTCAATGCCGATACAAAAATTGGGCAGTTTTTCGCTCGTTTCGTCCAAATTTCAAAGAGAAGGAAAACTTAACTGCACTGCAGCTTAAAAGACGACAACTGTACTTTGCAGCCAGATAAAAAAATGCTCACGTCATCTTATTTACGCACGAGCGTGCGTAAATAAAGATTTTGTTCATAGCGGCTCAATAGGACTTATATAGGGCAAGCACGCGCGCTATGTTATAATAGGGTCCTTTCGATATTTTTGACCGCGCACTCCTGAGAACTAGGTAGTCGCATGTAAGCGAGGCTTAGAGGACACAAGATGGCTGACTCTGCTGCAGGCAGTTTTCACTGTAAACCGGTTCCTTGGTTAAAAGAATACTTAAAACAAAGGGGCATTCAAAGCTCAGGAAAACGTAAGGTTGAACTGGTAGAACTTTGTGAGAAAAGTGAGGAGATGAAAGTCCCAAAAATTGCTGAAGAGGAAGCACCAGTCGATCCAAGAGTTTCTATGAAAGAGCAACTGAAAACCGATGAGGGAGATCTCGCAAATCCGTTGGATAACGAAAACCGTGTTTTTTCCCAATGGACCAAAAACTTTACTGACGTACCGGACTTTAGATTCCCCGATCTTTTTAATTACCTGGTGGGTAAAGATCCCGTATACAACAGCGAAAGCCTAAAAAGTTACAAATCTTTATTGGGGTACAAATTATTTTTTGATGGACATGTGGAAGAACTTTGGTATCATCCACCTCAACCCAATAGTAATTACAGTTATTTTAAGTTTGCTGTAAAGCCAACTGAAAAATCCAAGACTGATGATGGTTCAGCAACATACAGAGGGTTTTTCATTTTAAAGAAGGATGGAAGTGTCAATTCAGCCTACTGCTTATGCAAAGGAGGGTATGTATTTTCTTCTTTTGATTTCTGAAGCCTGTCTATGTGCTTGATATTCCATAAACATACGTTTGAGAATCAAAACGTTTGGTCTTTTCGGTTGTTTTTCTCTGTGACAGGTTTTGTTTTATTCAGATTCGAAGGTTTATATTTTCCTTGTAGCAGTTGTAACATGAGTAAAAAGTAGATGCCTCCTGAATTGAAGATCTAAATCAATGGATGCATTATTTTAAGTCTCAAACCTTCTGGATCACTTATGACTTCAGCACTAAGTATTAAAACAGTGGTTCAAAGTCAGAATCTGTGAGCCTAGTAACTGAACTTATTGGCTACTTTGCAGTCTATCAGTGTGAACAATGTGAGATACATATTTGTCATATTGGTCCTCCTTTAAACAGGGCAGATGGAGGTTGCCGGCACATAGCTGCAGCATTGTTTGATCTAGAAGCAAATGTGAGATTCAATGATCTCCAATCATGTACATCAGGACAGTGCATGTGGAAAAAGAGAGGAAAGAGAAATGAGGGAAGTTTGCCCATTCAGGACCTTCAAACGAGTGGTAGTTATGGTGTGACATTGAAAGACCCAATTCACCCAAGAGATTTTAATCCAATTTGTATTCCCTATAATGTGACTGAAGTGGAACAAGATTTTAAAGCTGGGTTGCTGGAAACATGTCCTAGCTCTTCAGCTCTGCCTTTTTTATCTTCAGCTAAAGGACCCAGGCATACAGAGGAAGAAGTCAGAGCTTTCATCAGCAGTGATGTTAATGTCTGTAAAGAAGAAAGTGTTCAAAGTGTACATGTATATTCAATGAATGATTACGCCAAAGTGTTTGTTTCTGTTAATACTGAGAAAGTGATGCCTACAGTTTCTAAAGAACTTGCAGTTGAATTCCTCGAGTCTATTCCATTTAATGAAGAGCAAGCAGAAATGATCAACAAGAAAACTGTCTATCAATCCCAGTCTCAATTTTGGTTTGATCAAAGGGCAGGAAGAATTACAGCTTCCTCATTTTACACTGTGTGCCACCTTAGAGAGAGCACAGACAGAAGAAACACTATTAAACATCTCATGAATTACTGTCCAATTGCTGAAGATGCCATGCCACGACAGTTGACATGGGGGCATGAAAAAGAAAAGCGAGCACTTAGTCTTTACATAAAAAAACAGAACAAAAATCATGAAAAGTTGTCAATAGAAAAAAGTGGACTCATTGTAAACACATTATGGCCCTTCTTAGGAGCCAGTCCTGATGGTATAAGGATTTGTGCTTGCTGCCAAAAGAAGTTAATTGAAGTTAAAAGCATGTATGCAAAAAGAAATCTCCCTCCACATGTTGCAGCTGAGGAGAACCTCATGCTTGTGGATGGCAAGTATGAAATTAAAAAAGAAACCAAATGGAACTACCAAATCCAGGGACTGATGGGGATAACAGGGATTCATCGCTGTGATCTAGTTATATATACCCTCAAAGGAATATTGATTGTAAACGTTAAGTTTGATAGTGATTTGTGGAGTGAAATGCTCCAAAAGCTGAGAAACTTCTTCGTGGAGTATATAGTTCAGGAACTATTCCACCATGACATACTTAAGTCATTATAGAGTGACTGCCGTTAGATGCTGATTGTAAAAGTGAAGGTGCTTAAAATTAATAGTGTTTTTTGTCTGTGCTGGATTAGATACCACATAATTTTATTGATCTGTCTCTGGATACGTTTAATACATGTTTCATTTACCATTTACATACACTAAGTAGGTCTGCTTTTCTGCTCTCTGGACAAATGCGTCAGTCATTTGGCCAGTGGTGGTAGCAAATTACACAGAGCAGCACAAACACTTAGAATATTGTCTGCAGTGGGTAGCATTTGAAGAAGGAAGTTCCCTTGTAGAATTCTAAAGTCCTTAAGACGTCCAATAGCACGTTCAACGTGGATCCGAACACTTGCAATGGTACGGGTAGATTTTACTGCCTTTTTTGAAAGTTGCTTTCCTGTGTAAGAGGAGAAAAAAGGATTTTGAATGAAGTAAATGCCAATTCAAAAGGTACTGATAGTAAAGTACTTACTTTTTTGGAAATCTTTTTTCCAAACAAAACCTGTACTAAATTATTGGATGGGTGGAAGTGGCAAACCACTGCCTCACACCAGCTCTTTCTGAATTTTCTGGATCCACCCCTGCTATGTAGACATGTTTGGAAGTTAGTAGAGACTACCTTTATCTTTGAGCAGTTCAACTTAACCCTATAATATAAAAAATATTCCTAAGAAACTTCTTCTGTTTAGTTAGAAAGATCCTTTTTACAAGCAACAAGTAATGGATGCTGTTATATCTGGTTTTTTTTTTTGTTTTTTTTTTTTACTTTGTCCAGGGAGACCTTCTCTTTTATCTTAGCATACCCTCTTCCACCCCTACCCCATTAGCTCCCTTTATTGGAAAGGTACCTTTGCAAAGTGGTGGGATATTAAGTGCAACTTTCTTTCTTGTAAGCAGATCTCTGATGTTGAACCCCTTGTCGGCCATAACAGAATCCCCCTCTTCAAGTTTGTCCAGTAGACCACTTCTTTCTGTGATGTATCTGTCACTGACATTTCCAGTCCATAGTTTAGAAACAAAGGAGAAGTAACCTGTTGGAGTGATTCCCACCAGTGCTTTCATGGTATTGTGCTGTTTATAGTTACTCCATGTAGCTCTCTGGGCACTAGGGGATGTTGGCTTTTGCAAAAATATCTCTGTGCAATCTATTATTATTCGAGTGCTTGGAAATTTATTAAAAGAACTTGGCAACTTTTTCTTAATTTCTTCCTTACAAGGCCATTTAAGAAGAATGTCACGAAAAACTGTAGATAAAAAGCAAATCCACGTTGTGAAAACTTTGCTAACTGATCCTTCTGATACTCCAAAGATATCTGTAAGATGTCTGCTTAAAAGCCCAAGTCTGAGTCTCACCAAAGTTAAGATAAATTCCTCCATAATGGTCAATAATCTTTGCTTTCCAGGCTTTTTTTTACTTGAATCTTTTTGATAGCTTACTTTTTTTTCTTTGTTTTTGTCCCAATACTTAAGTTTTTCTGCAAACGGCTTGAGCAAATTAAATATCATCATAAAGCAAGCAAGGCTAGGTATACCTGTAAAAAATTTGACAGACTCGTCATCTTTCAAAACATCATCCACAAAGAGCTCTCTTTTCAATTGTTTTTTGTTTGATAACTTTGATTTAAGTTCGGCGTTCTCTTGTTTTAAAGCGTCAATTTTACTGGTTAAAACCTCTAGATCTTCGTAAGGAAAGTCCGTTTGAGTTCCTTTGTCGTTAGGAAGAAGGTGGCAATAATTGTGATCTAAAAGGGCTGCATCGTCGCTTAAGAAACAAATGTCTTTGTCTTCCTCGGTAAGGCTTCTCTTTTGAGGTTCAGGACATTTTTCATCAACAGCACGTCTCTTTCTGTCCTCCAGTCTCTTTTCACGGGAAGAAACACGACATTGGTGGGTCGAGGGATTAAAATATTTCGGTAATTTACCTGGAATAACTTCTTTTCTTCCGCAAAGCGACTTTTTGATGGATGAAGCCTCGAAGTGTGCGCTGCAAATCCGAGGGTTTTTTTGATTTTGGAATTCGGGAT
The DNA here is from genome assembly GCA_964035705.1 of Porites rus. Taxonomy (NCBI): domain Eukaryota; kingdom Metazoa; phylum Cnidaria; class Anthozoa; order Scleractinia; family Poritidae; genus Porites; species Porites rus. The sequence goes on along the minus strand of OZ038004.1, from coordinate 18,691,807 downwards.
CACAACGTCTACAGAAGTTTTTCCATAGCCTTCTAAAATGCCCTGAAGGAAAACAGAAAAAGGATAGATCCGGACGATTCCTTGAACTGTTCGAGCAGTTTGCTACCGAACAAAAATTCACCATGACTTTTGCAAAACTTGGAGCATTTCAACTTACAGTGAAGACAGTGAATGCATTTCTATTTTTTTATTTTCCCAGCTGTCCTCTAAGCCTCGTTTACATGCAAGTACCTAGTTCTCAGGAGCGCGCGTCCAATAATTTCGAAAGGACCCTATTTGAATTAACGGTAGTAAATAATGAATCTCTTTCGATTTGTTAATAGCGGAGCTCTCGCGCGCGAGGCGCGCGAAGCGGAGCACCATGGGTAAGAAAATGTGGTAAACTACCCATCCGAGAAAATTTGGTAATCACGTGACCGTACACCGACCGACCGTCCGCACCACAGGCATACTAATGTAAAACAACTCAATAAACAGGTATAGCAACCCAAATGCAACTCAAGGTTATTTTGACGGGAAGTCGCACAGCGAATCGCGTCTTGTGAAGCAGAGACAACCAAGGAGTCAATGAATACGAAAACGGAAAGCGGAAATTGTCTCTGTATCCGTGTTTTCTAAAGTATTAAGCTTAGATGAATTGTCATGTCCACAAATTTGGAATGTAGAGCAAGAGAAAGACCGAGAAAAAGAGAAAGTAGGCGGCAGGCCAGCGAAGCTCAACGAGAAAAAGGGCGACAGAGATCTAGCGCGAGAGATAAAAAACAAAGGAGACATTTTCTTGTTTAAAGAACAACATGAAAATTTTGTAGCGGCCGTAACAAAATGAGAAATGCTAGCGGCCACCAATGCAAGGTGAAAATGAGCGGCAGTGAAAAAAAAGTGAACAAGAAAACGTGCAACATTTCCTCCATAAAACGTGTAGCTAAGAAGTTTCTGGAAGTTTCACGTTGGGGTCGTGCAAAACAAAGGCAAAGAAATGTACAAAAAAAGTGTGGTGCACGTGCAAAGTTGCTTTTTTGCTAATTAGACCTATTGTTTTTCACCGTTCTCCGGTGTTGCCTTCACCGCTTAGCATTACATCATCATCATCATCATCATCACCGGTCGGCTGCAGAGCAGGCGACTACGAGCTTCCTCCAGCCACAACGATCCTGTGCCAATTCAGACAGCTTGCCGGGGCCAATCATGTTGTCTGTGTCTCCCAAAAGGTGTTGAATGTATCTGAGAAACAGGGTTCGTTGCCTTCCTGGTTTTCTCTTCCCATGTGGTGGAATATACAGTGCGTACTCCTTGCATGGCTCATCATCAGGCATCCTGAGTACATGACCCAGAAATCTCAGTTGGCGGGTTCTGACATTTTCTACTAGCGGGGCAGTCTGAGTTAGATCATAGATTTAAGCATTGGACACCCTATCAATTCTCTTGATGTTGAGCATAATTCTATAACATGAGGTACCAAAGGCATTGATCTCGCTTTCCATTGCTTTCGACAGGACCCACGACTTACAGCCATATAGAAGGACAGTGACATAGGTAGTATTAAATAGCTTGATCTTGGTGGAGATAGAGATGTTAGGGCATCTCCACAGACGTTCCAGCTTCCAAAAAGCTGTCCATGCAAGCCCTTTCCTTCTTTTGAGATCCCCACTACTAGATGCCATCATGGAGCCAAGGTATTTGAAGTCTTGTACATGGTTGATTGTACTACCATATACTTCTAGTGGAGGCTGTGGACAGCAGTTGATCGTTATATACTCAGTCTTGGGAGCACTGATGACAAGTCCAAGGTCAGCAGCAGCATTGGCAGTTCTGGTTAGCTGGGACTGAGCACGGGAGATGGAGAACTCAAGCAAGGCGATGTCATCTGCAAAGTCCAAGTCATTTAAAACTTTTGCAGGGTACCTACTTGATTTACGAGGGCAAGTCAGCACTCCAGAGTCTATATCACCATCTCTAGACCTTAGCAGCAGGTAGTCTACCAAGATAATAAAAAGAAATGGAGCTAATACATCACCCTGAAGCACTCCTGTGGTAACACTAAATGGTTTGGAGATACTTCCATTAACCATCACTGAACTGCTAGAGTTGGTATACAGCACCTGGATTGCGTTGACCAAGGTTTCTGGCATGCCATAATGACGTAGAACAGAGAACATGACAGACCGATTGATGGAGTCAAAGGCCTTCTTGAAATCCACAAAGGTGGCAATCAATGGGAGTTGGTGTTCTCTTAGCATTACACGAATTTATATTTTGTTTGAGCGAACTATAAATATTATCGAGAGCTTCGCTTTTAGCCCTGGCTGAATCTATATATTAAATTAATAACCAACAATGAAAGGCGAGACGATAATAACAACCGGCGCGTGAATGAGATTCAAACCACATAACGGTAAAAAGCGTCGACTTGAACATACGTTTTCGCATCGTAAAACATCTTCCATTTCGCTTCGCACCACAGCAGCTTCAAGAATTCACAAACAAAGAGAGATTTGCAATCACGTTTTGGAAGGGAAAAAATCACGCAAAGGTTTAAACTTCAACAAATAGTGAAGAAATATCCCACAAGGTACTCATCGTAGAATCTTTTGAAGGAGACGATGAAAAAGCGCAGTACGCTAGCCTCAAATAGTAACTTATTTACATTCGCGTAAAAGCCACCTTATGCCTTTTGATGGGTAAGTTATGGGTGAAAAATTTTGCATAAGGCATAAGGTGGGCTGATAGAGAAAATTTGCCAGCGCCGCTGAAGGGGAGGAGGGTGGGGAAACTTGCTTGCCCGTTGTAGAGTAGACTTGCGAGAAGACGGTGAATTTGTTTGCTAGGGCGTATAAAAGGCCTAGGGAATTTCCCTGGGGACCATAAAGGACCAAAAGACTGCTTCCCGAGGGAGCACGCAGTAATCTAGTTGATTAAATAGTCACGCGACGGCTTTTATACGAATGAGAATACATCTTCATTTAATGGCCACCTTCGCTTAACATGGTTAGGTACTTCATGTCAAGGCATCACAGATTTGAAAGTTGTCCGTTTTCACGACATAAATCCCGGGCAGGGGTGGAGGGTACCTTCTTACATTAACCTTATAGATAATGCTCTGGAATAGTGTAAAGATTGGGAGAGCCGGACTGTGCAACCCCACAGTACGACTTTCCAGAAATACCCCCCCCCCCCCACCCCCCTCCGAGAAAATCTCTAGTTATTCAAGCCTTACAAAAGTCGGTTATGTTCCTCCTCAAATTGTTGTTTGATATACAGCGACTGGGCTTTTGAAATCCACTTGCATAGCTCATCAGCCAGACGGGACTCACCCTGTGCAGATTCACCTGATCGGGATTCGGGATCGGCACCAGATCGCCCCAGTGTCCGTAATAAACAGGTTAGGTTTATATGAATTTACTCCCCGGAGCCGAGACTTAGTGTCCGTTTTCCGTATAAGAAAAAGTCCGTATTATAGGGGGTT